>CM021103.1:345485073-345864389 GCA_007115665.2 Sequoiadendron giganteum | reverse complement strand
CTTTATCTCACCTCTCTTTCTCCCCCTCTCTCTCTACCTCTCTCTTCATTTCACCCACCTTTGCTCTCTACTTCTCACTATCTAACCTATCCCTCTATACATCTCTCTCTCCCTCCTCCTTCCATCTCAATCTCTCCACCTTCCTCCTTATCTCTTTACTTTTAAGATCCATCACACATCTCTATCACCTATCTCACTTATCTCTTTCCCCTTCCCTCTCTACTCTCTTTCTCTCTATCTCACCCCTCTCTCCCTACCTATTCCTCCCTCATCTCTCTTATCTCTCTCACCTCTCTCTCTCCATCCCTACCTCTTCCTCCCTCTCTCCTTCCCTCTATACTTCTCTTTATCTCCTCCTCCCTCTATCTACCTAGACCTCTCTTTATTTTTGTCTCAACTCTCTCTGCATCCCTACCTCTCCCTATATCTCTCCTTTTATATATACTTCTCTCTACCTAGTTGTCCTCTATACCTATTTCTCTCTCCCTGCTTCCCTCCTCTCTCTCAATATCTCCACCTTCTTTCCCTCTAATTATCTCTCTATCTCTCTTCTCCCTCTCTAATCTCTCTATCTCTCCCTCCCTCCCCCTCTTTCTATCTCTCCTCTCTTCCTCCCCATCTTTCTATATCTCTTTGCCCTCTCTCTACCTATATCTCTCTCCTTCTATCTATCTCAACTATCCATCTTTACCTATCCCTCCCTCCTCTCTCTCTTCCACCAAAATTCACTCTACATCTCTCTGTCTAGCCTACCCCTATATACCTCATTTTATCTCCCTCTCTCTTTCCCTCTCTCAATCTATCTACCTTTCTCATTACACCTCTACTTCTCTCTATCACCTCTCTCTCTCCCCCTTCCCTCTTTACTTTCTTTCTCATATCTCACCCTTCTCTCCTTAAATATCTCTCCCTCCCTCCTCTCTCTCTATCTCACCTATCTCTCCCTCCCTACCTCTTCTTCCCTCTCTCCTCCATTCTCTACTTCGCTTTATCTCCCCTCCCTCTCCTTACCAACCTCTCTCTCTCTCTATTTCACTCTCTCACCTCTCTCTAAATCCTTATCTCTCCTTCGATCCCTGCCTCTTCATCCGTCTCTCCTTCCCTCTCCACTTCTCTATATCTCCCTTTACTCTCTCTACCTACCTCTCTCTCTCCATCCCTACCTCTCCCTCCAACTCTCCTTACCTCTCTACTTCTCTCTCCCTACCTATCCCTCTATACCTCATTCTCTCTCTCTCCCTCTCTCCATCCTTCCCTCTCTCAATCTATCCACCTTCCTTCTTCTCTCTCTAACTTCTCCCTCCATTCTCCTCTCTCCTTACCTCTCTACTCTATCTCTATCTCAACTCTCTCTGCCTACATATATATCATTCCCTCATCTCTCTCTCTCTCTCTCTCTCTCTCTCTCTCTCTCTCTCTCTCCTACCCTCTCTCCCTCTCTCAAGTCTCTCTATCTCTCTCCCGTCTACCCTTAACCCTTAAAACCCTCTACCCTATATCTCTCTCCCACTCCCTCTCTCTCTTTCTCTCTCTCTATCTCACGTCTCTCCCTCCTACCCACTCTCCCTATCTCAATTCTCTCTCTCTCACTCACTCACTCACTCCTATATCTCTCTGCTCTACCCTTAGCCCTCTACCCTATATCTCTCTCTTGCTTGATCCCTCTCTCTCTCAAGACTCTCCCTCTCTCAGGTCTCTCTCTCTCTCTCACTCACTCCATCTATCTATCTCCCCTCTACCCTTTATCTCTCTCTCACTCCCTCCCTCCCTCCCTCCCTATCTCTCTCTCAATTCTCTCCCTCCTACCCCTCTCCCTCTCTCAGGTCTCTCACTCACTCACTCACTCATTCCTATCTCTCTCCCCTCTACCCTCTACCCTTAACCCTATATCCTCTATCTCTCTCTAACTCCCTCCCTCTCTCTCTCTCTCCCCCGTATACCCTTAACCCTAAACCTTAAACCCTTAACCCTTAAAACCTCTACCGTCTCTCTCTCAAGTCTCTCCCTCCTACCCCATCTCCCTCTCCCAAGTCTCTCTTTCTAAGTCACTCCCTCTATCTCTCCCCCCTCTACCCTTAAACCTAAACCCTAAACCCTTAACCCTTAAACCCTCTACCCTCTCTCTCTCTCAACCATCTCCCTCCTACAACCTCTCAATCTCTCAAGTCTCTCTCTCTCACTCAATCACTCCTATGTCTCTTCCATATACCCTTAGCGTTATACCCTTAAAACATCTATGCTCTACCCTCTATCTCTCTCCCACTCCCTCCCTCCCTCTCTCTCTCAAGACTCTCCCTCCTACCCCCTCTCCCTCTCTCAGGTCTCTCTCTCACTCACTCCATCTCTCTCTCCCCTCTACCCTTAACCCTTAAACCTTCTACCCTCCCTCCCTCTATCTCTCTCTCTCAACCCTCTCCCTCTCTCAAGTATCTCTCTCTTAGTCACTTTCTTTGTCTCTCCCCTCTACCCTCTACCTGAAAGAGGGAGAGGGGTTAGGAGGGAGATACTTGAGAGAGAGAGGGAGGTAGTGGGAGAGAGATAGAGGGAGGCATGGTTAAGGGTAGAGGGTAGAGGGTAAGGGTTTAGGGTTTAGGCTTAAGGGTAGAGGAGAGAGAGATAGAGGGAGTGACCCTAAGAGAGGGATAGGGGGAGAGGGGGTAGGAGGGAGAGGGTTGAGAGAGAGAGAGGAATGTAGGGTGTTGGAGAGAGATAGAGGGAGGGAGGGTTAAGGGTAGAGGGTAGAGGGTTTAGGGTTTAAGGGTTAAGGGTTTAGGGTTTAGGGTTAAGGGTAGAGGGTAAAAGGGTTTAATGGTTTAGGTTTTAAGGGTTAAGGATAAAGGATTAAGGGTTAAGGGTAGAGGGAGAAAGATAGAGGGAGTGAGTGAGTGAGTGAGAGAGACCTAAGAGAGGGAGAGGTGGTAGGAGAGAGAGACTTGGGAGAAAGAAAGAGGGTGGGATGGTTAAGGGTAGAGGGTAGAGGGTAGAGGGTTCAATGTTTAAGGGTTAAGGGTTTAGGGTTAAGGATAGAGGGGATAGAGATAGAGGGAGTGAATGAGAGAGAGAGAATTGAGAGAGGGAGAGGGGGTAGGAAGGAGGGACTTGAGAGAGGGAGGGAGGGGAGATATATAGACTCTCCCTGGACTACCCCATCTCTCTCTCTCTTAGGTCTCTCACTCACTCACTCTCTCCCCTCTACCCTTAACCCTCTACCCTTAACCCTAAAACCTAAACCCTAAAACCTTATCCCTTTTTGGGTAAAACGGAGAAATGAAAGCCTTTAATGAATGGTTTCTATCTAGCAAGTTCTCTAATTGTTTGACATATAATTATGAGTTTACAACTGGTATAAACATACAAGAATGTACTTGATAAACCCCATTTGAGGTAGAATATCAAATCTAACTATCTGATTCATCTTAATGATCCAAATGACATTCCCAGATTACTATAATTGATTGAAGGGAGTTTTAATTCTTCTTTAAAGAATCCAATGAACCAAATCACACAGAAACAACAAATGTGTACTGATAAATCGAATATATACTTGATACTTCAATTTAAACAATTAGGAAACATCAGGTTGGAGACAATCAGATAATCACAAGAATTCAACAAACAATTGATGCGAGGATGAAATCACCAAATTAACAGTTTTTCATTATCTTCCTTGAAATTCATACATGAAACATAGCCTCCTTGAATGTCATCATTCTGAAAATATAGTACTTACAGCAGTCTATCCTATCCTTATTTTTTTTATTTTTTATTTACAATAGATTTATAAATCATTTATACATTATAATCGAAGAGTCATGCCCCTTGATTTTCTGGTTATGACCGTTTGTATTTTCTGGAAAAAATATTTGATTATATTGCCTTTATCAGTAAATCAAATATTTAGACTATAGTTCAACTTTTAATTTTTCACTTTATTACTTATACCGCCCTTAACATTTCTTTTCCCGAGGCTTCCCTTGTGTTTACCACTCTACCATGGGCTTTGACTTTTCTACCCACGGTATGGCGGTACCTAGCCCCATGTTGACCGTCACGGTCTCCATCATTGCTTACCACGCTACCATGGTCTTTGCATTTTCTATCGGAGTACCATGGTAACCGTTAGATGCTTCTCCCAATAGTTTACTGCAGCCACCACGGTCTTCATTTTCATAGTTACGGTACTATGGTGTGACCGCTAGCCATTTCCTCCTGTTTACCATGGTCACCGCGGTCTTTAATATAACCCTCTACAGTACCATGGTAAGATGTCCTGACTGCCACATCATTAAAGACTTAATGTCCACCACACTACCGTGGTCTATGGTTTGACCACAAGTGGTACCACGGTGGGACCTTGACTGCCCTCTTTAACCGCTCGCCACTGCCTTCGTTGGTTGCTAACGGTTTACCGCGCTACTGCGGTCAATGAATTGACTACACGCGGTAGCGTGGTAAACACTTCATGCTCATTTCAAACTGCTACCACTATACCACAAGCCCCTTAGTCTAAGGCTGTGGTAAAGCGGTAAAGACTTATAGAGTGAAAATGAAAGGGGCGGTAAGGGTTACAAGTTAATTTTTGGCCCTTTTGAATGGCAGTAAAGCTAAATTTTTTATGAGAAGGTAATGAAATATAAGAAAATAAATGGGGGCAAAGTGTAGAAGGCGGTTAATGACTTTTATGGGAAAGATAGTGAAAATGTAAGGCATGAATAAATAAAATATCTTAAGGTTTTGATGGATTTTCATGAAAAATAATAGGAAAATCCTAGGAATTCTTGTGGAAAATTTCAGTTCTAACACCCTTAACCCTTAACCCTAAACCCTTAACCCTTAAACCCTAAACCCTCTAGCCTATACCCTTAACCCTCCCTCCCTCTATCTCTCTCTCTCTCTAGTTCAAAAAATTCATTAAAAAATTCATTAAAAAACCCTAAGGTTTTCCCGTTTAAATTTAATATTTTTCATCAAAATATTAATTTTTTATTCATTTATACCCTATACTTTCCTTTACTGTCTAGATGGAATTAAAAGGGGGGAATATGTGAGGATGGATAATGATTTTTATGGGAAAGATAGTGAAAATATAAGGCATGAACAAATAAAATACCTCATGGTTTTGATGGAAATTTATGGAAAATGATGAGTGATTTTGCAAACCACTGTAAGAATCTAGAGTATCTTTAGTAGAGTAGACCAAGAAAAGCCATGAAAAATGAAGGTAATGACAGATGGAGGGAATGAACAAATGAATAATATGAAAATGGAGCAAATAGAGAAGTGGAAAACCCTAAACTACTGTGCATGGAAGATAATTTTTTAAAGAGGCACTGCTAAAAATTGTCCATGCAATGGGAATCCTTAATCCTCTGTACCTACTTTGGTTTAAAAAATTAAACCATTAGGGATGGCCCCAGGCCACCTCAAAAAGAAAAACCTGCACTTTCCTCTATCATAAACTTTGTTATGAATAGAGCTCATCAGATTTCTTTAGAAACTATCCATTCCACCTACCCTGCAATATGCACTGTCATTGAAAACCTTCAGGAAATCATTGTATTCAATTTGATTCATATTCATCTCATCAGTCTACATTTCATTATTCTTACTATCATATAAAAATCTGAATACTCCTTATGGCAACCTAAAAACTTGAGGGATATTCAACAAAACATTCATAGGAATGCTCACTGTCATATGTTGTTGAATGTGCCTGCAACTGCACTAGGACCTAAAAATCTGAATACTCCTTATGGCAACCTGAAAACATGAGGGATTAAGAGGGTATAGGGGTCAAGGGATAAGGGTTGAAGGGTTGAGGGTTGAGGGATTAAGAGGGTATGGAGGTTGAGGGATTAGGGTTTAAGGCTCTACCTATTTTTTCCTCTATACCTATTTCTCTCTCCCTCCTTGCCTCCTCTCTCTCAATATCTCTACCTTCTTTCCATCTCTACCTCTCTCTCTCTCTACCCTTAACCCTAAACCCTAAAAACTTAAAACCCTCTACCCTCTACTCTTTATCTCTCTCCCACTCCCTCTCCCTCCCTCTCTCTCTCAATTCTCTCCCTGCTACCCCCTCTCCCTCTCTCAAGTCTCTCTCAACCCTCACCCTAATACCCTCTACTTTAAACCCAATACCCTCTACCATCAACCCTATACCATCAAACCTTAAACCATTAAACCCAAGTAAACTCTATATCCTAATCCCTCAACCCTCAACCCTTAATCCCTTGACCCTTAAACCCTCTACCCTCTACCCTCTACCCTCAACCCTCAACCCTCAACCCTTAAACCCTCTACCCTCTACCCTCTACCCTCTACCCTATAAATTAAACCCTCAACCCTCAATTATCAACCCTTGACCCTTAATACCTCAACCCTAGGTAGGTAGGGGAACATAGGTGAGATACAGAGTGATGAAGGGAGAGGTAGGTAAAAAAAGGGATAGGGGAGATAAATATAGGTAGAGAGGGTAGGAGATGTAGAGAGAGGAGAGATAGAGATAATTAGAGAGGGGAGGGAGGGACAAGTAGGGAGGAGATAGAGGTGTGTGTGTGTATGAGAGAGAGAGGAGACACGGTTGAGATATAGTGATGGAGGGAGAAGTGGGTAAAGAGAGGGGGAGGGGAGATAAAGATAAATATAGAGGGAAGGAGATGTAGAGAGAGATGATAGATAGAGAGAAGTGGAGAGTGGAGGGATGGTGGGAGAGGAAAGGAGGAGATTGAGGTGAGTGTGTGTGAGAGGGAGAGAGAGTGAGAGGAGAGAAAATGAGGAGACAGAGGAAGGGGGAGAGAGAGAAATAGATTAGATAGGGAAGGGGGGAGAGATATAGAGTAGAGAGGGAACTAGAGAGTAAGAGAGAAAGATGGGTGAGGGAGAGAGTGGTAGGTAGTGGAGTGAGAGGTAGGTAGAGAGGGAAGGAGAGAGCGATGGATAGGAGGGAGAGAGGGAAGGAGGGAGAGTGAGATGGAGAGAGTGGTGAGATAGAGAGTAGAGAGGTAAGGAGAGAGAAATAGGTATAGAGGGACAACTAGGTAGAGAGAACTAGAGAGGGAATATTAGGTCTCTCACTCACTCACTCACTCCCTCTCTCTATCTTAGGTTCTCTTTCTCACACACTCACTCACTCCCTCTATCTCTCTCCCCTCTACCCTAAACCCTAAACCCTTAACCCTTAAACCCTAAACCATTAAACCCTCTACCCTCTACCCTTAACCCTCCCTCCCTCTATCTCTCTCCCACTCCCTCCCTTTCTCTCTCTCTCTTTCAAGTCTCTCCATACCACCCCCTCTCCCTCTCTCAGGTCTCTCTCTCACTCACTCAATCCATCTATCTCTCTCCCATCTCCCTCCCACTCTCTCTCTCCCTCTATCTCATGTATCTCCCCCCACCCCCTCCATCTCTCTCAAATCCCTCTATCTTGAGTACTCCCTCTCCCCCTGAGTACTCCCTCTTCCTCCCACCCCCTCTCTATCTCTCAAGTCTCTCTCTCTCACTCCTTGTATCTCTCCCATCCCTCTATCTCTCACTCCCTCTCTCTCCTACTCTCTTAGGTATCTCTTTCCCACCCCCTCTCTCCCACTTTGTCTCCCTCTCCTTCTCTCTCGGGTGTCTCCCTCCCACTCCCTCTCCCTCCCTCTCTCTCTCTCTATCTCTCTATGGATTAGGGTTTAAGGGTTGAGGGATTAAGCCTCACTTATGTCACAATCCCTCTCTATCAGGCCTCACTTACCTCCCACCCTACTTTCTTAGGTCTCTCCTTCCCACCCCCTCTCTCCCACTTTGACTCCCTCTCTCTGAAGTCTCTCCTTTTTAGAGGAACATATTTGGCGCTCGCCAAATGGGTTTTACCTTGAAACGGTAAAAATAAGGGTTGACCCCATGATTCAGGCCCACATTCTCCTGTGTTTGTCTGGTTCAGTGCTTTATCCGAGTCAGAAATGCCTTTTTTTCTGCAGTTGACTTCATATTGTACCAATCTATGCTTGATCCATCACCTTTTTACCACCAATCTGCATGGTAGACAACGTAGAAGAAGATATTTTGAAGTTTCTACATCATTTTACATTATCTGAGGTAATATATTCATTTTGGTAAATTGAAATGTTTGTCTTTAGTATATTTGTTTGTTTTTGACAATATAAACTAAATTTCCTTAATGATTTTATTAATCATAACAATTGGACTTAGAATTCAACATTGAATTAGATGGGATTTGCATTAAAAAGTTCAATTTTTAGATTTGCATAAAAAAATTCAATTTTTATGAGTTTGAAGAACAAAAAAAATAAAAACATGACATTTACTTAACATAAATTTACTTATGAATTCTATTTGCATTGCTTATAGTAGTCCATTTCCAGCATGGCTAGTGGAATTCACTGTATTTCATTCTTTTTCCAACTAATTTGGAAAACTTTTATTTTCATCTAATTTGGAAAACCTCATTGCCAAAGAAATAGTGAATAATGATAAGATATAGCATCACAAACCCTTCTTTGAATCCATATTCTTCATGACTTTGTTGACAATCAAAAATTTGGTTTTGAGAAAAATAAACACAAGAGTCTCTAGTTTTCATTTAGGTGGCAGCAATTTATTCCATAGGTTTGTGATTCTCATTGATTTCCTGTATTGAATGGTTTCCACCCCTCTCTACATCAATTTTTTTGTAAAATGCATTACTTACTTTTGTTCTATGTGTGTTTGTGGACATGTAACATTCAAGGTCATGCCGAGGAAATGACCGAAGCCTCTAACACTAGAAGAGCATGCAGTTAAAAATGCAAGGAGAAGAGAATCAAAAAATGTAGCTTGTGAAGCAAAGGAATTGCAACCCATACAACCACAAACTTATGTGCAATCTAAGAGAGATGTCAAATTAGCAAAACAAAGGGCACGAATGAGGAAAGTTTATGGAAGGACAGGAATGAATACAGAAGTTGGGGGCACATCATCAACCATACGTGAAGCTCAATGCACATCTCCAGTTGAAGACACATTGACAACAACATGTGGTTTTCCAAGTACATCAGAAATCACATCTCCAATTGAAGACACACCATCAAAAACATTGTGTTTTGAAAGTACATCAGCAAACACATCTTTATTTGAAGGAACTCCACAAACGACATCTCAAGTTGGAGGTACAACATCTTTTACATGTCAATCTCAAGGTATGTCATCAATTGCACCTCCAATTGAAGGTACACGATCTATCCCCGATGTTGTTGACCTTCCCAATATTGACACAAATTTACATTTGAGAACTCCTCCTAGAGTTTTGCATAGAAAACCTACATTTTTTATTGATATTGATTCCAATGTTTTGAAATGGATGCCTAATAAGATTCCAAAACGTACATGTCAAAGATATGCAGAAAGGATATGGAGTTTATTTTTTGCGAAGCTAAGTGAGGGTGGAAGATGCCAACTATTTGTTGAAATGATGAGGAAACTCAAATTTAGGCCCACCATGAAGGCTCTTGGGCTAAGAGTTTTGAATGACTCAAGTGAAAATTCCATTGTAAGCAACTTGATGAGTGCATACGAGAGTATGGGTTACACCTCACGCACGAAGGATAGTTGTGCCACATGACGTGTGATGATAACAACACTGTTAAAAAATCAAACAAGGAACAAGGTGAACCTTACAAATGCAAGTAAGTCTTTGAAAATAAGTAGATAATCTCCAATGAGAGCCAAAGGAAGGCGTGAAACAATGGAGGATCCAAATAGCAATGAGTTATGGGCATTTTCGGGTAGAGTGCCACGGAAAGACACAAGAATTGCTCAAGGCTTGAGATCTTTAATTGTGAATTATTGGAAGGATAACACAAGGACCTCTCCTAATCAAAGAGATGTTGTAAGAACGAGAATTGGTAGTATAAACCATGAGCCACATCCAATGCATTATTTGGATACAACTCAAACCCATTTTTTTGCTGATTTTGTACAAAAGTTTCCTGAAATTAAAATATGTCAAAGGTATTTTGAAATGCTAAAGCCTTTTTATGTTAAAATAAATCACACACCCACTACTTGTTGTTTTAGGGTTCATATTGATTTTTCTAACCATTATGATGTTTATCGATGTATATGTGTAGATATGCATACTGACAATGTTTTGTAGGAATGTAACATAATGCCTCCACCTAAATCACCAAGGAAATTTTTGTCTTCCATTTTATGTGAAAGAGAGGATGGTCAAATTTTTTACAAAAAATCATGTTTGGATGGCACATGTGATCATTGTGGTGGCATGCAACATTTGCCAATTTTCCAACACATGGCTAGTACACACACAATTGGAGACAAAATTGTGGAATTTGGAAAATATGCGACAGTGGCATATAGTCTAAAACATGGGAAAGAAGCAAAAAAGTGTGAACTGGTTAGTGATAAGATTCCAATGTATCAATTTATGGGAATTTTTCATGATCGGGTGGTTTATGATTATGCAATGCATACACATAGAGCACAATGGTTGGACTCACAGTTCAAGTTATGCAAGGACACATTTCCACTTCTTCATATCATTTCAGTTGTTGACTTCACTGAGAACTACACACTACAACCACAGAACGAGGTGCAATCACAGTACTACAACTCTGTGCAGGTTTCTATATTTGTACATATAGCATTCATTCATGCAAATGATAGTACAGAGGAAAATAGGAAAGTATTGAGGGAGTATCACTTTTACATCAGTGATGATCGCACACATTCTGCAGAGTTTGTTCAAGGTTGCTTTCATATGTTCTATGCCGATCTAGCTAATAGGGGCATACCATTTAGTCAACATATCATATGGTCAGATAATTGTACATCACAATTCAAGAACACTAGAATGTTTTATTGGTTGAGCAGGATGCATAGGATTAGTGGTGTTAAACATATGTGGAACTTCTCAGAGGCCGAGCATGGAAAGGGGGTGCATGACGGAGCAGGTGCATGTATCAAAAGAGCCCTAGCACGAGAAGAGTTAAAGTACACAAATAGTGTAAAGTTGATAGATGCAAGATCAATTGTCTAGTGGTGCAATGGTTCAATGGGTCTAGGTAGTGAATGCAATTCTTTAGTTCATAGATTTTTTCATTTAGTAGATGATACTAACATTGCAAAATATGAGGATTGTTGTACACTAACAGGATCGAGCGAGCTACACTCTTTTAGAATATCCAATGCAGGTACATGGACTATCCATACAAGGAAGATGGCACGCTTTTGTTATGCATGTACACTTCAATCATGGAATGATTGCGAGTCAATATAGTGGGTTGATGAATGGTTTGTAAGAAGTCTAACCCCACTTGACACTTATCATCTCCCAGCGGCTCTACAAATCACGGAGATGCAATCATCCATTGACTTTGATCATGTATCGGACCTACTAGAACCAAGTAATATATCTTACTTACAAGTTTTATTATGTTGCTCAGTAAATAAATCTAACAAGATGAACATATCAATGCTGGGCACATTTATGCTATAATTGCAGATAAGGACAATGAAGAGGGTACAAATTATTACTTGTGCCATTGTATCGAGGCCAAAAATAAATTGGAGTCCCCAGTTATAGACAGAGAAAACAAAGAATATCCTATAGGTTCGGTGGTTGTTACTGGAACATGGCTTCAAAGGTATCTAGTTAAGAATGTTGCAGTTTGGTTGTTTGAGGACTTTGACACACATCGGAAAATTATTCAGTATTCGAACCTTGTCATCGCCACCAACGTTCATTTGATCAAATATAAGGGTAAACCTGCGAACAAGAACTTGTGGAGAGTGTGTGAGTCTGACCACAAGGCAATACTCGACACAATAAAGACTAGAGCAGACCCAGATGGTTCCCTGGATTGATTTTTAAGTATGCACATTGAATTTGTAAAGCCATGTTATTGATCACTCTTTTGGACCAACACCTTGCAATAAGGATTTTTCACGATTATTGTTTGATGTCATATGCATTTATGACTGTCATTGATCCTTTTCTAATTGTGACTGTAGGTAATACTAAAGTTTGTCAAAGTATACAAGAAAAGAACAACATCGGTTGTTGGTGCAAGTGTTCAATGGTATGAGAAACATTGGTTGCTGGTACATTTTCTGGTTGTCAATCTTCTCTTTCTTTCATAGGACATTGCATTTTCTAGTTGTTGGTGCATTGATAGTCATAGGACATTAACTATGGTGAGTGAATTTGATTTTCAAGCACTTTATAATCATACACTCACTGTACCTAGCAACTGATCACTACTCATTTCTAATCTGTCCTTTTCATTTGCACATTGCCATGTACAGTAACCCTTCACAGTTCCCTTGTGTTCATACATTCATGATGCTTGTCTTAATGAATAACCTTCCTTTAAATCTATTGTCCTTTGATGAAGTGACAAGGTAGGGGCAGCGTATGCCTCAGAGAAATTGATGCAACCTAGGTCATCTCCAACATACCTTAGGGTATGACATTCAACAAAACAACTACTATGGTTCAACTGACTCGATCCTTTAAGGGTGCAAAGTGCAAAAGGGCAACAATATTTGACAGGGTATTACTCGTAAACCATGGTGATTAAGAAATATCTATCTAAACCTAAGAGTTCACATTGGGCCCATCTACAATAACCTTTCTCAGTTTTCGCTATCTTGGAGGCTTTTTCCTATGTGGCGAATTTTCACTCGAGGAAACAGTTGTCAAATGCAAGTAGTTGAAAGTTGCAAAGTTGTGCAACTTTCATTCTACAGCTCATGTGACCAAACAAACTATTCCAATGCATCTAGGTGGGTATTTTTACGCTAGGAATGGTCCTCTTTCACACCTAAACACGCGAAATCGCTCTGAGCTACATTCAATTGGATCGATCCCTTAAGGGTCCAAAGTGCAAAATGGCTGTGAAATTCAACATGCTATTACTCGGACATCGTGATGCTTAGAAACTTCTCATATGATCCTACAAGATCATGGTGGGCCCATCTACAATAACCTCTCTTAGTTTTTGCTATCTCGAAGGCATTTTCCTGTGCTGGAGAATTTTCAGTCGAGGAAAAAATTGTCAAATGCAAGTAGTTGAAAGTTGCAAAGTGGTGCAACTTTCGTTCTGCAGCTCGTATGACCAAATGGACAGTTCCAACGCATCCGAATAGGTATTTTTAAGCTAGGAATGGTCCTCTTTCACACCTAAACACGCGGAATCACTCCGAGCTACGTTCAACCAGATCGATCCCTTAAGGGTCCAAAGTGCAAAATGGCTGCAAAATTTAGCATGCTATTACTCAGACACCGTGATGCTTAGAAACTTCTTGTATGATCCTACAAGATCATTTTTGGCCCATCTGCAATAACCTCTCTTGGTTTTTTCTATCTCGAAGGCATTTTCCTATGCTGGCAAATTTTCACTTGGGGAAAAAGTTGTCAAATGCAAGTAGTTGAAAGTAACAAACGAACTGTTCCAACGCATCATAATAGGTATTTTTACACTAGGCATGGTCCTCTTTTGCACCTAAACACGTGGAATCGCTCTGAGCTACGTTCAACCAGATCAATCCCTTAAGGGTCCAAAGTGCAAAATGGCTATGAAATTCAGCATGCTATTACTCGGACACCGTGATGCTTAGAAACTTCTCGTCTAATCCTACAAGATCATGTTGGGCTCATCTACAATAACCTCTCTCCGTTTTTGCTATCTTGAAGGCATTTTCTTGTTCTAGCGAGTTTTTACTCGGGGAAAAAGTTGTCAAATGCAAGTAGTTGAAAGTTGCAAAGTGGTGCAACTTTCATTTTGCAACTTGTGTGACCAAATGGACAGTTCCAACACATCTGAATAGGTATTTTTATGCTAGGCATGGTCCTCTTTTGCACCTAAACATGCGGAATCACTTCGAGCTACGTTCAATCGAATCGATCCCTTAAGGGTCCAAAGTGCAAAATGGCTGAAAAATTCAGCATGCTATTACTCGGACACTGTGATGCTTAGAAACTTCTCATCTAATCCTGCAAGATCATGTTGGGCCCATCTACATAACCTCTCTCGGTTTTCTCTATCTCGAAGGCATTTTCCTGTGCTGGCAAATTTTCACTCGGGGAAAAAGTTGTCAAATGCAAGTAGTTGAAAGTTGCAAAGTGGTGCAACTTTCGTTCTGCAGCTCGTGTGACCAAACAGACTGTTCCAACGCATCCGAATAGGTATGTTTATGCTAGGAATGGTCCTCTTTTGTACCTAAACATGTGAAATCACTTCGAGCTACGTTCAACCGGATCGATCCCTTAAGGGTCCAAAGTGCAAAATGGCTGTGAACTTCAACATGCTATTACTTGGACATCGTGATGCTTAGAAACTTCTCGTTTGATCCTATGGGATCACGTTGGGCCCCTCTACAATAACCTTACTTAGTTTTCTCTATCTCAATGGATTTTTCCTATGGTGGCAAATTTTCACTCAAGGAAAAAGTTGTCAAATGCAAGTAGTTGAGGCATATTATCAAACAATTCACTGCCTTGTCTATGGCTTGTCATGGCATTCCATCACCATGAGACCACTTTTCTTTGAGGCATTTTTTGAAAAATTTCAGTCGCTTGTCTATGCTATTGCTTACTATTATGCTTTCCTAGATTTTTTCCAAGCATCCATAGCTTGTTCGAAAGCATCTGTTTTAGGCTTTTAGCCATAGCAAGAAGGCAAGGAACTATTTGATAAAATGCTTTCATAGACATATATGAAAAATGTCGTAGCATAGACAAGGGAATGAACTATTTGAAAAAATGCCTCAAAGAAATGTGGTCTCATGGAATGCCATGACAAGCTAAAGCAATTGGCAGCTGCTCCTAGTTATTAGTTATGCAATGTGAAGTAATTGCATAACTGCTTAGGTTGACTTTGTCAAAAGCTATATTGTAATTGAAATTTTGTCATCTATCAGCATCTAGTTATTCGTTATGCAATGTGAAGTGATGCTTTGAGTTTGAAAGATGTGCAATGCATGAATAAAAACTACAAAAATCTATTTTCTACATTTCATTAGTTAAACTCTTTATTTTATTTTCTCTCTATATCTCTATGCTATGGAAATGCCTTTCGATTTCAAAAAAGATAGTTTTTATCTCTTGTTATACAATTTTTTATGTTTTTTTATCTCTTGTTATAAAAAGGAGCAGATATACAATGTTAAAGAAGAGTGAAAGCACAACTAAATTTATCATTTCAAAGCAATTTTTTTGATGCGTTTTTTCATATAGTCCACTGCCTTCTCTATGCTATTGCTTACTATTATGCTTTTGATATATTTTTTGAAGCATCCATAGCTTGCTCAAAATCACTTGTTTTAGGCTTTTAGCCATAGCAACAAGGCAGTGAACTATTTGAGAAGATGCTTTGGTAGAAATGTATGAAAAATGTGGTAACATAGACAAGGCAGGGAACTATTTGAAAAAATATCTCAAAGAAATTTGGTCTCATAGAATGCCATGATAAGAAAATGCAATTGGCAGCTGCTCCTAGTTATTAGTTATGCAATGTGAAGAAATTGCATAACTGCTTAGGTTAACTTTGTTCAAACTATATTGTAATTAAATTTTTGGTATCTATCAGCATCTACTTATTAGTTATGCAAAGTGAAGTAATGCTTTGACTTTGAAAGATGTGCAATGCAATGTAATCAATGACATGAATATAAACTATAAAAGTCCATTTTTTACAATTCATTAGTTAAAATATTTATTGTATTTGCTCTCTATATTTCTATATGCTATGTAAATACCTTGCAATTATATTTAAAAGGCTTATTAGGTCAGTTAGGTGGTATTTGCAAAATCAAGTTGTGAATGAATGGTAATTAACAGAAAAATTGGAAAATTGCCATCTTAGAAGTCTAACAAAGGGTGGTATGGTGGTTGATCGGCTCAAGGGGTAGTTGGAAGGTGGTATCAAGATATATTTCTGTAATACCCCGAGTTGAGGGTTGATTTTGTTTAGTTTCTAATAACAAAATATAATTGAAAACGTTGATCACTGGTTTTCTTTGTTTTCCTAAATTTTCTTTGCCTTGCACAGGCCCATACAAGTCTATCATGACTTGAGGCTTTAGATACTTGATTGCATATGTTTTTACTCTCTTTGCATCTATTCTGAAGGTTTAAATCCACCATTGGTGTGTGTGGGATCAACAAACTTGGTTACTGCTCTGTTTTCTATGTTAGGGATTTTGAGGGCAACACCATGACACATTGGCCAATCCACCTACTATTCTGACCCTGTTGTTTAGTGGATTGGCCTGTACCATGATTATTTTGGTGTATGAATACTTTAGAGGCCGAGAGAATGAATAAACTCAGTGGGGTGTGAAGTTCTAATGTTGTTCAGGGGTGTTTCCACCATGAAAGTAAGGAACTCAGGTACTGAATTTGAGAAATACTGAAAGGAATGGGATTGTGAGTGTCCTTTAAGTTAGGGTAGAGTTATTGTGGGGTGTTTTCACCTTTGGAAGGATTGGGAGAGGTCTGGAGTTATGAGTTTCTTTAAAACCCTTCTTTTTGTGAAGGTTTAGGACAGCTTGTGAGTAGAGGAATAGAACAAGTTCTTGGGGCTCTTAAAATGGGAGAATCCTAAGTTTGGCGAGCATCCCTAAGATTTTTTCAAGTTTCCTTGGTATGGAGGTGAGTTTGTGAGGGGGTTCCTTTGGAAATTAGGCCTAATTGTGAAGCCTAAAGCGAGGGAGGTGTATTGAAAGTTCATGTTGGTCCAAACAAGTTACTATTGGTTTTGGCATATGTTGTGTAACCCTAAAAAGGGTATCTTAATCCACCTTTAAATGGTTAGGTGTTTTGGAAAGGTTGGGAGAAATTAGGCTTGGACCGGGTTTTGAGTTTGGTGCAGGAGCACCTACACCACATCATCATTTTTTTTTATTTAAATACATCAATAGGGAAATGTTAGTGTCTTTAGGTTTATTTTGACTAATAAGCTTTGAGAGATCAAACATAATACAAATAAAGGGTGTTTTGTGTCTTAGAAGTCAATTAGAAATCATATAAGTTGTAAAATGTTGACAAAGCAACTTTAACACAAACAAATGTAATTAAGGGACCAACTAATCCCAAGGTTGGTTATGGGAATTGTGAAGAATATGGTTGTTGTAAAATTATTTAAAAAGCCTTACCAAGGCTCGAATGAGAGAGTGGAAGAAGTTTTATAATAATTTTACACAATAAACACCACAGTTTTGAGCAATTTTCTAGAAAAATATTGTTTTCTTGATCTTTTTGAGTGTTGTACGGGCACATACAGGTTCTTCATGGTCTAATAATTTTAGAGGATGTTTCTATATGTTTTATAATTCATTTATTTTTTATTTGGTGTCTTAACTCTTTGTTTGTAGAGAGAACCAACACAAACAATGACTGTCCCAGTGTTGCTGCATCAAGGGTTTGAGGGGAAATTTGTGATGTAACAATCAATCCACCTATTGTTTGCTACTGTATCTTAGTGGATTGATTGAAAAAATGTTATAATAAGTGTTTCAACTCATTTTGGAATAAGGATTCATAATAATGTGGTGTTTTTGTGACTGTTCTAAGACTAAAGAAGGGTTTTCCAACATGGAAATGAGGAACCAAAGAGAGGTTTTTAAGAATTAATGTCTATAAGGGTTATGTGAGTGTCTGATGAGTCTTTGTAGAAGTATTTTGAGGTGTTTGGGGCTTTGGAAGTGTTGAGAGAGGTCTGGAGTTGTATGTTTCTTTAAAACCCTTGATTTTGTGAAGGTTTAGGAGGGTTTCTTGGGTTTTGTGAGTTAGAAGCTCTGTAGACACAAACTAATGAAAAAATTTGAGGTTTGGCACCATGACCTAAGACTATCCAAGGCATTTGGATAGATACCTAAAGTTGGAAGGGTGGTCCCTTTGGAAAAAAAGGGCTAATTGTGAAGCCAAAATTGAAGTAGGTGTGTGGAAAGTCTATGTTGGTCCAAAAGAGAGACCACTAATTCTTTGGTATGTTGTGTAGCCCTGAAAAGGGTATCTCAATCCATCTTGTAATTGTCTAGTGTTTTGGAAAGGTTGGGAGAAATCTGGCTAAAACTAAGTTTTGAGTACTACAAGAATAACCAATCACAAATGTGAGTTTTGGAAACCTTGATGAATCTGACTTAGGGATTGTTGTCAATTGATTCAATTGTCATTGTATGAATGTTGATGGTCTTTGTAGGGCCTTGGTCGAGTCTTGTTGTTCATTTGCAAGGTTGAGGAGTTGAGACCCTTGAGGGTGGGTTGATGCCTATTAGGCTGAATCATTATGAAGAAGAGTATTTGATTGAGAATTGACATTTCCATTGTTGTGAGTTTTCTCCACCTTGGCTCTGCATCTGAGTGCTACAAGGGTGGATTGTTGGGTAAGGTGTTGAATGAAGATTTTGGTTTGATGGGGCTTTGAGGTTGTGTAGATTGCTCAGAATAGGTTGTATTAATCTTGTTAGGAGCCCCTTGAAGGCAGGTTGTCAGATTGATTGGGTTTGAGCCTCATTGCCTCTGCATCGGTGAGGCACAAGTAATTGAAGCATTCTAAAGGATACAAACCACCACGAATGGAGCTTACTTATACAATACACTTTAGATGGGGCTTATTGAGCATTCCACGGTAATTAATTAAGCATTAGATGTAAACAAAATCCATGCCTACAACATTCAAGCATACAACTTACATGATACACATGATAACATCATTCAAGAATGGCAGTAGCAAAATAAGAGTTTCTTTAATCAAAAATCCAAAAGGCTATACAATGATATATATTGATAAAAGTATATAAATATATCCAAAAAAACCATATAGGCTTAGTACAAAGGAGCCATTTGGACAAAATATCACGTATATATATCAATAGTACAAAACATATGTTCCAAAATACCACATAGGCATACAACAAACAACACTAATACATAGTCATTTCCCTCTAGGGGAAGGAAATAGATCCCGTGCTGCCTTCGAAATTTAGCTGGATGGAGTGACTGTTGCTTGTCTTGTCTTTCAAACATGCCCACTACTCCTCTCTTCACTCTAGACCTTCAACTGATACGATTAAAAGTAAAGATGTTAAAACATAGAAATTGAATTATGCAATGGCATATAACAAAATATAATCACTTGCCGCATACATATAGTCATCATGCACATTTAAAGCATCACCATGTCCATGATCTGGAGTGACAGCCACCTATAGCAACCATGAAGATAGAAATTAAACTACATAAAATTATCGTGAAAATTTTCTATAATAGACCATAAAAGAGAGAATATAATGTCAAATCGACTAATCTATTTCATACCTCTCTCAATGGATCAGAATTGGCTATTGTTGCAGCAACTCCATGGTCCATCATGCCACCAACATCACCAAGGCTATCTCTTGTCAACAGATGCAAATGAAACAATATCTCAGGTATCATGTTGATATAGGAGAACATAATGTGACACGATCAAGGAATACTTGAATGCGATGTTTGTGTTTCTCATCAATTTTTTAGATTTGTATATACGCAAAATTATGAAAACTAGCTAACATAGATTTACAACCCTATTAATGAATAAAGGCTACCTAAGTGTATGTTATTTGAGGATATGAATTACGAGGTGTGGAGGAAGAAATTGCACCAGGAAACTGTTTGAAATCCGAAGCATGTTATGAGACAAACATTCAAATATAACATTCAACTATTCAAATGTAGTAATAATATCTTTAATACTAGTTGCATACCTATGGACTCATCGTCGAGAATGTATAAGGGTCTGTAGGAATAGAGCATCCCTCATGAATAGTGCGACCCTAAAAATTCATCATATCAAAATTCTACTAATTTAGTTATTCTTAAATTTCAAAATATATTTTAATAAACAACATTAAAATTACTTGCTAAATTTTACCTGAGTGTCAATGTCGAATTTATCATTCAGAATATCATCTGTGAAATTCATCACCTCTATAACTGGTGTAGGATATGTAGTTGCATCATGAGCACCCTGATAATCATACGTGCAAACAACACCACAAGTGCCACAATGGTGGGGTGGAGCTCGGGGCCCACATGTCTCCTCCACACCAGGCTCTACTAGAGAACTCGCACACTGTAAAATGGTCTGGGTGAGTGAGCCAATTGACTTCATCGTGTCCACCTCTACACTGTCCTTAACAATGGAAGGAACAACAACATGCTCCACCATGGGTCTGCCCAAGGCTCTCAGTGCCAACTGTGGATTACATCGTGCAGCAGGTCTATTGTGTGTGGAGCCCCCACCTCTACCCTGAAAGTCTAAGATGTCAAAATAGTTTGGCATTTTATTTAGGACAAACTCGCAATAGAGTTTCCTCAAAAATTATTGTGGCACCTCATGGTTATTTCATGGAGGTTGGTCAAATACCATCCACCAGCACTCCCAAAATTTGTTTCTAATTAAATCATGGTGGCACCAATGGATGGGGAACCTCCTACATGCATGGGACAAAGGTTCATTGGCTTTTGGGTCTTTAAATAGGGTACACAACTCAGCTTTGCTAATTTTTATTTTTTTGACATCTGCATATGACAAACCATTAGCATAAAATTCCCTCATCTCATCTCTCTTAGTTGACCAAAAATTCATTTGCTTGCTCATTTCTCCTACATGAGTTAAAATTGACTTCAATGATTCAGCAATCCCTCTCCTATAAGGGTGGGTTTTGGCATGCTCAGTTAATCTTGCAATTAATTGTTGAATGTCTCTTTTATTGTTTTCAATTTGATTTTGAATATTTTCTTGTGTTCCTTGAGGATGCCTGTGAATTGATGGAGGGGTTTTGCATTGTTCTTGTATAGGAGGCTCTTGATGAGGGGGTGATTGTGAATTCTCAATGTTTTGAGGTCGAGATTCATTCCCTGAGAATTAGAACAAATTTTTATTATAAAAATATCTTTAAAGTTGCATTCCAAATCAAATTCAAAATAAATAGAATAAAAATACACATCTCTTTGCAATCTTCGACCTCTCCGACATGTTGGCAGAATTCTCGTGGAAAATGGCTAGCTAAGGATGCAAATAATGGAGGAGATTTGGCGAGCATGAGTTGCAGACCTGAAATCTTCCTTCTCAAGCCACGGGTTGAAGACAAAATGAGGGTTCCAAACCCAACTTTTGCATTTTATGTCTAGAAATACATTTGGCGCATGCCAAATGTATTTTTAGACATTTGGCGTGCACCAAAGGCCTTATTTCGAGGTTTTTTTGATCATTTTTTCAATTTGAATTTGGCGTGCGCCAAATGTATTTTTAGACATTTGGTGTGCACCAAAGGCCTTATTTCGAGGTTTTTTTGATCATTTTTTCAATTTGGCACCTAAATTATGTCACAGATTGGTGCACTTACCCCTTACACAATCCTAGACTTATGTCTACCAACTTCTCCATTCTCATTCAACTTGTTCCTAAAAACTCATTTAGTTCTTATCACATTCTTGTTTTTTTGTCTTGGGACCAGTTCGCATG
Organism: Sequoiadendron giganteum; assembly: GCA_007115665.2. Lineage (NCBI taxonomy): Eukaryota > Viridiplantae > Streptophyta > Pinopsida > Cupressales > Cupressaceae > Sequoiadendron > Sequoiadendron giganteum. The sequence goes on along the minus strand of CM021103.1, from coordinate 345,842,877 downwards.
TTTGATTCTTCTCAATCTGCCTCAACTCTTCTTCTATGGCTTTGATTCAACTCTCATCCTTCCATTCTTCAGTTATTGTTTTAGGTTCTACCTCAAAGAGAATAAAACTTTACTTGTTCCTCTACCATTGCAACTCTTCTTCTTGTCAATACACCTTTTCTTGTATCTCCAATTATTTAATCTTTGAAATGATTCCTCTACACATACTTAGTAGTCTTAGGATTCCTTTTTGGAGCTTCTTCCTCTTCAACTAGCATCTCATTTTCTTATTTCTCTTCTTCATTTTCTTCTTCTCTACAAGGGGGTTCATCAAATTCATATCCTTCTATCAGTATTGAGATTTGGTGTGATTCCCTATCTACCTTAACACTTGCACTTTCAACTTTCTTTTTTGAACTTTTTATTGTAGCATTTGTATGCCTTGCTCTTTGTAGAATATCCAAGGAATATTCCTTCACCTAATCTTGCATTAAACTTTCATAGATTTTCTTCACCTCTCTTGATATTACATTTTCTTCCAAACACTAAATTATTTCAGAGTATGAGGTTTTCCATACCATAGTTCATAGGAGGTCTTTGAACAGTTCACTCTTGCTTGTCCTTTCTCAAAAATGTACACTACAGTATGAATAGCTTCTTTCCAATAGAATTCTATTATATTTGCTTCCTTCATCATGGTTCTTGTTGCTTCTTGAATTATCATATTCTTCCTTTACCCAACTCCATTCTGATGTGGATTCCTAGGAACTAATAAATGTCTTTTTATCGTATGCTCTTGACAAAATCTATTAAAATCATTGGAGGTGAACTCACCACCTCTTTAAAACCTCAAACATTTGATTTTAAAATCCATTTCATTATCAACCATAGACTTAAATGCTTTAAACTTATTGATTTGATGTTAGGATCTAGGACTATTGCATGTGAGTAATAACTTATTACAATGATTTAATTAAAGGTCTAAAAAACATAATTGAAATGATTAAATTAACACAACCATATTAAAGTGAAGAAATTAATAGAACAGAGAAAAGAGAGAGAAGATGAAACACAAGTTGATAATGGAGTTCACCAAGATGGCTAGGTCTCCAGGTCCCTCTCCAATAGAGTGACCGATCCTTGATTATGCTCTAGAAAAAAATTACAAGGCTGCAACTTCGGCAAAGTCTCCTCACATCTCCTTGATAATGAGATTACAAATAGCTCTTCTCCTTCAAGTACAAGAAATTTGGCATAAATCTCTCACTGCACAGATTATAACTACTCACTATCACATAGGAATTTTTCTCCACATTCCTCACTCACTCTCATAGCCCATACCCCCCTTTTTATAAATCAAATTTCTCCAAATTATCTTAAAACCAATTGATTTACATGATAAAGCCATATCTCCCATTTTTACAATAAAATCTCAAAAATCCCTCTTAAAATAACATTAAAATCCTTAATATCCTTCCTAAAACCCTTAAAAATATTTTAATAATCTTTAAATATCTTCAAAATATTATTTAAGCCCTTATAAATAATTTATTCGGGTTGTTACAATATTTAAATATATCATTAAGAAGTTTAAATTGGGGTTTATGTTATTAAAATGGGAGATTTGGCTATCAAATATTCCTCAAAACTAACCACACACCAAAATAATCTCACCTCCATTTGTGGCATAATGGTAGGAAGGTATATTAGGGTCAGAGAGGTCAGAAGTTCAACTCCCACCCCTTCTAATTTTAAACTTCAATTTAAATTAGTTCTTCTTTAAATAAAACTAGTGCCCTTATGTTCATGAAGTGAAACGTGTGGTGTGATGATGGACTATTGGGCTTGTAAGGTGGCGGTTGAGGGTTCAACCCCCACCTGAAAAATTTCAGCAAACTGTTCAACCCACTAACCAATTGGAGGAGAGGGGTGCCACATGGCACCCTGTGATTGGGCCACATGATGCCCCATGGTTCACCCATCTCAATGCCATGTTTATGCTGCCAAATATTGGATGCCACTTGTCAAAATTTCATTGGCCTTACCCTGCCATGTGTCACCTCTTGATTCATCCATGTGATCGGTATGCTGCCATGTCACCATGTTGACATCATGCTTATGTCAGCATGGTCAACCCATTTTGACTATAACTTTCGCATATGATCTTCGTTTTCGATGAAATGAATGGTGTTGGACTCATGGCGATGAGCTCTTTGTCATGATGCTGACTTTGACAGATTTCGAGATGATTATTTTTTTCCTTTTTGATGTGCCTCTATACCTAGTTTGATCCGAACTTTGACTGAGCGTAACTTGAGCATATGAGCTCCTTTCGGCTCCGTTCAAGTTGCGTTGGGTTTATTTTTCCAAGTAATTTGATCTAGTACCCTTTTCTAGAGAATTTGAATAACTTAAATTTTTTGTGAAATATCCACCTGGATCACTTATGTAGAGCTTTAATTTTTTCCTTGTGAAAGGTTACCCAAGTCATTCTAGAGTAATCATCTATCAATAAGATAAAGTACTTGTCAACTTAAGAGATTCTTGTTTTGGTAGGCCCACATAGGATTGTATGCACCAAATCCAGAGGTCCTATGGTAGAACATTCCTTAGTTTTGGATCTCTTCTTTATATTCTTTCCAAATTGACACTCCTTGCAAATTGCATTGATAGGTCTTGTAATCTTTGGTAGATCTCTCACAACTTGGCTAGTGTTAATCTTCACTAGGCTATCAAAAATTATGTGACCCATTCTTCTATGCCTTAGCAAAATTTCATTGATTTGAGACATAAAGCACTTGACACTACCACCTTTGAGTTGATAAACATTTCCTTTTGTCCTTTTTCTAGCTACAACCAATGTTTTAGAGCTTCCTTTTTTGATTTCACAACCATCATCCTAAAACACAAAATTGTATCTTGTGCTACACATTTTTCCTACACTGAGAATATTATGTCGGATACCCTTGACACAAAGAACATCATTTTTCTTATGCTTTCCATCAAAACTAATTGAACCTCTTCCATAGATCTTAGTATATGTGTCATCACCAAACTTAACAAGACCACCATTATAATTTGCAAGCTTAAAAAAATAATCTTATCACCTATCATATAATTTGAGCATCCACTATCAATTATCAAGTAGTTTCTCTCCTCTATTGCATGAAAGGAATTCAACATAGTTCCTTCAATATTGTGACCTATTTCTGGAGAGATTTCCTTCATACATATTTGAGGATTAGCAGAATTATTTATAAAAATTAAAGCCATGAAAAATAATTCATCACTTCCATCATCTGGATAGTTTGATTCCTCATCATCAGATACACCACTATCTTCTTTAACATAATAACTCTTCTTGACAAAATTAGCTTTATGATCTTTATGTTTGTCATTTGAAACTTTGATTGGACATTTAGAAGCATAATGACCTATCTTTCCACAATTCAAATATTTAAACGAAAACTTACCTTTGTATTTTCCAGTGCCCTTTTTCAATCTTCTTACCAAACTTTCTTCCACCTCATCAAGATCATTTGGATTAGATTCATCATTCTCTTTCTTGTTGACTTTAAAATTATTTTCTTTCTTTGGAGCATATTTTTCAAACTCTCTTAATTCAAAAGTAATTAAAGCACCAAACATTTTATCTCTAGAATATTGATCAGAATTATGGGCTTCCTCAATAGTAGAAAGTTTAGCACTATAAGATTTAGGAAGAGTTCCCAATACCTTTTTCACTTCACTTTCCTCTAGTTTTCCAACAAGACCATTAATGGCATTGATAATTTCATCTACCCAAAGCATGTAGCCTACAATATCTTCATCTTCTGACATCCTTTTGCTTTGAAATTCTACATCTTTGCTTGCTTGATTGTATCATCTCCTTCATAAATAATATGCAAATTTTTCTAGATCTCTTTAGCAATTTTGAGGATGATTGCCTTCAAAAGTTCTAAATCAAAAATCCCACTCAAGAAAGTATTCCTTTCTTTTCCATTATTCTCATAATCCTTGATCTCATCATTACTTGCTAGAGGAGCAGTAAGCATAGTGTATCAGTTTCAACTAACTTCCAAACACAAAACCATAATGACAAAAGAAAGGCTTCCATCTTGGATTTCTAGAAAGCATAATTTGTTCCATTGAACATAGGCACCTTGACACCATTCCTATGTGCCATTCAGATCTACCTCAAGCAGTTAATATTCCTCCAAGGAACCACAACTCTAATACCAACTTTTAGACACATATGACAACTGAGAGTGGGGTTTAATTAGTTATACACTAAAACCTTTAAGCCCTCATTAATCTCCAAACCCTTATTATGCATCAACATGAATGTAAACTAATGAAACATAAACGCATTCACAACTATACACCATAGAACACCATATTCATGTGGAAAACCCTAATTAGGGAAAAACCATAGTGAGAGTTAACTCACATATATATGAATAACAACATTGATTACAAAAGGCTCATTATCGAAAGGGATCATTACCCAAAATAAAAGAATGACTCACTGGAAAGGGCCCACTACCCAAAGGACTCACTTCTTAGAATAGAAGATAATAAAAGAAGACTATTACAAGGAGGTTTACTACCCTCAAGCAGTAGGAAGATCCACCATGAAAACTCTACACCATCTGTAACCTTTCACTCACTACCTCTAGAAACTTTAGGTATACTAAAAATGTAGACACCTTCTTCTCATTGCTTCTGGTAGCCTTAGGTTTTTAAGCTTGAACTCATATCACAACACTTGATCACATCCAAATCATTTCAAAACACACCACACACATCTCCAACAATTTCTTGCAAGTATGGATGTGTTTGGTGGTGTTGTCATTTATGTCAACAAAGTTCAATATGATTGTAGATGGTACTTGTATAGTTTAGATACTATATTTATGAAGTTGTAGTTGTGTTTTTTCGGAGTGCTTTTGAGAAAATTTGAGAAATAATGAAGGCAGTGTTGAGTGTGTGTTTTGAATGTGCTCTAGTATTGTGTTCTACATTTCTTATGTGTTGATCCTATGCATGTGCAGATCTATGGTATTGTTCATGAGCTTCAATGGATAATGTATCGTGAGTTTTAGCTTCTAGATCGATGGAGAATGAAAAATTTGTTCACTAGTGTTTGAACAGGTTTGACAAAACTATTTGTTTGTGGACTAGGAGAGATTTTTTGGCTCCGTAGTCTTCTAGTGTCATCTCTCAGATCTTGAAGATATGGAAAATGATTCATACTGATGTTTTCTATGTTCTAACAATTGTGCTTGTGATTGGGTGCTCTGAAAGACTTGCTCCAGAGCTCCTGTATGTTGTTGGTTGGTTTGATTGGACTGTTGTAGAATATTCTATATATGAAGATTATTGTAGTTACTGCGGATGTACCTGAAGGTTTCTTAGAGATGGTAAAATGACTGGTGAAGTGTTTTGAGTGATCCACATGTGATCATCTTGTTGGAGATGCACGTACTTCAAAATTCCTTAGTTTTTTCATTAGGTTTGGCTGACCTAGTGTCTATACCTTACATAAATATTTTCCATCAAATTAAGAAAGCGTGTGATTGATCCAAGATTTTGTTTGGATCCTAGTTAAATGTGTAATTGGTCCTCTCTCATTCTTATCCATCACGGGAATATGGAGCAGCCAAACTAATTTGAATTTATAAATTGAGGAATGTTTAGACAACCTTGGAGAATGCTTCTAGGGTTGAAGATGGTATAAAAGCAAGTTAAGATGTTATGAATTGTGTATCAAGAAAGTGAAGTTTTTGTATCAAGAAAAAAGGGAAGGTGGACCACACCAAGGGCTAACCGAGACCCAAATCTACACTAACACACTACGCCATGCTTCCACAAATAGCAAACCATCTCTACAATCAACACTAACATGAAAGGTTGGACAAACCTACATTAATGCTAAAAAATAATCAATTCACTCTTATCTAGGTCTATAAACACTTTGTAGACCATGGAGAAAAATCACACATCTGAAAATACTCCAACATAATTAGAATATTTAACAACACTGCCACGACCAAATGAAACTAAGAATATTATTATCCTATGTAACTAACCACACTACCATAGACATGCAACACACTAACCAAACTTGCAAAAAAACTAAATAATCAACACTCCAAGTGAAGGTAGATACACAAATATTATCATGTTCCAAAATTTTCAAGACAAGAAACCTCAACATGAAGAAATGTGGATTAATTCCATTTCTCCCAAACAACCTTCTTCATAGGCAACACACTATCAAACACATCTTCCTCTATCACACGATCTAAAACCTAAAACTCTATATATAACACCTATGAACACTTTTGATCATCTCATCAAAACCACATAATCACAACTTCAACCATGAATAAATTTGGAACACAATGTAGAACACAACCCTGTCACCATCTACAATCTCTATTCAAATTTTCTCAAAATCACTTGGAAACCAAGTGAACCAGTTGCATTAGCAATGCCTGCTCAACACCACAAACACCTTCTCATCAACACCACACTAGATGTTGAAATAGGTTGACATCAATGACAACACTAATGAAAACATAGCTCAACAAACTCCAACAATCTCCCTGTTGACATCAATGACAACACTAATCTTTGACATTATGCTAATGCCAAGTGTACTCCACAATAGTTTTCTACAAAGAGAAGGTTATATTAAGGGTCAAACCATATAAAAGTTTGATAAAATTTGGTAAATCAAAAACTAGCACCTAGATATGTGAGTTCATTTGAGATCCTAGAAGTAATCAACCTAGTTTATTACAAACTAGCTCTACCACTTGCTTTTGCTCCTATGCATAATTGTAGTGTTGTAAATTATCACCCTTCAAAATTTCACACTGTATTTTATCCTTCCTAAGTGAATGGACCTGATTGAAAGTACATCTAATATCCTAAATTATACATTCCATGGCCCATTTGGATATTTATCAAGAAAACCAATGCAAACATTCAATATTTTTCTCATTTACACCCCACAAAATAGGGTCAAGACTAAGTCAACCTAGGAGGCTTGGTCCCCTATTTTTCCTTCAAATTTCAATATGTTGGAGTTGGCATTTTATTATTTAAATTTCAAATGTCAAATGTTAGCTATGAGGATTTAATTTTTGGGAAATTAGATTAATTTCATATAAATACCCAATCATTTCACCATTTGAAAACTAACAAGAAATTATTGGAATTATCGATGATCAAGAGAATTATTATCAAGTCAAGAGCACTTAATAGAAAATTTATTGTAGCATTTCAATATTGAAGCATCATGTCAAGTTTTAAGTGAGTTTGTTCATGTTTATGTTATAATTTTATTTGTTAGGACTAACCATTGTAGATCTTCCAAGCAATCAATCCAATTCCAATTCACAATCAAGCCTTGAGATGATGTGCATGAATTTAGTCCTTCAAGGAAAATTAGATTTGGGTGGTGAGTTATAGTCCATTGTTGATTCATCATTCATTTGTCACATAGCCTCTACCCCTTAAAAGGATAAGCTCTCTTTTATCAATTTTTACCATTGTGGAGGTAGAAACACCAACATGAGGTTTGACAGAGGCCTGCCCATAGTTGAAAAAACCTTTCAGCTCTCTTTTAATGCGTAGGTTTTAGATCTGGAGAAGTTTAGAGGAATATTGAAGATCATTTGTTCATTGTTTCATTCAAACCCTACATCTTGACAACACACAAAACTAAATTATCTTATCACCCGATGAAGATTCGATAGTGAGACACGGAAGGAAGAAAGCTATGAGAAAGCTCTAGAGGAATTTGAAATTAGATTCTAGATTTAGTCACTAGTACATAGTCACCCTAGGTGACTTGGTCCTCCAAAATCAGCCCCAGATTCATATGCTAGGTGCACAGAACTCTACTCAATCTATTTCTAAATTTTGAATTTGTCTATGACTTTCTAGATTTGTTGTTTTTGCATCAAAATAGGTTATTTGCATCCTTTGTTAGTCACATCATTTCATTTCTAGAAAATCCATTTCTAAGTCTTTAAATTCATATCCTAGGATTGGTTGACTCACCTTTCAGGTTGTAAGTCAATCTCATATCCTAGCCAATCTTGAATTTAATGATAAGAGGCACATGGTCATTAGTGGAAAAAAGAGCCCTTATGAAATCACAAGGTGGAGTCCTAGGGTTTCAATTTTCCACCTTATCATTTTTTTGAACCCGACACATTATTATATACCTTCTAAAATATGAAGCATATCATCATAGATCTAGGGTTAGTATTGTATTGTTTTGCATTAGGCATTCATTTTACATCATAAAAAGCATAAAAAATCCAAAAATTGCATATCTATTGCATCATAGGTTGTAGTAGGTTTAATTTCATTCATCATAGGTCATATCTACATCCTAATTGCATTTAAAAATCTACATAAGGTTTGAAGTCAAATATGAAAGTGTTCATTACATCCATTTAGGAACTTTGCACATAGTTCAAAAGGTGAAAAATTACATTGTTTTGTGTCAAAAAGATATAAAAATCTATTGTACTATGTTGTCATTGGTGTTTCATTGATTTCAACCTCTAGTGTGGTCATGATGAGAAGGTGTTTGTGGTGTTAAGCAGATTTTGCAGATGCAACAAGGTCACTTGGTTTCCAAGTGCTTTTGAGAAAATTTGTATAAAGAGTGTACAAGGTGGAATAGATGTGTTGTGTTGTGATACACATTTCTTCATTATTGAAGTTGTTCTTTTGTGGTTCGGATGTGATGATCAGAAGCCTCTGAAGGTGTTATATCTAGAGTTTCAAGTTCTAGATCATGCGGTAGTAGAAGATGTGTTTGATAGTGTTTTGCTTGTGAAGAGGGATATACGGGAGAAATGGAATTGCTCTGCATTTCTCCACACTAAATTTTCTTCTCATGTAGATTTGGGAATGTGCTAATAATTCTTGTATCTATCTTCCCTTGGATGGATTGGTGTTCAAATGTTCCTAAAGCTTGGTTCATGAGTTGTATCCTAGTGGTAGCTTGATTGGTTGCACAAGATGATAGATTTTTTAGTTTCATGTGTTTACACCAATGATTTTGAATATTTTGTTGGTGTTGGAATATTTTAGGATTTTATGTAATGTACATGGTATGTAGGATATTTTTGGACTTGGTGAAGTGTTTTATGTGGTTTCTTGGTAGCGTTAATTCTCATTTGGATAACCTAGCATGTTAAAACTATTTGTGGATGTGCTTTGTGGTTTATGGAAGCTTGGTATAGCATGTCAGTGTAGATTTAGGTCCTAGTTAACCCTTAGTGTGGTCTAGCTTCACTTATTTCTATTGTAGAATTGTTTGGTGCTGACATATTTGGTGGTTGCACATTTGAGGTGCATAAATTTCATTTGATATGACTTTTAAAAGGTTATTTGTGGTTGTGGATGATATATATGCAAGTTCAATTGTTGGAGAAGTGTGTTGTGTGAGAAGTGGTGGAAAATAATGTGTTTTTGATCATATGTTGAGATCTAAGTGTGATAATGAATGCTTAAGACTACTGAAAGAAGTGAGTAGAGGGTGTCTAAATTTTAGTGTGCTTGAGGTTGTTGGAGGTAGTGAGTCAAAGTTTGTGGATGGTTGTGGTGGATTCTCTTATTCGTCTAAGGTAGTGAACCTCCTTGTAATAGTCTCTTTCTATTCTCTTGTATTCTGGAAGAAGTGATCTTCCTAAGCACTGAGCTCTTGGTAGTGAGCCTTTCTTTCTTTTAGATAGTGAGCCTTTCTGGTAGTGAGACTTTTGTAATCAATGTTTATATTCATATATATGTGAGTTAATCCTCACTTTGGTTTTTCCCTAATTAGGGTTTTCCACATAAAATTTGGTGTTCTATTGTGTATGGTTGATGATATGTTGATGTTTCCTTTGTTTACATTCATGCTAATGCTTAATAAGGTTTTGAAGATTAATGAGGGTTGGAAGGTTTTAATACACAATTGATTCAACCCCCCCTCTTAGTTGTATTGTGTGTCTAGCAATTGGTATCAGAGTAGAGGTTCCTTGGAAGAAGCTTAATCGCTTCAGGTAGATCCAGATGACACACAAGAATGGTGTCAAAGTCCCTATGTTTGATGGAACAAATTATGCATTCTAGAAAGAAAGGATGGAAGCCTTTGTTGTCTCATTAGGGTTTGGTGTGTGGAAATTAGTTAAATATGGACATACTATTCCTATTACTCCTTCGAAAAGTGAAGCTGACATCAAGGATTCTAAGAATAATGGAAGTGAGGATTGCTACCTTGAGTGGGCTTTCTGATTCAAAACTTGTGAAATTGATAAGCTAAAAGCTGCTAAAGAGATTTAGGAGAAGTTGAAGAGAATTTATAAGGGGATACTAAGGTCAAGCAATCAAAGATGTAGAATTTTAAAGCCAACTTTGAAACCCTAAGGATTTCAAAGGATGAAGATATTGCAGGCTACATGCTAAGGGTGGATGAAATTGTCAATGCCATCAACAATCTTGGTGGAAAATTGTAGGAAAGTGAAATTGTAAAAAAGTTATTGAGAACACTTTCTAAATCTTATAGTGCTAAATTTTATGCTATTGAGGAAACTCTGAATCTGTATCAATATTCTAGAGATTAATTTTTTGGTGCATTAATTACTTTTAAATTAAAATAGTTTGACCAAGATGCCTCAAGGAAATAATCTTCTTTTAAAGTTGAAAAGAAAGAGAGGAATGTTGAATCCAATCTAAATTATCTTGATGAAGTGGAAGTAAATTTTGTAAGAAGATTGAAAATGGGCACTAGAAAATATGAAGGTAAGTTACCCTTCAAGTGTTTCAATTGTGGTAAGATAGGTCATTATTCTTTAAAAGATCTAGGAAAAGTTTCAAATGAAAAACATAAATATCATAGAGATAAATCTTTCAAGAAAATATTATATTAAATTAGACAATGGTACATCTGATGATGAGAAATCAGACTACTTAGATAATGAAAGTGATGAATTCTTGTTCATGGATTTGAATGTTGGAACTAATTCTATTGACCTTGAGAGATGTGTGAAGGAAACTACTCTAGAAACAAGTCACAATATTGAAGGAACTATGTTGAATGCCTTTATTATTCAACATTTTTCACCATTTTAATTAAATAATTCATTATTATCTCTTATTCAATTAATATGGTAACTTTCCCATTATTTCTCATAATCTCATCCATTGATTCTTCCTTTCAATCTTGATCATCGCTTTTATATGCAAATCTTCTATAAATGCAACCTTATTTCTCATTCAAAGGATAACCACATTCTTTAATATTTTTCTCCTCAAAAGACTCATAGAAGTGTCTTATATCTTCTATAAATGCATCTAGAAGGGCTGTTCCATAAATTTTCATATATTATATGCCATATTTTGATGAAAAATGACATTTTAAACTTAAAAAGAGTGATTTTCAAGCACTTTCTTTGCTAATCCATACATTGTACAAATTTTGCACTTTTTGATTACAATTTTATTGCTACACAATATTAAATTCTACTGGTAGTGAATTCTATTTCATTTTCTAATTATAAAATCAGATTATAGAAGTTGAATCATTTGTTTGTTAGGGTTAGAAGGCAGATATTTAAAAGTTAAATGCAGATTTTATCAGTAAACTGAGAAATAAAACACACACATAAAATTATAACATAGAGAATTTAACGTGGTTCACCCAATATGGGCTACATCCACCAAACCATATCCATCCAATGATTTTATTATCCAATGCAAAACATATTACAATATTGTGAATAATGCCATACTACAGCTCTCATCCCAACCGTTTATAACAAGATTTTTAGAAGCTTCCAGAAATTAGGGTTCTACAAAGTCAGTTTTTCCTTTTTTGGTGATGATGTGAAAAAGTAGGATACATGATGATTTTACAGTATAGCATGATCAATCACCACATACCAACATTGTTGAGAGTGCTTATTCCTCTTTTTCACAATTTCTAAAAATACAAACTTGCAGTAAAATAGGTGTAACTTTCAAACCACTCATTTGATTTTTAGGTTTTTGTAGGCATTAGAAAGATGCTTCTGATGTACATGATTTGGATTAGATAATCTCTTCAAATCATAAATCAGAAATCATGTATGATCAACTAAAATTAATGTTTCAATTTCAAACCTTGTTTTTTTTACAATTTCTTAAAAATTTCATTAAAAAATTTCACAAGAATGTTTAATGGTGTGTTTAGTTTTCCAATTTGAATTATTTAGGTGTTTTGACTAATCATTTTGTGTAGCACCTTTTTGAGATTCAAAGATAAAAAAAATTTAAAAATTCGATTGAAAGTGGTTTTGCAGGATGTTGACAAAGGCACTACTTAAACTATCGATTAATTTGTTGCAGGTCTGTTTGTCAAATAATTAATCTCAAAACATTGTGTCTTTGTTTTTTAGATTAGTTAGGTTAATAATAACTTTGTTTTCCATGTTTGGTGTGATTGCACATTTTGTTTCAACCCAAGCTAGTGTGTACATATCATCTCCCCTTGCGCACTTGTGTGATCTTGGGTGATGATAAATACAAATTAGTCTCCTTTTTTATTTTTAGTAGGAGGCCTATCTAGGGATTTCATCACCTAGGTTTCAACCTCAAGCACATTTATCGATGGGTTATATCAAAGGTGTGAAGGTGAAAGTTAGTAGCACAATCCCATGATGTATACCACACATTTCAATTTAGATGTGGGTGTATAGACCATATTGGGGTAGAATAGAGGTTTGAGTGTCTCATGTTTGACGTTATACCATTGGTATTCATGGTAGTCCCCCACTAGACACCTCTTGTTTTTATAAGCCTAAGAGTCCTCTAACTATTGCTTCATATAGTGTAGGGTATAGTATCATGCCCAAATATACTCACCACTAACTCTCTTGAGTGGAGATAGAAATATTTGAGTTGGAATTCTTAACCTCTTGAGGAGAGAGAGAAGGTGTGCTCATGCCATAGATCTTGTGTCACCGAATCTCTAGCTATCCGCTCTTGAAAGAGAGTTATTTCATACCGCTTTTGAAAGAGAGGTAATTCACACTGATCTTGGGGTATTTGTGTGGGCTATAACAAGTATACAGACCTTTCTAAATAATTAGGTTGTGCTTGTCTTCATATTGTCTTCTCTTGTGTGATACCAGTGAAACCATTGGGGCTTTGGCCCTATTCCTTTTTACCCAATAGTTGAACAATCAATCAACCAATTCTATATTCTGAGTGTTTGTTGTGTTTTCTGATCATACATTGAAACAAATATAAAACATAAACCACTTAGAAAATATTGATTTTATGTCAAAAAAATTGTCCAACTTATCTGTCAAATCTAAAAAAATTCAATCAAATCCTGAGTATCTAGCTATAGTCTCAAATACAAATAGTGACCCCACATACAAACTTGAGACTTGCTTAGTTTTCTTTCAGCACATTTACCACTTTCTTAGCTTAGCTTCCATACGCTAGCTTAGTGTTTTTCATCTCAGGTCATACCTAGCCATCTTTGAGCCTTGAAATCAAGAAACTTATTAGACCATTGATTAGATCAAAATTATACGTTTATTTATCTAGACCTCATAAAAAAAATTTAGTTGTCATCATAACTACAAGTTGGGCTCATACTCATAAGTCTAGTTTTGGGTTCATCTTGTTTTATCTTATCTATGAATCAAGCCTAAACTCATAAGTCTAGTTTTAGGTTCACTTTCAAATCATTACCTTAGTTATTCCATACCAGAGGTCTTGATATTCAGATTTATTACCTTGGTCTCATCATAGCTTTCCTAATTTCCCTTTTCAAAATTCAATTATCACTTTGCATTCTATTCCCAGAAAAAAAAACACCAAAAAACATAGCCTAATTTTACATCATTCTTAGCTTGCATGCATCCCAAAGGTATCAAAATTGCAAAAAAAATGAAAATCACAAAAATCCAAAAATTCACAAGTCTTACTTGGTCAATAATAGGTCATAGAGAAAAAGGAAAGAAATGGATCACTCAACTGACCCATATACTAATCAAACTAGTGATATGTTCTTTGGGTCGACATCAAACCAACCACCAACAACACAATCATAGACTAAGAAACCTTTAGAAAAACTCACATTACATGAAGTCAAGGAATTACCCTAGAGGAAATTGAAGAGGCATACCAAGATCCCAAGATATTACATGTCATAGATACCATGGTAGTTGTAGACCCTCAAAGTTACTTGAAAAAAAATATTCAGAGTGGGGTCAAACTTCCTCCTAGGTACGATATTTCTACACTTGTAGGAGCCTCACCACATGTCACCACACAAAGTCAAAATAATCCCTCCATAACACCACAACCAATTCATTCCACACCATGACAAATATCCACTAGCATACCATTTGGAGACCTACTACACATAACATGATAACTATTACCACACCTCCTAATCTAGTATTTGGGATGACAATCATGAATCCACTTTATAATTTGTCCCCACCATCGACTACAGCAGCACCATCATTCAAAAATCCATTTTCTATGGGCACATCATCCACCAAGTCATACTGCATTATCATCATCACAGACTACTACACCAACAGTCAAATACTATATCCACAAATCAAAATGCTACACGTCCAAATCCACCTGCTAATACAAGGACATGTTTCTTCTTCTCAAGTGCACCACCCCAAACAAGAAATCCTACACCTAACACAAGCATACCTCCAACATAGTCAGGAGCGTTCTTTAGGTCAAAATCAAACACAAATCCATTGCCACAAATCAATTCCAACCCCACTATCACACCAAACACCAATCCATCACCACAAATCAATTCAAATTCCACATTTGAACCAAGTGTCCCATAGGAGAATTCAAACCCAAATCCATTTCCAGAAGTCAATACCAATCCTACATTCACACCAACTTTTCCCCATACAAATCCACCACAAAACCCTTTCAATCAATTCAATGTATTTAACACAAATACAAATTCATTCCCATCACATAATATTTTCAACATGATCAATACAAATACATCTCCATTAGTTCTAAAAGTGGGACATAAAAATACATCACCATTCACTTCAAATATCGGATTCCAAAACCCACTTCCATCAAATCCAAATATTGGTCATCACAACACACATTCATTTGCAATGAACATGGGACATCAGACTACTAATCCAATTGCAAACGCTATAAACACATCACAATCAGCCACATATATATTACCACATAAAATTCATAAATTACAACATATTTCCAATCTTCAAGTAACTAGGATGAAGAAAATAAACTCCATGGAAGACTTATGTCCTTATCGTTTTGATCAGAGTATATACATGCCTCCTTTTCCTCAAAATTACAATGTGCCAATTTTAACAAATACAAAAGGAAGGGAGATCCAATAGAACATGTGTGAGATTTTCATACTACTTTTTTGGAACTTTCATTTATCCTACATACCTCATGAGATTGTTCCCATGAATTCTCACAAGACAAGCACTTTATTGGCTCACACATCTACCACTTGGGATAACAACATGGGGTGAGCTAGCAGATAAATTTTTTGCACAATTTTCTTATAACATTGAGAGCGACATGACCATTTTGAAACTATTTCAAATAAAATAAGAATATGGAGAATCATTTTCCTCTTTCCTCTAGAGATGGAGAAGTATGGCTAGTAAATGCCCATGTGACATACCTGAGAAATAGTTGTTGTACATGTTTGTTGAGAATCTCAATAATGATTTAATGTATCAACTTCAAATCCATTATTGCAATACATTTAAAGATTTCATTGAGAAAGGTGTCTCCATTGAAAAGGCACTTGTGGTAAAAGGATTGGTAAAAAATTTCAAGAAACACCAAAATAATTAGAACAATTCTAATGACAAGAACAAATTTTGGTCTAGAAACAAAAATGTCAAAAATGATGGAGTAGTAGATGCAAAAGTGGTAAACAAGGATAATCCTACCATTACTCTCAAAGGACCTAACACATCAAATAATCAACCACCTATTCATGAGCAAATAACCAATGTGGTCCAAAACAACGAACGATGAGGTCCTCCAAGAAACAATGATCAAAGATGCAATTTCACACCCTTAGGGAACCCTATTGAGTCAGTTGTAAAGAAAATGCTTCAATTAGGAGTTATTCAACCCCCAAGAATCAAACACTATGACCCATGGCCTTTTAAAGCATCTTGGTGGAATGATAATGACTTTTGCAAATATTACCAAATTAGAGGGCATAAAAATCATCATGCTACAAATTGAAACATATTATCTAGGATCTTATAGAAAAAGGTGATATTTCTATAGATAATTCACAAGGGTCCTCAAACTCTAATCATACAATCTTCAAGAATCCCTTAAAATATCATGGGTCAACAAAATCCTCCAGTTCAGGGACTAACACGAAAGAAGCCAATTATACTAGTGTTGCACATGAGTATACCATGAACAATATCCAATCATTTGATGCTAATTTATCCACAATAACCATCAAGATGAAGAGCCTCAAATGTGGGGTTACAACCTAGAGATCCAAGGTGACCTTGTGGGGGGAACTTCTAATCCAAAACTAAAGATTCATTATAGCCTTTTAGATCATCTATGGAAAACCCTTGCACATATATCTATTCTTGAGCTACTCTACATATCTCCTACACACAAATTTATATTGGATAAAGCATTATAAGTCATTTATTCCCATAGATCTAGATGCCAATGAATTTTAGACCATTATTGGGTATCTAGCTACCACTTACCATGTTACCTTCACTCGACATGATATCCCTTTTGATAGGCCTCATCATAATGATGCCCTCCATCTATAATTTTTCATTAATAAACATAACATTAGATGAGTCTTGCTAGATGGTAGAGTTGGATTGAACATTTGTACCATGAAACTAGTTACTATATTGGTATCTTTCGATGTAAGTATCGATTCTTTTAAGAGGAGTTTAATAAAGGCTTATAATGATGTAGAGAATTCCTCCAAGGGTGTTATTATACTTCCCATCAGAATTGGCCCAACAATAGAAAAAATTATATGTCAGGTCCTGGATCTAGACCTTCCCTACAATCTACTTCTCAAGCACCCATGGATTCATGCAATGATGGTTGTTCCTTTCACCTATCACCAATGTCTTAATTTCCCTTATAATGGAGTAGATATTACCATATCAAAATACCCCAACCCTTTTCAATACTAAAACAATTTGAAAGGTATTCCTGAATGTCAAGTCCCAATTAGAAGGGAAGCTTCACTTACTACTTGCTCGCATTACATTGATCCTTTATCACTTACCAAATATTCATTTCCTTCAATACCTCTTCTTGAGCATAAGGTCTAGATCCAAGACAAGGGATGCGGCGGGTATATTATAGTGGACTCCTTTTTCATTGGCAAGTTTCCTGCTTCTCCCAAATTTTATGGTAAACCAAGTCTTATTCAAAAAGAATCCAAGGTAATTATACAATATCAACCTCCCACCACTTTTGCTAAGTGGGGAGAACTAGAAAATGAGTCTGTTGGTGAGTATATTTATACATGGATATATTGAGATGAAGAAGACCAAGAAAAAGTTGTTACTAGTTGATCAGTACGGTAAAGTATTTTCCACTATGCAATAGAAAGGATATGATGATTAGAGTGGTTTGGGAGCACAAAAGTAGGGAATTATAGAGCTAATCCAACCTAATTGTCTACCTATAAATAGAGGTCTTCAATATATACTATTGAAATTGAATTCTTTGATTGCTAACTAGCTTCTAGGTGAAGATTTTTATGCTTCCAAGGATATTGAGACTCCTAATGGTGATGATAAGTTAGTTCTAGAGAATGTACAAACAAATGACCATGCCTGGATATAAAACTTTTGGAATCCTAAAGATCCTTTAGTCCTTACCTTTTCCACTCCATCCTAATCCTTTCATGTCCATGATAATCCCATGTTTGATCATGATATCTATGATAATCCACTTTTTTATCATGATCCTATTGAGAACATCCAAGATCATCCCTTTCCATCTCATGATCCTCTCCCCCCACTCCATCTTCTAATCTATCATCCTTTCATTTCAACCATATTGAGTTAGGGTATGCATCTCCTATTATTTCCTCTTTTAAGCCTTCTTTCCAACTCATTAAGGATGTGCAAGCCTCCTTTCACATTAACAGTGCTAAAAAGGATAGTCATGAAGAATCCATTGGGTGAATCACCTACCTTTTTTATGAACCACACATTCTTTTCATCTCATTTGACTCATCCATCTCATCTACCTCATCTACCTCATCCATGTCCATCCACCTCACAGACATGGATCAACAAGTATCATCTCAAGAAAGTAACAAGGCTATAAATCAAGAATCTAAAGTAAAAATGTCATTTTCAAATGGAGATGGAAAAACTAAAAAGAAAGCAAGCAAAGAAATAAAGATCAATAAAAGTCCTTTAGTTAAAATCAAAAGCTATTGGACAAATCAAAGATAAAAAAAAAAAGTCAAAAATGAAAGTAAGAATTTTTTTATCTCCTATTATGCCTCTTCATCCGAAATAACTAGGGGCATTTATCAAAAAATGAGCTTGTTGATCCCAAGTCTCCATCTTCTTCATCTTCACCCAATCCATATGCTCTACCAAATCCACCCATATCTATACACCCATCATATTACTCCATCCCCCTTGGCAATGATTCTCGATGGACCTTTGACAGTGACCCCTTCATGTGTTGTAACTCACTAGTTGTCTAAACTAATTTTCATGTGAAGCCTGGCAACCCATGTAGTGTGCACATTAGGAATCATACCCTAGCTCCCTTCGTCTACTACATAAATTATCCTCCATATCCATCCATATCATATTATTCATACCCTTCCATCTGGAATGGTCATCTAGATATTAAGGAGTGTCCACCATGATTGCAACATCATCTAGCTTCTTTTCAAAAAAATAAAATAAAAT
The DNA here is from genome assembly GCA_007115665.2 of Sequoiadendron giganteum. Classification (NCBI taxonomy): domain Eukaryota; kingdom Viridiplantae; phylum Streptophyta; class Pinopsida; order Cupressales; family Cupressaceae; genus Sequoiadendron; species Sequoiadendron giganteum. The sequence goes on along the minus strand of CM021103.1, from coordinate 345,823,897 downwards.
AAAGTCAAGAAAATAGTAAAGAGAAAAATCATCCTCCGGTGAAAACCACTTTGGTGGTGCTTTGGACAAGTACCATGATAAAAACCTGGTAAATAGACATCATGAGTAGAATCGAGCATCTACATGCACCATTCTAGGTGGAAGCATCTCATCCCCTTCATAGTAAAATCTAGCATCTCGTCCATCCATAATAATTCCATCCATCATCCTAATATACACGTCTATTCGTGAAATTTAAAACATTGCTAGACATTGCGGGTAGGAACTTGCATCATTTTTTTGAATAAATCTTGATCAATGTCCAATATCTCACAACGTGATCTAGGTATCATCTAGAAAATCCTAAAACATTCACATATCAAGAAAATCCAAAAACATCCACAAATTCAAAAAAACCAAAACATCCAAACATTTGAAAAATCCAAAAACAGTCAGAAAACATCAAAAACTTCAAAAATAGAGTCAGTCATTGAGTCCATGTCTATGTCAGTCCAAGTAGTCGAACTATGTTGCCTCTACGACTTCACATAGGCAATTCCATCATAAATGAGCCCCTAAGGCATAAGTATGTCCATAAGGTTTTGTTGTGCAGTTTTGTACACACAACCCACTAAAAGTAGGGACCCTCTTTTGCCTAGCCTTTTGGCTCTTTTCTGTGGTGTTTCCCTTTTTTTGAGCTTGTCTTTGAAAATCTTGAGTTTTTGGTTTTTGGTGCTTTGGTCCTTTGGTCCTGGGATTTGTGTTTTTTTGCAATGTTTCTTGATGCCTATCTTGCTTGTAAAGTGCCCCCATTATGCTAACACTTTGAAAATTCTAAGCCTTTTGGACAATTTTGGGTTTTTGCCTGTTTTCAAAATTTTTCCCCTCAGGCGGATTTCCTTGGCTGCCTAAAAAACCCAATGGGGCTAGTTTTATGCTATCTTCGAAGATTTTGGTGCTCCGTGGAATTCTGTCTTCCCCAATTTTTTATGATTTTCCTTTGTTCCTTTATTTCCCCGATTTGCATCTTTGAGTTGTTTACCTTAACACCATGAGGGATTTGCGTCTAGGTCATCGTTCTACGGTTGTACCGCCTTACCACGGGGGGCTTTCATTCTCGGAACGGTAGCACGGTGGTCCCGCCATACCACGGGAGTCTTTTTTTGATGGCACAGTAGTGCAGGTTTGGTTCATCTGTCGCGGTAGCGCAGTTTAGCTCGACACCGCTAGTGTCTCTGAGCCAAGTCACGGTTGTGCGGTGCACCGCCATACCACGGGGACCTCGCGCTTGGCTTGTGGTGGCATGGTTTACCACCTTACCTCGTTGGTTGAGTAAGTGGCTCACAGTCATGCAGTTTTTGTCACTTTGGATGCATTGGGAGGCCAGATTTTTGATCAACGGCGTGACAATTGTGTTGAATTCGTAGGAATCCCTTGCCTTGGGAAAATCCCGATAATCCATTCCTCCTTCATTTTACCAAAGCATGTTGAGTGTTGTTGGTTTCAGCTATTTCCATCCTTAACGGATTTTTCTGAAAGTTTGCTATTTGTCAAAGACTGAGGGGATTTGTGAGTTGATGATTAATGGTTCTGCATTGCATGATGGATTTGGATGATTTAATGATGTGCAGAAATTTCTTGAGTTTTGATTGATGAGTGATTGACCTTTTGGTGAATTTTTTGCTTCCCTTGCTAAAATCCTCCTGGCCCGGAATTCCCTGAAATTCCTTCCTAACCTAAATTCCACGAAGGGGTGAAAATCCTTAACTTTGATAGGGGATGCTTTAGTGATATTTTAATGGATTTTGATGGTTGTTTCGGATTCCTTTGATGATTAGAATGTTTTTTATGATTGATTAACCTAAATTTTTGATACTAGAATGAATATTAATGGTGGCCATTTTGAATGTAGGTTGGAACAAGTAGGTTGTTGCTGTTGGAGCCAAGGGAAGAAGTGAGTGTACTTTGAATATGTTTTGAGATCTACAAGATTGTAGCCAGGTACATTTTGCGGCTACAAGAAGGTGAAACTCGCTCATACATGGCTAGGTCAACACACTCAAGGGCAGTTCATTCGAGTTGGACGTGACATGGAGGATTCAAACTGGTTTTACTCGATCGGAGTCATTGGAGAGGCCTAGCTCAACTGTTGATCAGTGACTTGTATTCACACTCATATGACATGTCTGTTACCATTTTTCTGCTTTGTGTTAGTGGGACATTAATGGTGAAGGGACCTGCGCATTTTTTCAATTTGAATCAGGATTTGTAGAGATCCCAGGCTGATCTGAGGGGGCACCTCATGCATTCAATGTGGGGTGCCAATTTATTGTGGGTTGTCTCGAATAATATGGTTGGTGGCTGACCTTCTTTATAACCCTAGCTCAGACTAGCATGGGACAAGATCTCTATAAGTATGGCATTTCACTTCATTTGTAAGGGTTAGAAAAAAAGTAGGTTATGGTTGGAAAATAGAGGTTAAACAAGTTTGTAAAGGGTTAGGTAGTCGATTAGAATAATTAGGAATTAGTTTAATTTTCAGGAAAATGTTGTAACACATAATATGAGAATTGTTGCTATCACTGGTGGTTTAATACAAGTGAAAATATTGTATTATTATTGGTGCCTTCTTTGGATTGATTTGTCTTGCATGGTTCTTATTCTATCTTTGAAATTTCTTGGAAATATCTGAATGTATTTTAGATTTAGAGTAAATAATTTAATGGCACTTGTAATTTAATGTTTGGAGTGTTGTAGCAATCTCTGGTTCATACTTTGGGTAGCTTCTTGATTGTGGGACTATTGTGCAAGGTCAACCTGTACCTGTTATTTATGTGCTTAGTTCAATTGTGGGCACTTGTCGATGTCAACTGCAAAACTAGGGTTGGCTTGGATGAATGTGCATAATCTGAAAATATTTAATTCCTTAGAAGATTGCACTAATTTTGTGAGATTGTAGGTATAACCTAGGTTTCACAAAAAATAGTTTTAAAGGGATTGGTTTGTTCAAAGTATTTCTTCATTGGTATTGTTGATCTTAGGATTTCTAAAACTCTTACCTTTTCCTATTTCTTTGAACTGTGGTTAAAGTAGGAACTCAAGTATCACCCTGTTGTAAAATATGTTAAGTTTAGAATCTCCAACATTTGTTTTGAAAGGTCCCTTTGTGATTACCATCATTTTCACATTTATCACTGAGTGTTTCCACTACATTGTCATGACCTGAAACCCGAGAGACCTTGGGGTTATCTCTTTGTTCATAGAGATCAACCTTTCAAAAGAGATAAGATATTATATATTATGTCTAAGTTGTTGTTGTGCAAAAAACACCATCAAAAGGATTGGTGCTAAAAGGAGGGATTGAATAAGCAAGCTGGAGTGTTTTCTAAATGCCCTTTTCTCCTGAGAGACTCAGAAGGAGAACCAAATCTACCCCAAGAGAAGAAGAAGAGTTTCAAGAACTGCCACCTCCAACTAGGTCAAGAAGGACCAGAAGAAGGTAGGAGTCATCATCCAGTACATTATTTCCACCATCCTCACCCTCATCCACCTCATCTTCATCTAATTCTGAGGCTGGTTCCATTCAACCATCCCAACCAGTCATCACTCAGCCTTTACCATCTCCACCTTCGCCAATGGATTTTTTGGCAAACAACCCATCACCTCTATCCTTCAACAACTACAATGTTATGCCCAAGAACCCTAAGCATTTTTTCTCTATGTTTCACACGAGTGATCCTAATAGAATAGAAGAGGAGAATATTAGCATTTTTCAGACCTGTCTGAGGGATAGAGGGATTAATCATGAAGATGTTGCATGTAGCTTTTTCCCTTACTCTCTAGGAGAGGAGGCTTTTAACTAGTACAACCACTTGCCTGTTGCATCCATCCATAACTGGGTTGAACTTGAGGCTACATTTCTGCAAAAATTTAAAATTCCCATCAGTGCCAATGAGCTTTACATGTAGTTTATCAGAGTTAAGAGAGAAGTCAATGAGCCTATAGGATCATTCAATAATAGGTTCCACCGTTCGTACACTATATTGCAAACACCTTACACTGTGGATGATTCCATTACCTTAGAAGTCTATTTTGAGGCCCTACATAGTCTTACATCCACCTTCCTTAAGTGGAGAACTAATCCTCCAACTACCCTACTCATTGCATATACAGAGGATGTTAAGGTCAGTACTAATCTGAGACAACACTTGGCAAGACCCCGGCCATCTCTGGGACTAGCTACTCACCCTAGTCAAGTCCAAGCTCTTAACCAGGCACTGACTAATCACACTCCCATTATGAATCCCATTCCACCACTGACTTTGGTTCCACACCCAATTCATCCAACAAGTTAGGCTAACCTAATGCCCAGTTATCTGTAGTAGGGTGCCAATCAAACCCTTTATCCACAACCACAAGCTGGTTTCCCTACATATTTATAGAACTCAGAAGTTTTGAATTAGTCTACAGGTCTTCGAGGAGTGTCAAGATACCCCCAAACAATGTAAATTCAGTGCCTTATAGTAGTCCAAATAAGGAAAGGTTAGATGAGCTAACCAAGCAAGTGAAGAAGTTGAATATGGAGGTAACCTACTTGAGGAACCAGAACATCCAACTCCAATCTGCTCAGAGGAGCATGCAATCAAATTACAATAGGGATAATTGGGATGTTGCATGAGGGAAACACTCTGACAAAAATCAGAATTTTGAAAGAGGCCAGGGTTTTGGTCAAAACTTTTATAGAGGTCAACAAAGTGGACAAGGGTTTGAAAGGAGACAACCACCTAGGTAGAATATGTCATGGAATACTGGACCTAATAATGGAGGATTCCCCACTCCACTAGACCAACTTTCCAATCAAGAGAAACCTTTGAGTGGAGTATATCTAGCTGAAGCAGCTTTGTCAGGGTGGTGCAGGCTTCAGAAGATAGGCCAACACTCTGAGCTGGATTGTTCTAAATTTCAAAATTTTGCTTCCATCTTTCAGTATGAAGTTGAAAACAACTCCACTGGTCGAGAGTTGGTACCCTCAAATCCGTATGATTCCCCAGTTTTGGTGTTGAATCATGCTCCTTTCCCGAGGGATGAAGAGAATGAAGCAGAGGATGAGTCAAGTAGCTAGAATGAGGAGGCTGAACAAGTGCTCAATGAAGATGAAATATTTCAGTTATTTAATGAGGGAACTAAAAATGATAATGGTCCCTTGGATGAGGAGGAAGCTAGTATTGAAGAAGTATAGATGTTTCAGCAACCTACAAGAAAGTATGATTTGAGGAATAGGCCTAACAGGAATCCACAAGATGGAGGCTAATTTACCACATCTATTTCTCCAAAAAAATTTACCACTCCACCGGACCCACATGCCAGTAATAATCCATCTTACCCTCAGGTGCCAACCTAATACTTTGCAAAAGGAGGACAACCTGATATGTCAAAAGGAAGCAATATCAATGCAGCAAAGGATAAGAAGACTGGTCATTCTAAGGAGAGCACAATTAGGTGAATATGTGACTAAAGAACTCAGGAAAGTAAAGGTGAGTCTCTCTTTTTTTGAGTTGTTAAGGGTTCCTGAAATTAGAAATGTAGTCCTAGGGTCTTTCAATTCAAGTACAACACCACAAGGAGTAGTAGTCAACGAGGCAGTTGGCATGACTCCTTGTTCACAAGAAGCTAAAGGTCCAATTCAAGCACAACCTAGAGACAGGGGTAAAGAAAAGGATAAAAACCAAGTTGTACAAGTTGACACTCAATTTAGTTTGTTCCAAGAAAAGATGGAAACCCCTCCCTTCTTCATTTTTATTCATATCTTTGGGAAGAACCTACACAATTTTCTTTTGGATTCAAGGAAATCTACAAACGTTATGCCTTTTGTTGTCTGTAGGGCTCTAGGTATTATCCTTGCAGCTTATCAGAAGAAGGTCACCCAATTAGATAAAACAAAGGTAAATATAGTGGGAGAACTAAACATGATCCCCATGCAAGTTGCTTCAGATCCTAGAGTGCAACAAGTACTTAATATTCAGGTGGCAGATATTCCTAAAACTTATGGTTTGATCTTGGGTCAAGATTTCACCAAGGAAATAAATGGATATACATCCACAGATCATTCTCACATGTGGCTCCCATGGAAAGGAGTCCCAAATCAAATTAGAATTGAAAGAGAACCCAGAATGAAGTATGTGATCACTAAATATCAGAATACTTCGAAGGAGATATTGGTGTCAGAAGTCAGCATGGGGAACTATGTCCTGGCCGCCCCTGTTTTAGACATAGAAGAAGTCTTTATGTTGCAAAGCTTCTCTGATGAATCCACATTAGGAGCCAACAATTTTGAAGCACTGCTTGAAAAAACAAAGGAACTTAATGATCAGGAAGATAGACAACTCAGCTTGCTGGATAATTTCTAAGAGTTTATCCAAAAGTGTGTGGAGGATCATATTCAATTAGGCAGAAATATGGATTTTAAGGAATTGTTGCTCTGCAATTGGTGCAGAGTTCACAATGCCCCCCACTCTGAACTAGTATGTTTCCACTTCCAAAATATAGTGGAGTAGATACAAAGGTGTATTAATATGACCCCAGCTATACAGAGTATTGAAAATGATCTAAAAGGAAAGGTCCAAAGGCCTCCTAAAGAGCCTTTAGGTAATAGCAAGGACAAGGTTAGTCTGAAGAAATTAGGAGTTGATGGTTGCTAAATATTGAGATTTGTTGGATCCAAATCAAAGCAGGGTCCTCGAGTAGAATTTGAGCTGATCAACCCTAAAGGTAAAAGCCTATTTTTTTGCTCATAGACTCCAGTTCTAGTGCACTTATAATGTAGCTAAATACGAGGCTTTGGTCCATGGTTTATTAATGGAATTAAGAAAGGAATTCAGGATCTTGCAAGTGTTTGGAGATTATGATCTAGTAGTTAAACAAGTAAGGAAACAATACTTGTGCACAACAGAAGAATGACCAACTATAGGAACAGTATGGGATCTCACTGAAGGATTAGATGCATTCAACATTTAATTGATCCCTCAAAGTAAGAATCAAACTAATGATTCTTTGGCACAAGCAACAAGTACATTGTAGCCTTTATCACTTTCAGGATTGAATAATTTCACTATGGAGTTCACTCCAATACCCTTAGTGTCTAATAATGTAACCAATTTCTAGGTATTTGAGGATGAAAAACATATTCTTGATTTCATCACTAGTTGTGATGTGTTTTCTTCTTAGGTGATTGATGAGGCAGAACCTCAAGAGGCTGAAATGGACCTAGAAGGGGTCATTAACCTGAAAAATAATACTATCCCAAGGGGGATGGTGCAATTAGAACAAATTTTTGATCTAGATAAGATAAAATATCAGGAACAACAAGTGAAAATGGAATCTCTCAACAGTCAATGTGAAACATGCAACATGGGGACCCAGGAGGGTGTCAAAAATTTATTTATTGGTAAAGTGTGCACTCCAAAGGAAATGACAGGAATTATTGATTCCTTGAACACTTATCAAGTTGTGCTAGCATGGAGCTATGATGACTTAAAGACATATGATACTTCAATCATTACACATACTATTCCCCTGAAGTCAAATGTTAACTCATTCAGCAAAAGACAGAGGCCAATTAATGCTCTATTGGAGCCCATCATTCAGAAGGAGGTGCATAAGCTACTTTCAACTTGGGTTGCAAACTTGGTTCCAGTAAGGAAGAAAAATGAAGAAATCAAACTGTGTGTTGATTTCAAGAACCTTAATAGGGCATCAGAGAAGGATAATTATCCAGTCCCTTCACTGGATGAAGTACTTCAGATTGTTAATGGGTCTCAGATGATGTCTTTTCTAGATGGGTAATCTGGATACAATCAGGTTATGGTACAATATGAGGAAAGGCACAAAACTGCCTTTACTACAAAATGGGGAACTTTTTCTTACAAAATGCCCTTTGGATTAATCAATGTCGGGGCTACACTCACAGAGCAATGGATATTGCTTTCAAAGACATCGTTGGTAGGTGCATCACCATTTACATGGATGATTTGATAGTCTTTTCTAAGAGGAGAGGTGATCATATTGCAGATTTATGCCAAGTATTCTAAAGGTGCAGATATTTTGGCATCTCACTTAATCCAAAGAAGTGCATATTTGGAGTCACTAAGGGAAATTTGTTAGGGCATGTTGTTTCATAACAGGGTATTTCCATTGATCTAGAGTGGGTAGAGGCTATACTAAAAATTCAGCCTCTTGCAAGAAAAAAGGAAATGAAGTCATTCTTTGGGAAAATCAACTTTGTCAGAAAGTTTGTCACCTGATTTGCAGAAATAGTAAAGCCCTTGAACACCATGGTGAAACAAGAAGCAAAGGTTGAATGGAGTGTAGAAGCTAGGTAGGCATTTGCAAAAATCAAGAGATCTATTGTTGAAGCTCCAGTATTGGTAAGTCTTGATTATGCCAAACCCTTTTACATATATTCATTTTCTTTAGAACATTCTTGTGCTGGCATGCTGACCCAGAAATCCGACCAAGGGAATGAACATCCCATAGCCTTTATGAGTGCTCCTTTGAAGGATGTAGAACTGAGATATCCTAATATAGAAAAATAGGCTTATGCCCTGGTCTGAGTAGTAAATAAATTCTACACTATATCTTGAGAAATAAGGTCTTTTCTATAGTGCCCGATCCTGTAGTAAAGTTATTATTAATGCAAAATGAATTGGGAGAATGTGAGGCTAAGTGGATAACTATGTTACAAGAATATGATATTGAGATCCATCCCATGAAATTGGTGAGAGGGAAGGGTCTAACAAAGACAATGGCTAAGATAGGTCCTGACCTCATAGCTCAGCAATATCACCTTCAAGAAGTGTCTCCAGGAGACTTGTATGATGAAATCGTCTACTATCTGTTGAACCAGAAGTGTCTTGAACACCTTAATGCAGTACAAAGGAGAGCTCTATGTTTGAAGAGTGGCATTTTTATGATGAAAGGAGTTGTCTTGTACAAGAGAAATCATGAGGGGTTTTATTTGAGGTGCCTAGGGAAGGAAGAAGCTGGAAGGGTGATGTCTGAATTTCATGGAAAATATGGCATGGGCCATGGCTCAGCACCTTCCACTGCAAATCAGATCCTAAGGGTAGGATATTATTGGCCTACCTTGTTCAAATATACACATAACCCTGTGAGGACTTGTCATGTATGTCAGACTGCGATAAGTAGGGAGAAACATGCAGCCCTTCCACTTTAGCTAGTCATAGAGGTAAAACCATTTTCACAATGGGGAATGGACTTCATAGATCCAATCAATCCACCTTCCTCTACAAGCCACATGTATATTCTTACTATAACTGATTACTTTACCAGGTGGACTAAGGCTCTTACATGCAAACAATGCACTTCTGAAGTGGTAATCAATTTTGTATAGTCGGGTATTATTAATCGCTTTGGATTTCCATTGGATTTAGTTTGTGATAATGGTCATGCATTTTCATCATTGAAATTTTCTAATCAGGCTTTTGATCATGGAATTATCATAAAATTTGCATCTAATTACTACCCATAGGGTAATGGTTTGGCTGAGTCTTCCAATAAGAATCTTTTGAAGTCATTCGTAAGCTGCTAGAGAAGAACCCTAAGGATTGGCACACCCATCTTAGATTTTCTCTTTGGGTAGATTGTACCAGATGGAAGATATCCCTAGGAACCTCTCCTTATCACTTAGTGTACGGCTTGGAACGTATATTTCCCATCTAGCTAAATATCCCTACCTTGAAATTTATCAATGAATATTATGATGGAGAGGATAAGCGTGAAGCTCGCTTAACTAAATGGTTGCACCTTGAAGAGAGAAGAGATGAAGCCTTAGAAAAAATTTCCAAACATCAGGGTGTAGTGAAAACATGGTTTGATAGGAGAGCTAGGGTGAAATCCTTTAGAATCTCTAACTTGGTTCTATACTGGGATAAATCCCATGACCGAAAAGGGGAGCATGGGAAATTCAATAGACTTTGGCTTGAACCTTATCAAATTGCAGAGATTCTAGGAGATAATGCTTTTCCGTTTGAAAACTCTCACTAGTGAGCATATCCCACTGCTTGTTAATGGGTAGTATTTGAAGCATTATTTTCAGTCTTGATTTGTTTACAACTCTCTCCTTGTACCTAGGTAGATTAGGTTTCTTTTATGTTCTATTTTTGCTTTTGGTTAGGGTAGGTCTGCTTCGGTTGGTTTTGCTTTTTGCTCTACTCCTACTTTGGGTTTTCTTTCTTTCTTTTGGGCTTTTTGCATCTGTATGATTGGTATCCTTTGTCTGATGTAGATTTCCTTGGGCTTTTTTTCATCTTTTTAGAGTCAGTTGGTGGATTTCCTTTGTCTGATGTTGCATATGCTTGGAATTGGAGTCGCTTGATTAACTCAAATTCTGGAATGTATTTGGGTCTCATATGTACACACAAATCTTATGGTTTCCAAGGTTGCATATGGTCCTTGTGAGGTCTGGCTGGGTGAAAAATATTATATTCTACTCCAGTGCCATTGTGGTTCTCATCCCTGAGTGTGGGCTTCATTGCTTGCAAGGTGAAAGAGAAGGTTTAAAAGATCTCAAAGAGAATATCAAAAGAAAATAAAGGAAAAGAAAATTTTGAAAATCAAAATAAATGTTCACCTTATCAGGGGTATCCTAGTATCTCTACTAGGCCTATGGACACCTGGCTGGCAGTAGAGCTATGCTAGGGAGGGTCACAGTGATAACCGCACCGAGGCTATGGACGCCTGACTAGCAGCGAGCCTCTATTTAGGTTGCTTTTGGAGTTGCAATCATTATGTAGCCCCATCAGACTAAGTTTGGTCCTTGTTGCCACTAAGGAAAAAGGAAATGAATGCATATACACACACTTCAACCCTAGTACAAGAAAGGTTTGCTTGTAAGTATTTTTGAAACCTTGTCCATAGGTAACCTGATCCATCCATATCTGGTCTGTAAAACTAGAGATTCTGGGTTGATTCCAGTTTGTCATTGAAATGCTCTAGAGCATTTCCCCAGTGGAGTCACCATTTTTTGTGCAGTTTTACACACATGCCCCACTTAAAGTAGAGACCCTCTTTTGCCTGGCCTTTTGGCTCTTTTCTATGGCCTTGCCCTTTTTTTGAGCTTGTCTTTGAAAATCTTGAGTTTTTGGTTTCTAGTGCTTTGGTCCTGGGATTTGTGTTACTTTGCAATGTTCCTTGATGCCTATCTTGCTTGTAAAGTGCCCCCATTATGCTAACACTTTGAAAATTCTAAGTCTTTTGGACAATTTCGGGTTTTTCCCTATTTTCGATATTTTTCCCCTTAGGCGGATTTCCTTAGCTACCTAAAAAACTTGACGAAGCTGGTTTTGTGTTGTCTTCAGAGATTTTGGTGCTCCGTGGAATTCTGTCTTTGCCAGTTTTTTCTGATTTTCCTTTGTTCCTTTGTTTCCCCAGTTTGTGTCTTTGGGTTGTTTACCTCAACATCGCAAGGGCTTTGCATCTAGGTCGAGGTTGTGCGGTGGTACCGCCTTACTACGGGGGGATTTAATTCCCAGCGTAGTAGCACAGTGGTCCTACCATACCGCAAGAGTCTTTGTTCGACGACGTGGTAGCACAAGGTTGGTCCATCTGTCGTGGTAGCATGGTTTACCTCAATATCAAGGGTGTCTCTGAGCCACGTCATGGTTGTGTGGCTCACCACCATACCACGGGGACCTCACGCTTGGCTTCGGTGGTGCGGTTTACCACCTTACCTTAGTGGTTGAGTAAGTGGCTCACAGTAGCATGGTTTTTGTCACTTTGGAGGCATTAGGACGCTAAATTGTTGGTCAACGGTGTGAGAATTGTGTTGACTTCGTAGGAATCCGTTGCCTTGGGAAAATCCCGATAATCTGTTCCTCCTTCATTTTATCAAAGTATGTTAAGTGTTGCTGGTTTCGGTGATTTTCATCCCTGTCGTATTTTTCTGAAAGTCTACTATTTGTCAAAGACTGAGGGGATTCACGAGTTGACGATTAATGGTTCTGCATTGCATGATGTATTTGGATGATTTAATGATATGTGTAGACATTTCTTGAGTTTTGACTGATGAGTGATTGGTCTTTTGGTGATTTTTGTGCTTCACTTGCTAAAATTCTCCTAGCCCAAAATTCCCCAAAATTCCTTCCTAACCTGAATTCCGTGAAGGGGTGAAAATCCCGAACTTTGATAGGGGATGCTTTAGTGATATTTTAATGGATTTTGATGGCTGTTTTGGATTCCTTTGATAATTAGCATGTTGTTTATGATCGATTAACCTGGATTTTCAATGCTAGAATTAATATTAATGGTGGCCATTTTGAATGCAGGTTGGATCGGGTAGGTTGTTGTTGTTGGAGCTAAGGGAAGAAGTGAGTACACTTTGAAGATGTTGCGAGATCTGCGGGATTGCAGCCAGGTACATTTTGCGATTGTGGGAAGGTGAAACTCACTTGTACATGACTAGGTCAACATGCTCGAGGTAAGTTCATCCGAGTTCGATGTGACATGAAGAATTCAAATTGGTTTGACTCTATCGGAGTCGTTGGAGAGGCCCAGCTCAGTTGTTGATCAGTGACTCATATTCACACTCATATGACATGCGCGTTACTATTTTTTTTCTTCACGCCAGTGGGACATTAATGGTGAAGGGACCTACGGGTTTGTTCAATCTGAATTGGGATTTGTAGAGATCCCAAGCTGATCTGAAGGGGCGCCTAATGCATTCAATTTGTGGTGGTGATTTATTGCGGGTTGTCTGGGTCGATATGGTTGGAGGTCGACCTTCTCTATAACCCTAGCTCGGGCTAGCATGGGACAAGATCCCTATAAGTATGGAATTTTTCCTCATTTGTAAGGGTTGAATAAAAAGTAGGTTATGATTGGAAAATAGAGGTTAGACAAGTTTGTAAAGGGTTAGGCAGTCGATTAGAAGAATTAGGAGTTAGTTTCATTTTCAAGAAAATGTTGTAACACAGAATATCAGAATTGTTGTTATCACTAGTGGTTCAATACAATTGAAGATATTGTGTTATTATTGTTCCTTCTTTGGATTGATTTGTCTTGCATGGTTCTTATTCTATCTTCAAAATTGCTTGGAAATATTTGAATGTATTTTAGATTTAGAGTAAATAATTTAATGGCGCTTGTGATTTAATGCTTGGAGTGTTGTAGCAATCTCTAGTTCATAGTTTGGATAGCTTCTTGATTGTGGGACTGATGTGCAAGCTCGAATTGTACCTATTATTTATGTGCTTATTTCAATTATGGGCACTTGTCCTGTCAACTACAAAATTAGGGTTGGCTTGGATGAATGTGCATAATCTGAAAATATTTAATTCCTTAGAATATTGCACTATTTCTGTGAGATTGTAGGTATAACCTAGGTTTAACAAAAAGTAGTTTTAAAGGGATTGGTTCGTTCCAAGTATTTCTTCATTGGTATTTTTGATCTTAGGAGTAATATCAATCTTAGGATTTTTGAAACCCTTACCTTTTGCTATTTCTTTGAATTGCGGTTAAAGTAGGAACTCAAGTATCACCCTATTGCAAAATATGTTAAGTTTAGAATCTCCAACATTTGTTTTGTAAGGTCCCTTTGTGATTACCATCATTTTCACATTTATCACTGAGTGGTTCCACTATATTGTCATGACCTGACACCTAAGAGACCTTGGGGTTATCTCTTTGTTCATAGAGATAAACCTTTCAAGAGAGATAGGATATTATATATTTTTTCTGAGTTGTTGTGCAGAAAACACCATCAATAGGATTGGCACTAGAAGGAGGGCTTGAGTAAGCACGTTGGAGCATTTTCTAAATGCCCTTTCTCCTGAGAGACTCAGAAGGAGAACCAGATCTACCCCAGGAGAAGAAGAAGAGTTTCAAGAATTGCCACCTCCAACTAGGTCAAGAAGGACCAGAACAAGGGAAGAGTCATCATCCAGTACATTATTTCCACCATCCTCACCCTCATCCACCTCATCTTCATCTGATTCTGAGGCTATTTCCCTTCAACCATCCCAACCAGTCATCACTCAACCTTTACCACCTCCACCTCCACCAATGGATTTTTTGGAAAACAACCCATCACCTCTATCCTTCAACAACTACAATGTTATGCCTAAGAACCCTGAGCATTTTTTATATAAGTTTCACATGAGTGATCCTAATAGAATAGAAGAGGAGCATATTAGGATTTTTTAGACCTGTCTAAGGGATAGAGGGATTAATCATGAAGATATTGCATGTAGGATTTTCTCTTACTCTCTGGGAGAGGAGGCTTTTTACTGGTACAACCACTTGCTTGCTACATCCATCCATAACTGGGCTAAGCTTGAGGCTACATTTCTATAGAAGTTTAAAATTCCCATCAGTGCCAATGAGCTTTACAAGCAGTTTACCAGAGTTAAGAGAGAAGTCAATGAGCCTATAGGATCATTCAATAATAGGTTCCACTATGTATACACTAGATTGTAGACACCTTATGTTGTGGATGATGCCACTACCTTAGAAGTCTATTTTGAGGCCCTAGATAGTCTTACATCCACCTTCCTTAAGTGGAGAACTAATCCTCCAACTACCCTACTCACTGCATATACAAAGGATGTTAAGGTCAATACTGATCTGAGACAACACTTGTTAGGACCCTTACCATCTCTGGGACCAACTCCTCACCCTGGGCAAGTCAAATCTCTTAACCAAGAACTGACTAATCACACTCCCATTATGAATCCCATTCCACAGCTACCTTTGGTTCCACACCCAGGTCATCCAATAATTCAGGCTCACCCAATGCCCAATTCTCCATAGTAGGGTGCCAATCAACCCCTTTATCCACAACCACAAGCTAGTTTCCCTACATATTTATAGAACTCAGAAGTTTTGAATCAATCTGTGGTTCCTGGAGGAGTGTCAGGATACCCCCCAAACAATGTAAATCCAGTGCCTTACAGTAGTCCTGATAAGGAAAGGTTAGATGAACTAACCGAGCAAGTGAAGAAGCTGAATATGGACGTAACCTACTTGAGGAGCCAAAACAACCAACTCCAAGCTTCTCAGAGGAGCATGCAATCAAATTATAATAGGGAGAATCAAGATGTTGCACGAGGGAAACACTCTGATAGAAATCAGAATTTTGAAAGAGGCGAGGGTTCTGGTCAAAACTTTGATAGAGGTCAACAAGATGGACAAGGGTTTGAAAGGGTTCATTGAGTCAATTTTATCATGGTCCATGTTCCATAATAAGTTGTCCCTTGCAAATTTTGACACTTTGATTAGACACAAACATGATATCCTACAATGATAACTGAGCATAAGAAATCATGAAACAATAGATGAGCTATCCAACTAGTTTTCAATCCTAGTTGATAAATTGTCTAATCACAACTATCTATCAACATTAGTTATCCTATCAGCTATCAAATTGTCTTATATAGGTTGTTACATACTCAAAAATAGACCAATATATTATATGGGGTGTACCTCCTAAAACTAGACAGCATCATATCAATTATCTCATACAGGTTGTTATATACTTGAAAACAAATCAGTGTTTTATATGGGGTGTCTCATTCCTAAAACCAGACATTATCTATGATATTACAATTTTTCTTATACAAAATGTTGCATCATCGAAACCAAACTTGTCATCTTATACAACATGCTTCATTTCCTAAAATTAGACCTTATCCTTAATCTTATCAATAAACACTCATTGATTGGCAAGGAAATCTAGATTGTCATTGACTCGTTTGGTCTAGTGAGTCTTATCTTTTTATTGATTTATCTTTGGTGATGTAACTATGTGCCTCAAGGAAGTCCACAAGCAATGAGAGGAGTAATGATGGATCATGACCTTTTTCTCTTTGATTTTTTTTAGTGTTTTTTCATGTTAATATGACTTGGAAAATAAGTTCCTTGTGTGTGATTGGGGTTCCATCTATCATAATCAAAACATCCTATGCAAGTCAAAGTTCATCTAACACTTTTTGCATCAGGACTAACATGCTTTATGGTTACTTCCCCACATATTCTAACAAGGTTCTATTGTCACTATTATGTGTCATGGCCTTCCTTGTCTACAATGTGTCTTTTTCTAAAAAAGGGATAACATTTCACACCTTGGTCTATATCATACCTTGGTGATCGTTATTTGTTGCCACAATAAAATGCTCTATGATAATAATTGTGCAATAAAGTTAAATCTCGAAATCTCGTATCAAATTCATTTAATTTCAATCATCATATCATCTAGCTATTCTTAATTTCTTACTAAAATTTTCTCCTAGTTAACATTTCTTCTCCCAAACCTCACAATAAAATGCATCATATTAACATGTTAGAAAATTTTCCAAATTTTTGGAATTTTTCAAAAAATTGCCAACTTTCTAGAGGGGGCACCAAACATCTCAATCATATCATCTTTTCTAATCTTCCATTCCTCACTTGATTGAGGCATATCATCACCTTCTTCATCCCTTCTGATTTTGTCTTCTTGACTACTTTTATTTTCTTTGAAACAACGCTATAAAAATGCATTGTCTTAAAGAGAGGCAAAATGTAGACACTAAAAATTTTCCTAATGAAATAATCTTATTATTTAATTAAATTAACCACTTTCCTCTAAGTTAATATTTCTTCTTATTCATATAATTAAATAATTTTAATTATTTAATTATTCTAATTATTCGTCCAAGATTAATTGAACAGTTTTAATTGTTTAATTAATTGACCACTTTTTATTGAATAATTATCTTTTATTTAAGTTATTATATTTTTATAATTAAATAAATATTTTTATTTATTTAATTATCTAATTTCTAAATTATTCTTTAGTTAAATAAATACTTTTATTTAATTAATTATATTTAATTATTCATGTGTGTGGAAATAAATAAATTTTATTTATTTTAAATTCCACTTATCTTTCATCTTCCTTTTTCCTCTCCACTTAACTCTATTTTTATCTCACAAGTTAACTTTTCTCCATTTTAGAAACATCTAAATTAAATAAATATTTTTATTTAATTAATTAACTAAATTCCTAAATTCTTCCTTAGTTAAATAAATATTTTATTTATTTAATTATTCATGTGAGTGCAAAGAAATAAATTTCATTTATTTATTAAACTTACCTTCTTTATTCAATCTTTCCATCTTTTTCTACGTTCATCTTTCTTCCTAAATAAATAATTGTTTATTTTATTAGTACTTACATAGCTATTAATAATTTAGTTTTCAACCAATCATAAACAATATTTTAAAAAAATTAAAATAAAATTCAATTTTGTAAATTCAACTTGTAAAATATTTAAATTTACAAATTATAAAAAAATTTCTTGTGCATATGATTGGTTAAAAAGTTGTGTGTTATTGAGAATTTGTAGGGGAAAAAAAAAATAAAGAATGATTTTTTTCATTTTTTTTATAAAGTCATTTCATTAAATCTTTCTAAAATAAATAAATGTTACTTATTTTGACATATTTTTAAGAATGATTTTTTTATGTATGTAATTATTAATTTTTTATTAAATAAAATCTTACAAAAATCAATTAACTATTTTATAGAGATTTGGATTCATGCTACTAAAATAATAATAATAATAATTGTATCATGAATTCTTTCCATTAGACTAAAATATTTGTTATCTATGTTTTTAATATTTTATGGTATAATTATAATATATTTCTTCTCATTCTTCTTTTTATAAATAATTTTTTTCATCATGTATATTTTTTATATTAATTTATAATAATATATATAGATTCTCTAAAAAATATATATAACTTATAATATATAAGTATATAAGATAACCTATATTAATGTAGAATTTTTATATTATTATATTTATATCTTATATTATTGTAGGTAATATTTTGTAGGTAAATAAGTTAACCTATATTGTGTAGGTAATATATTTATTTATATTAACATATATTATAGGTTATTTTATTTTATAGGTTCTCCTTTAATATATATTTATATATATTATATAAATTATTATGATTTTATCTATTTATATTAATATATTATAATCTTTTGTATTTTAACCATCTATTTTTTAGTTTTAATTGAATCATTTATTTGTTTTTTCAATTCATATTTTATATATGATCTCATATTTTTTCTTTTTTCTTCGGTTAAATTATTATTGTTTTAAGTTGTAGTATATTTTCTTTATATCTTCCTTCACTTCTTTTAATAATTTTGGTAATTGTTTCTCAATCATTTTATTATATAATTCTCTTAGAGTTATTTATTCATTGTTTGAAATATTTAACCTTTAACCTTTTTTGATCCATTTATTTGTGTTATATCATATTACTATAGTAGTAATCGCACCTTGGTGTGCAATAGGTACATGAAAGAAGTGTGGAAGGTCAATTAGGGAATATTTTGTTTATTTTTACATACATTTGTGTAGTATACATGAGATCAATTGGTAAGATATTTAGAAAATGATTGTAGACATGTAAAATTGACCTAACACCTATCACACACCCCAAACAACATCGAGCAGCATTAAACATCATCCCGCAACATCCAGTAATGTCTTAGAATCATCTAGGAATATTTTGGAACATCTCGTAATGTCTCAAAACATCTCAAGATCATCTCGAAACATCTTAGAATCATCTTGAAACATCTTAGAACATCTCAGAATCATCTTAGAACATCTCATAATCATCTTGAAATGTCTCAAAACATTTCAGAATCATCTTGGAATCATCTTCAAATATCTTGAAACATCTCAAAACATCTCAAAACACCTCAAAATCATCTTGCAACATCTTGAAACATCTCAGAATCATCCTGAAACATATCAGAATCATCCTACAACATCTCATAATCATCCTGTAATGTCTCAAAACATCCTAGAATCATCTCACAGTGTCTCAAAATCATCCTGCAATGTCTCAAAATCATCCCACAATGTCTCAAAACATCACACAAACAACATCCAAAACCCTAATTCTATTGTTAATTAAATAATACAACATTACTTGATTAATTCACTTTTTCATCATTTCTGACAATTTAAATAAATTTCATTTATATAATAAAGTCCTAAAAACCCTAATTCTGCTATTAATTAAATAAAATAACATTATTTGATTAAATTCACATTTCATCATTTCAACCAATTAAATAAATCATTTATTTAATGAAGTCCTAATCCCACTTTATTTCGCCTTGATTGATTAAATAATGCCAATTATTTTATTACATCGCTAAATCACCTTAGTCTCCTAAGTTGATTAAATTATTAAATCATAATAGTTTAATTACGACACATTCCCTCCAAAATTTGAATAATTAAATCAAACTATTCAAATCATTTATCAAAAATCAAATCAAACTAATGCAACTTTGTTTGCAAAAGTCAAACTCGATTTGCACATTCAACTCCAAAAAAGAATTAATAATTAAATCAATTAATTCATATTTCTCACCCACTTTTTGATAGAGCAAATTATGATTGCTAATTAAGCAATCTAATTTGATAACTAAGCCATAAATTTCCTTACTAAGCCATCAATTTCCTAACTAATCCATCTAAATCTTGACTGATCAATCTAAAATCCTGACAATCTAAAATCTTGACTGATCAATCTAATCTCTGACTAGCTAATCTATATTTCTCAATCACACAAATTGTGCAATCAACTTTACACAATCCTCTCATGTCTAAATCCTATCAACACATTTTGACCATTGATCTAGATATTCTCCAACATGATCCTGATCATCCATTTCAAATCTCATTTTCTATAAAACAAACCTCTTTCCTCACAAAAAAGGATCGGAGAATCAACATCATTTTCAACACCATTTCTTCGATCAACCAACCAAGGAATTATTCTTTGAAGATTTTACACACAAACTATGCAGGCTTCACGTTATAAGAACAACCCAACATCAGGTGAATACACTCTGCTATGGGATGGTAACACTATGCTTATTGTTTGTATTCAATTTAGTAATCATTATATTTCTTAGTGTGTTTTCAATAGCATAGTTTCATTTCGTATGTGTAGGATTAGATCAAGATTTAAGTGTTTTGAATTAGCTCAGATTCTCAATTCAAGCATGTTTGATCTTGTTTGCATCTAATGGTTTTCCCCCTCACACATTCTGACACACCCAATGGGACCCTTGTCCCATACACTAACATTCGTATGAGCAATTTTTGAACTTGCAGGTCTCAAAAGCGCATCTGAAGAAGTTTTCACACACTTCCTAGAAGAATTCTACACTTGACTGTCAAGAAAACCACACACTTGCTCTAAGAACTGAGCATCTAACATGAAAATTGTGCACTTGCAACTATTTCCTCACATCTTCTTCAAAACCCTCACAATTTATTTTGACAAGGGTTGCATTTGCTTTGATATTTGAGCATTTGATTCTAACAAGGGCACTTTTGCATTTTTTCTTAGAATTTTCTCTTAAAACTGAGCAGTTGCTCTAACAGAAAAGTGCATGGATCCTGCACTATTGTAATATATTTCTTTGCTAACATTTGCTTGTTTTTGAATGTGTAATAGGTACTAACATATTTGAATGCAAGACTTAAATGACTTTAGCTCATTTATCGTAGGGAAGACGATCGATCAAATATTTCTAGATCCACAACCATTTTTAATTAACTTAGTAAAATTTGATTTTGGTGCTCTAAAAAGAACAACACAAACACACATTTGGTTTCGGTGTTGTTAAAATTGAACCATTTTTTAGCTCTCTTAAGTTAGGAACATCTAAATTTGGTGCTCTAAAAGGAACAACACAAACACACATTTGGTTTTGGTGCTATTAAAATTGAACCAATTTTAAGCTTTCTTACATTAGGAACTCTTATTTTGGTGCTCATAAAAAGAACAAAAAATAACTTCAATTTTGGTGCTCTAAAAATGAACACATTTCATGTTTTCATAATTAGGAACTTTAATTTTGGTGCATAAAAAGAACACAATTTTTTTTTCATTTTGTTGACGCACACTCAATTTACTTTTGTTGACCAAGTTAGAACTAGGATTGATTTCTTAGAAACACTCAAGTTTGGGGCTTAAAAATGAACAAGTTATTTCTTTTGTCTTTCACCATTGCTATCTTAAATGATTGATATCTTGAAAACTTCATATTGGTGCAAATAAAAAGAACATTTTTTTTATGTTATTCACATATTTTTGGGGATAACACTACTCAGGATGTTTAAAAAGAATCAATTTTCTATGAAGTGTTCATTATGCATTCAGTGATTGGAAAGATAAAGTGTTTGATCTTCTCCCCTCACACCTTTTGGAAATCTTGGGTGAGAAAAAAAAACATTTTTTGAGCTTTGCATTTTATTTTCAAGTTTTACCTTAGAGAGGGCTTGCTTTGAGACACATCTCGCATAGGAGAAATCATTGCAATGTCTCAAAGAATGTTTACTAGTGGGCTATATCAAAGGTTGTGAAATCATAAGAAAGTAGCTTTAAGTCATGCTAACAACAGACTACACCTAATCCCATGCCTTAAGAGTGGCCAACAAGTGAGTGTCAAATTTCTGCGTTAATAGTTATGACTAAGAACCAAATTATTTAGAATCCAAACTATTATCCAAAAACATTCTTTGAAAGTGGTGCATCAAAATTTACTTTTGAGAAGTTACTTGCCAAGTCCGACTATAGGCCCATGCCATAAGTTGCATGTAAAATCCTCTTCGAAGAATGAGGAAAACCTACCTAAAATAATGGTTTCTATCCACTAGGGTTGTAAATAATTGTTTATGTTAAACTTTCCAAATACATTCAAAAACAATTTGACATTAAATTATATGATTTATTTAAAGAAAAAGAACACATTCAAACAAAAACCGAATGAGATGGTTGAATCACAAACCCCTTGACTTAGTGCATACTTGTGAAAGAAGCTTTATGTTTGCACTCCTTGAAAGGATTTTTCCTTAAAGGTTTTCAAATATTTTGGCTTTTATTTCAAGTTACATTAATCAAAGTAAACATTTGGGAACTATGGCTTGGGTGTTATGATTTCACAACTTAAGCTATAGACATGAAAGTCACATAATCCATGCTTGTTGAGTTATTCCAAGTGTTGTCTTATCACTTGCCATATTCCAAACACAGAGAAAGTTGAGAAAGTTGTTTATAGGATCATTGTTCGAACCAAACAATTGGAAGACCAGATAATTCACATAGTCCCTCATCCATTATTTCCATCCTACTTATTAGAAATCAAAATCAAACAAACAATTGGCATCATTCCTTCACTCAAACATCTATGATATCAATAGTTACTTGGAACTCGCAAATAGTTCAAGTAAGTTTTCTCACAACATATCCTCTAGACAAGGAAGTTAAATATCGACCCTAGGTCTTCAACATTTTGATTTCTGAAAAGTAGTACCATTCCAAAATAGCACTCAAACCCTAGGGTCTTAAGCTTCACAACAACCATCTCAAAACACCATTAAACTTGATGACAATTTGGCGATTGACTACTCCAGTTCAACAACTAGACCTTGTAGCACCAATCCTTCAACCTAGTCTCACATACATTAAAGGTGGAAAAATTGACATCATAATCAGTTTGAGAACCTTCATATTTCAAAAGAATGAAAAACCCCACCAATTTCTCACCACATCGATCATTTTAGACAAAGAGGAAGAGAAACTAGACATAGCAGTCAGAAGACCCATGTTACCACCACATGTGTGGAAATAAATATCCTCCTTCCTCTATGATCTGATGAAAAATTAAAATCCCCAAGAGAAAATCTGCAGGTCATCATTTTAAACTTAGGAATCTTAGTCCAAAATCTCTCAAGAAACACCTTTTAACACTACACCAAAATAGAACCAGGTTGGTATATAACTTCTACAAACGTGTTCAAGGAATAACCCAGACTTGTATAAATTATTTTTTATTCAAAACCCTGTGCTTTTCATGATATGGAACTCATCTAGATGATCTATCACACAATAAAAATCCATATGGGAAGATTTACATCTCACCATTATAGACATAGGTATTATAATTTAAATTTTGATAGGAAGTGGTTCTTAAAACTTTATCGCAATCATAATCTCTTGCTAAGAAACTATAATGTTAAATCTAGGAGGAACCATATAGATTTAGGTACCCACATCTAGGGAAACATTGGGTCTTTAGGATTTCAATAAACTAGAGAGTTCAAACATTACACAACTCTCCCATCAGAGACCCAAGTTGTTTATGACAACTACAAGATCACAACATGGGAAGAAAATGGAAGCAAGCAAGAACAACACTAGTATCCCACCAACAAATACCATGAACGATGAAAGTATCCCATGGGGCTATAGGCCAAGCGACCTTGAAATAACTTAGAAGAGATTGGTGTATAGAGACACCTTCAATGAGGAAGAACTAAAGTACAAACAAAAGGAGGTGATAGAACACTACAATCAAGACCCAAACAAAGTGGTTATAGAGGAGGTGGATACAAAGGAGGAAATGATGAAGAATTATTCAAACATTCCGACAACCTCAAGGTTCTCAAACTAATGTAAAAGTTGTTGAGAAAGGACCCAAACTTATATTTCTTCAAGTTAGCACAAAGTGGTGCTAAATTACCAATGGACTTCAATGTAGAGGCTCTCAAAGATCCCAATCTTATTCCCTTAATCAATTGTGAGATGAATAAACCAACCCCTAGAGATTCCAAAAATGCCACTCATGTTCTCACAAAATAGTGATCAACCCAAAGAGAACCCCTTGTTCAAAAAACTAACTTAGATTGAACAAGCAGCAGTGGCAAAAATGTATCAAGGAGGGCCATCTCAGTATGAAGCTCAAAACAACAATCCACCTCCCAGACAACCTGTACCTCAAAACACTTCTAGTATCGACCTTTCCCAGAACAATTAATACCATCCATAAGGTGGACCACAAGGTCCCCTTCCAAATCAATACCATCAACAAGGTAGACCACAAGACCCCCTTTTGAACCATTAATACCAACAACAAGGTGGCCACAAAGCACCCTTCTCAATTCATCCCATCAATAAGGTAGCCCACAAATGCATCATCAGGGGAGCCTTCATTTTAGTCCTGCCCAAAATGGTGTGCCATAGAGCATCCTTCTCAATTCATCCCATCAACAAAGTATCCCACCAATGCACCATCAGGGTAACCTTCAGTTTAGTCCTGCTCAACAAGGTGTGCCACAAAGCACCCTTCTCAATTCATCCCATTAATAATGTAATCCACCAACACATCATCAGGGGAACCTTCATTATAGTCTATCCCAACAAGGTGTGCCACAAAGAGCCCTTCTTTAGTCACCCCATCAACAAGGTGTCCCACAAACATATCAAGAGGGTAACCTTTAGTTTAGTCCTACCCAAAAATATGTGTCATAGGGTGCCCTTCTTCAGTCATCCCATCAACAAGGTACCCTACCAATGCATCATTAGGGAAGCTTTCAATATATTTTTTCCTAGCAACAAGGAGCTAACCCTCCTTACACACAATAAGGAGTTAACCCTCCTTACATCCCATATGGTTATCAAGGTCTTGTACCCTTACAATACCTGATATATGACCAAAACTTGGTAGGGAAACAAGTTTATTATATGTAAGGCTTGCAAACACATGTACCAAAAATAGACATGGAACTAAAACTAGATGTCATCACCCAAAAAATACCAGACATACAGGTAGGAAAACAAAAGAAGACCTACACTCTTCACTAAAAAATTTCATTCCCTTTTGATCATTCCATCACGACACTACCTTTTCTAAAAAACTTTGAGATAACTAGGTTTGACAACAAGTATAGAGGAAAAGGAGATCCAGTAGAGCATGTACGAGAATTCACAGTATCATATATGGAGGTACAAAATAATGATGCCTATCTTATAAGGCTCTTTCCACGTAGCCTTATAGGTCATGCTATGGAGTGGTTCACCCATCTAAAACTAGGAATTAGAACTTTTGATGATCTATCTAGCAAGTTTATAAGCCACTTCTCATTTAACAGAGAGCAATATGTCACCATCAAAATTTTGAACACAATCAAAAAAAATCAAGGAGAGTAATTTACCTCCTACCTACAGAGATGGAGACACAAAGTGAGTCGATGCAAATGGCCCATTCCAAATAAGGAGTTGGCAGAAACTTTTATCACAAATGTCCTACCTAAAATAACTACTAGCTCACTATGATATGTCCTATAGACTTTTAGGAAACAATAAAAAAGGGATTACATATTGAGAGAGCCCTCATTACAAGAGGATTCCTTAAACAAACAACTCAAAAGAGTGTCCCTTTAGCTCAAATGAGAAACCTAAAGTCTGGGCCAAAAACAAGAACATCACAAACAATGGAGTGGTAGATTCTAGAACATTATGGAATGCATAAAAAACACATAAAAACAAACCACAGGTGGCACAGATAAGCTATGGTCCCAACAACACACAAAGCAACCAAATTACCTATCCCAAGAAAATTCAGGTTTTAAACCAACAAACAAATCAGGGAGGGCAACAAAGGAAATGTGATAGACCTAGGAGACAATTCATAGTACTAGGTGAGTCACTTGAAACATTCATGTGCAAACTAGTACAAAAAAACCTCATCAAAATGAATGATCTCCCAAACTATGAGGAACCTAGATTTAAGACACCATGGTATAACGAGAAAGACTTATGTGAATTCCATAAGATCAAAAGACACATGAACAACAATGGCATGTGTCTCAAACACCTCATCCAAGACTTGATAGACAAAGGGGAAGCAAACGTTGAGCATCATCCTGAAAAAAAGGACCTTCAAATATACTCAAAACCAATCCCAAACCACACTAAGAGGAATGATAAAGGAAAGGAACAAGAGTAACACAATGATAATTACATGTATAGTGACACAGTTTTAGGAACCCTCTCACAAGTTGATGACAATAGGGAAAACATAGTAACAATATGAGGAGGAGACAACAACTGCAATGTAACTACCCATCGAGGAAGAGTTACAATACAAGGAGCCCCTCCCAAACCCACAATCAAGTCACCAAGGGACTACAACATTGTGGAACAGTTGAAGAAAACACTACCATAATCTCAATCCTAGAGTTGTTAAAACTGTCACCCACAAATAGAGAAATATTAGAAAAGGCATTGGAAATGTCAATCCCTAATGACCTTGATCATATTAAATTCCACGCGATGGTTGGAAAGATCACAACAAGTAATCATTTATTCTTTTCAAAGAAAGATCTACCACAAAGAACATTCCACAATGAAACTCTATACATAGAGGTTGGTGTTCACAAAACCATGGTCAAATGATTATTGATAGATAATGGTGCAGGTTTAAACATTTTTACCTTAAAATTCATCAAGTAGTTGGGGTATTCTAATGATGTGATTGAAAAAGGAAAGAGTATCACCATA
This sequence comes from Sequoiadendron giganteum, assembly GCA_007115665.2. Lineage (NCBI taxonomy): Eukaryota > Viridiplantae > Streptophyta > Pinopsida > Cupressales > Cupressaceae > Sequoiadendron > Sequoiadendron giganteum. Next base: position 345,797,467 of record CM021103.1, on the reverse strand, counting down.
AGGCCCTACGATGACCTGGAAAGAAATTTTGAAGGAATTGTCAACTTGCCAGTGTACATAGGACCAGCCATCATAGAAACTAATTGTCAAGTATTGGACCTTGATTTGACATACAACCTCCTCTTGGGATGCCCCTGTATCCATTCATTACAAGTAGTCTCTTCCACCTTTCAGCAATGCCTAAATTTTCCGCATGAAGGAAAATAAGTAACACTATATGTCGATCCTGAGCCTTTCCATTTTTGTGCAAAGTTGGAGGAGAAGTACAATAAAATCCAACATGTTCCTAGAAATAATATAGCCTTACATTCCTTTTCTTATGTTGACCCTTCCATGCTTTCATCAACCTCAACCAAGAACACATCAAGTGAGCAACTGAAAACGGAATCCAAGATTCAAGTACTTGACAAGGGTAATGGGAATTACCATTTTAACCAAGCATTATGTATTGGCATGCTTCCACCAATGCCTAGAGTATATGGAGGTCCAAAAGAGATCAAGATAGTGAAAATTATAGCCAAGCTCATGATCTTTACTAGATGGGGAGATATGAAAGATGATGAAATATTTGAGGACTTCTCATCCATGATCTACAAGGAGGACCAAGAAGAACCATAAAAGCCAAAACCCATTTTGATTTATCCTAACACTAGAGGTTATCAATTAGTTAAACAAATGGGATACAATGGAATAGGTGCCATGGGGATACATAAAAAAATTTGATCAAAGCCTATCATAATGGAACAGAGGAATAAAAATATAGGGCTAAGTTATAAACCAAACAACGTGGTTATTCCAAAAACTGAAAGAACCTCTTGGAAGAAATGAGAAACTTCTACTAGCGTTAAGGCACTAGATATCTATCATATCATGGACAATGAGTTACCCATCAAAGACTTATTCCAAAACTTTAGAAATGATAGGTTCCCTCTCTAGTACATAGAAACCATTCCCAACATCTATTACCATTTTGAAATAGACTCTAATGAATATGAATGGGATTCTCCTTCCTTTTTCACCAAATATGATTCCCCCACTTCTAGTAATGATGACCTAGATACCCAGTGGGAAAAATAAATTAGATCCATACAAACCCTTTCACCTACTTTCATAAACTCTACAATCCAAGATGATAGCCTCCCACTCTATTACCCACAACTCATAGATTGGGATCAACAACAACATACACCTATTCTAGATCAATTCCAGAATGATGAGGAAACTGCGGAGTTCATGGGAATTCGAATAGACATACTAGTAGGATTTCACAAAGTAGGGTTCATCATGGAGCTCAAATAGGAGGTATACTTTGGTGGAGAGATTTAATCTTCTACTGCAAAAATGAAAAAAAAATTAAAAAAATACAATCACTAGAGAAAATCACACTTTGGCTCTATCAGATCCAGAAAAGAGGAAAATAAAGGATGCATTCGAAGGCGAAAACCTCCCAGAGGCACCCGAGGGTGGAGGGTTCAATCTCCCCATATCAAAATATCAAGAAATATCAATGCTCCTAGTATAAGAAGCAGAGTCCATAAATGTTGGCACAATAGAGGACCCAAAGATAACATACCACGCAGCATCACTTGATCCCGAGGAGAAAGAAAATTTCACAACATTCATCAATGAGAGAAAGGTAAACTTTGCCTGGACCTATGCTGACATGCATATACTAGATCTAGCATTAGTGGTACATCATTTAGCCATAGTCCTTGGAGCAAAGCATATCAAGCAAAAACTCAAAAAAATGAATCCTCAGATAGCATTAATTGTAAAGGTAGAACTAAAAAAACTACTAGATGTGGGTTTCATCATACCCATTGAATATCCACAATGGATATCAAATCTAGTACTAGTGTCCATACCTACTGGGGGCATAAGGATATGCACAAACTTCAGAGACCTGAACAAGGCCTATCCAAAGGATGAATTTTTGCTACCAAGCATCAACATGGTTGTGGATCTAATAGTAGGGCATGATATGCTATCCTTAATGGATGGTTTCCCTAGATACAACCAAATAAAGATCTCTCCAAATGACCAACACAAGACAACATTTACTTGTGCTTGGGGGACTTTTTGCTAGAATATTATGCCTTTTGGTCTAAAGAATGCAGGAGCAACCTATCAAAGAAAAATTACGACCATATTCCATGATATGCTACACACAATCATGGAGGAATATGTGGATGAAATTCTAGAAAAGTCAATCAAAAGGGAAAATAACTTGACAAACCTAGAAAGGGTGTTTGATCGATTCGAAGAGTACAATCTAAGACTCAAACCAAAGAAATGTGTGTTTAGAGTAACATATGGAAAGCTATTGGGGTACATAGTGTCAAGAAGATGGAAAGAAGTGGATCTTGCAAAGGTAAAAGCTATAATAGAGATGCCTTCTCCAAAGACACTAAAATAGTTAAGGAGCCTAGAAGGGAAGCTACAATCCATCAAGTGATTTATCACACAATTGGCAGACAAGTATCACCCTTTCACTCATCTCCTACACAAGGACATCACTTTCAAGTGTTATGGGAGATGCGACCAAGAATTCCAACAAGTCAATGAGTACCTACTTACTCCTCTTGTACTCATGCCAGCTATTCCAAAAAAGGAGATGATACTTTATGTGTCTACCATATAATCAGCATTGGGAGCTCTCTTGGCCTAGCTAGATGATAACAACAAAGAAATGGTAGTCTACTATATCAGAAGAACACTGGTGGTCTATGAACTAAACTAATCACCCATTGAAAGAGCATGTCTCTCAATCATGTTTTCAACACAAAATCTAAGACATTACATCTTAAATAGAAAGGTGAAGCTGATTTCAAAAGTAGACCCACTCAAATAATTACTAGTAAAGGAAGCGCTAACAGGTCAAATAGCCAAATGGGGGATGATCCTGAGTGAATTTGATATAGATTATGTGGATATGAGAGCTATCAAGGGACAAATTATAGCAAACCAACTAGCTGAAGCACCCAAGGATGATCATGAAACTCTCACGGTGGATTTTCCAAATGAGATTATCTTGATGACAGAACAAACAGGCCAATGGACTTTATACTTGACAAGTCCCATACTCAACATGGCTCTAGAGTAGGTATTTTATTTCTCACACCACAAGGAGATAGTATACCCAAGGCCTACAAGATTTCATTCCCATGCACAAACAACATCTCAGAATATGAAGCTCTTATCATAGGGCTTAAAATGGCAATTGAATGGAGAATAAAAGAGCTACAGGTCTTTGGTGACTCTCAGCTAGTGATCAGCTAGGTGAATGATGAGTACTAAATTAAAGATGACAAATTGCTACCATATAAAAGGATGGTGGACAGATTCAAGAAATACTTCATTAGAATAACCTTTGAGAAATTTCCTTTGATCAATAACAGAGCTATTAATGCAATGGAAACAATAGGCTCATTGCTTGATATTCCATAGAATGTTCCTAAGTATGAGTTCCTTGTCGAACAACTACTCGCGCCTACAATCGGCATCCCAAAATTAGAAATAGTATGTTTTTTTTTTGGTCCTAACTCCCCATGGTACCAAGATAATTTTTTCTACATCTAGCACAATATCATAGCACTTGACCTAACAACCACTCAAAATAAAACCTTCACCCTTAGAACTTCCCCCTTTATGATCCTAGGAGAAACCCTATACCATTGTAGTCTAGATGCTTTGTTACTCTAGTGTCTTAACGCAAAAGAAGTAGAAATAGCCTTACAAGAGGTCCACGAAGGTATTTGTGGATCCCACTCTAGTGGACCTAACCTAGTCCAAAAGCTACTCAGAATTGGATACTATTGGCCCTCCATGGAGCAAGATTGCATTCAACATTCTAGAAAGTGCTGAAAATGTCAGCAACACAATGATCTTGTTCATGCACCAACACAAGAGTTTAGGCCCATCATGACACCATGGCCTTTTTGACAATGGGGATTAAACCTTGTAGGTAAGATATCACCCACTTCATCCAACGAGCACAAATTCATTATCAAAACAAAATAGTACTTCACTAAATGGATAGAGGTGATTCCATTGACCTATATCAATAACAAATAGATATCAAAATTCATTTTGAATTATCTCATTTGTAGATATGGAATTCCATAGACAATCATAACGGACAATCGCACCCCATTCAAGAATCAAGAAGTCTAGGAACTTTGTTCAAAATTATCTATCCAACATAGATTTTCCACACCCTAATATCCTCAAGGAAATGGTCAGGTTGAGGCATCTAATAAAATAATCCTAAAAATACTGAAAAATACTATCAATGATGTTTGTTGTGATTAGCATTTGCAGCTAAACCCAACCTTATGGGCCTATTGAACTAGCATTCACACACCTACTAGTGCCACACCATCTTCCTTGGTCTACAGATCAGAGGCTGTATTACCTATCAAGGTCAAAATCCCCTCATTGCGAGTCTCATTAAAAAGCATGGTTAGCAATGAAGAATATAGGGTATCCAAACTAAATGAATTAGAGCTACTAGAGGAAAGGTGTTTGAGCGTGTTAAACCATCTGTAGGTTTATCAGAATTGTCTCAAATGAAGCTATGACAAGAGAATAAAAGATATGAACTTTCAAATTGGTGACTTAGTCCTCAAGGAGAATCAAAAGATACAATTGAATCAAGACAGAAAAAGGAAAATTTGAACCCAACTGGTTAGGCCCGTTCATCATCATGGCAAGCTAGGACTCTGGGGCCTATTAGTTGGCGACTCCCAAAGGAGAAATTATAGCCAAACCACTAAACAACAACCACCTCAATAATTTTTACACATGAAATGAGTTAGAATACCCTAGGCAAAAGGGTAAAAATCTAAAAAAATACAAAAAAAATCAAAAATTAAGAAAAACAGTAAAGAGAAATAAAACAATCTTTGAGTGAAAACCACTTTGTGGTGCTCCTAGAATAGGTACCATAATGAAAACCTAGAAAACATGCATTGTGTGAATAAGAATTGCATCATTGTCTATCGGTACTTTTTCACAACATCCACCCATCCATTTCATAAAACAGTGTATCTAACCATGGCTTGTCACTAATTAAGGAAAGTCATTTTATTAGGGGAAACTTCCTAAAGCCAATCATGAATTATATCTTGCAACATCTAATCATAGTCATAAAACAACAAAAGTAAAAAACATTAGAAAAACAACAAAAGTCAAAAACATCAAAAAAACAACAAAATTAAAAAACATGTGAAAAACATCAAAAACAAAACAACATCGTTGGGTTATTCCTTCACTCAAATAGTCTAAGATATCAAAATTTTCTTGAACCTCATAGCTAGTTCAAGTAAAATTCCCATAACATATCCTCTAGATACATAAGTAGAATATCAATCTAGATTATCAATGTTTATCCAAAAAATAGTTTATGCTTTTAAGTCAAATGATCAAACTACGTGATCTCTGCATGTACAACATAGGAAAGGCTTATTATCCCTTGAGACACTAGGCCAGCCCCCTTAGGTTTCCCACATGCTTTATTTCAACTTAGTCAATAAAATCCAAAAACATTCACAAAATAGAAAAGGTCAAGACAATCAAACCAAGCAAACTACGAGCCTATGCATGTACGACATAGGCAAGGCTTATCTATTGATGAACCCCTAAATCCCTAGGTTAATCCCATATAAACATAAAAAATAACATCATAAAAACATAGAAAAAAAAAAGAAAACCCATACCATTATCAAAAACCGCAATAAAAAATCACCCATAATAAATGAATCGTTGCAATCATCCTTTAACAAAATAAAAATAAATAAATAAAACATCAAAAGCTAGAACTTTCAAGCAAACAATCACAAAGATTCAACTACAAATACATTGAGACAAAGAAAGAGTATTAACTACCTATCTTTTTTAAAATTACCAACAACATCCTTTGATATGCCTTAACAGATCCATTCCTACTATAGACATGATCAATATAGGATAATATCCCCACCCCAAATAGATATGGCAAGTGATACTACAACTTGGTTTTATCTTTTTATAGTCTTATCTTTGTGATTTATTTTATTGACTCATTCCCAATATCTCTCGAGGATGTCCACAAGGATTTAGAGAAGAAGGAATGGGGGCGATTGAGCATCATTTTGATTTGCTATTGGTAAGATGTTTTTGTGAAACTACCATGGTGAATACTTGATTTGTTGAGTGTATTAAAGTTATGTTGAAATCATTTGTGTAGCAATTGCATGCTAGGTGTTCTATACCTCTCCATGTGACTACTCTGAAAAGAGTTGTACACCACCCAACTATATACTTTAAACAAAGTTGTCATATGTTTGGTAAGAGCAAAGATACTCTTTGTTTATAGATTCAAAAGTCCATGCAATAGACACAAAGTCACCTTGTTTATTAATAACCTAGTGCATCATATTTGTTTGCTACATCAAACAAGATTGTTCAAACTATGAAGTCTCTAAATCAAAGAAAAAGAAACCCATCAACTACTAACAACATCATATTTCTATCCATCATCAATACTCCTTCTAATTAGCATCATATTTTTATCCATCATCGATATTTCTTCTAACTAACATCCATCATGCATGGGAAAACCATTAGTGCCATATCCATAATACACCCATAAATGTCATCAATACACATCATGATGATAATGAACAAATAAAAACATCATGTATCATGTATGGGGTATTCATCATATATCAACACCACATAAACAACAACATATGAGACAAAGTATGATTCATCCATCCACATCAAATTCATACATCAGAAAAGAAAAAAACATATATAACACACATCATCATAGATCATCATCACATAAGCATAAAATGAGGCTTAATTGAAGAAGGTATATCTCATATATATCATCATCAAAGAGAGCGTGTGATAGGCTATTGTTAGGTCCTATCTCTTTAGTTTGAAAAGTGCATCAAATATTGATGCAAAGCAAGGTAGGAGGGTCTAGTGAGGGACTTTCCAACCTTATAGCTTAAACAACCAACACTTGGATCTTATAGATATGCAAAAGAAGCTAACAGAGAATCAACATAAATATAACAGATATGCAAGAACACATGACACTAGAATTATCCTAGGAAAACCCTCAAAGGGAAAAACTCCAACCTTCAAATTTCACTCATCATCATATTATGATCTCAAAACACATTACATATGCCACTCGAGCTCTACAAATGCTAGGTCGTAGCCCAAGAATTACAAAAAATTCATATAATAACAATCTTTCATCGATTCTTCCTTCTGCTTCAAGATTTCTCTACTCTACTGATCTTACTGGATCAGAACACCTCATCATTGTGCTTAATGAATATTGTTCTTCACACTTCATCTCTGCCTTCAAAATATTAGAACATTGTTCACACATAGAACTTCATACATCTCACACATATGCCTTTGTACTTCCTTTTTCATTATTAATATCCTCAAAACAATCAATCTTATATATCCACATCCAAGGATAACATCAACTACATGTCAACCCAACAATATATAAAAAGTGTGCAAATTGTCAGCCCAAATCCATAAGCAATTATCAATGTGCATCAACCAAGGTTGGCCCAAACATAGTAGGGACCCAAAACAACATGCCAACATGCCTTGAACACGAAACACCTTAAACAATTAGCCTCGAGGATCCACAACACGTTACAATCACCCTGTCATCCAAGAACAAGAAAACATGAACTCGGAGAAGGAAAATCACCAATTGTGAGCACAAAAAACAATGCGAACCAACAACACAGCCAGATCATGATTTAGAAATATCCATGAATCACCACTGAATATCCACAACAACTCATATTACTAGAATCACATCAACTTCCTTTAGGAATACCAACTAAAGCAACCGAACAATTGTTAGAACACAAAAACTCATAACTTGATCAAATATTCATGCGAACCTCTGAAACTTTTGGTGGATAAAATAGGCATGCTTTTCAACAAACCCTTTAATTTGTGACCTCTCATCCTCAATATACTGAACTATCCATCATACTAAACTTTACTATACCACTAACAACCTCTGTAACTAAATGTTCTTTGAATCTTCTAGATTCCCCTGCATCAAACTCTCGGGGTTATTTGAAAAGTGAGCCTCTTCACTTTGGGCTAAGTTATGTCAAAATCATTTTTTTCTCTTTGAATTGGTTTGACGATCTTTTCATAGGTACTTGCAACTACCTCACAGTCGGTGATCTATTCAAGTCCACCTTGCAAAATTGCCTCAAATGTAATTTGGATGAGGTGATCTACGTGCAAGGCTTGCACTGCCTCAATGATTGGCGGTCTGAGCAAGCCTTCTCTACAAGTTTCCTCAGGACCAATATCTGCCTCAATCAATTAAAAGTTAACAGGTACTTGCAATTGCCTCAAGGTTGGCAGTTTTTTCAAGTCCACCCTATAAAACTACCTCAAATGTAATTTGGATTCGGTGATCTACTTGCAAGCCTTGCACTACCTCACTATTCGGCAATCTGAGCAAGCCCACCTTGCAAGTTGCCTTAGGTCCTTCATTTTCTGCTTCAATCAAATAAAATTTAACACATACTTACATCCTCTGGAACAATCATATGACTTCCTTAACTCATCAATATCATTTCCAAATTTCCTCTGCAACACTTTCTAATCTCTGCATTTCCTTTACACACCTCAAAATTTTATATACTATTCCTATAATATTCTTTATCTTTGTAATGTAGACTCCCCCTTTCTGGTTATGCTTCACAATGGTTCACTACTTTCACAAGTCTCCTTAAGATCATTGCTTCTTCTTTTGGTTCCACTATCCAATCCGATTCCTCCAAAGGTTCCCCTTCCTTTGGATAAACTAATTCTATATCAACAATTTCTTCTTCATCTACACAAACTATCTTTGCATCCTTTACTATTGATATTTCATTAGCTTCTCTAGTATTAGGTTTTTGATAACATTTAGTGCTTGGTTCTTTCTTCCTCCAAACCTGAAAAATAGGTTCCTTCATTAGAAAATTCTTGTTCACTCCTTTGGTACCCTTCATTATGATAAGTATTATGAATCCTGTCACTTCTCCCTCTATAGTTTGAATAGCTATCCTTGTTCTGATATGTATAAGGTCTTCTTTCCCTGCATCCTGATCCTTCCATTCCCTCAACATATGAATGCTTCAATCTATAAAACTTTTTGAACTTATGAGCAGCATACTTCCATTTTGATCCATCAATCCATTCATAATTCATCTGTATACAATTTTTCCTAGGATTTCTCCCTCTCATTTTATTCCAACACATCTTCTCAGAATGGTTTATTTGTCCACAAAACTTACAAGGGTGTAAATCCCAACACAATTCCTTTTTGTGTCCATGCCTATTACAATGTGAACAATACATAGTTTTTCTTTCCTAATCCAATTTTTTTGAGCTTGTAACAACATCCTTACCTCTGTCATATCCAATCCTTACCTCTATCATATCCAAGGCCTTCAATTTTTTCTCTCCTTACCGGTACAATAGGTTTTTTCATTCCTTGTTGATGCTTTCCCAATCCTTTTCCTCTGTATCCCATTCTTTGCATGATTTTGAAACCAATACCATCTCGAAAAATTATAGGCTTAGTTACATTGTTATCTTCAACTTCACCTTTTGCAACATCACACAAATCATTAGTATCACAAGAAACATCAAAAATTTCAAGCTTAGATCTTAGATTCTCATTCTCCTTCTCCAACCGGTTATCATATTCCTTCAAGTCAGATATTTCCTTCTTCTATAAACTATTCTTCGTGTTCATCTCTTCCAAACTTTCCTCTAGATCTCTGCTCCTCTTGTCCAACTTCTTAAACAACCTGAACCCTTCTTCCATTTCCTTTTTAATGTCCTCAAACTTATCCATCTCTGCTTCTAGTTCTTCATTTATCCTTCTTACATTTTTTAGTTCTTCTTCAAGAGCATCATATTTGTCTTATCCTAGTTCTTTCATCCTCTCCATCAATTCTGAATTACACTTCATGAGTTTGCACTATTCTTCCTCCAAGATATCACTTTCACATATTAGGGTTTCTTTTTCCTTCTTCATCCTTTTCCCAATCTTCCCCATTTTGCAACAGATTCACAACTAACTCTTCAACCTACTCTACAATCTGCTCTGAAATAGATTTACAACAAGCCAACACATTCGCAACCTACTCTGATACCAATTGATGCAGTCAAAGGTAGGAGGGTCCAGTGAGGGACTGTCCAACCTCACATCTTAAACAACTAACACTCAGATCTTATAGATATGTAATAGAAGCTAACAAAGAATCAACATAAAGATAACATATATGCAAGAACACATGACACTAGAATTATCCTGGGAAAGCCCTCAAAGGGAAAAAACCTAGCCTTCAAAGTTCACTCATCATATTATGATCTCAAAATACATTACATATGCCACTTGGGCTTTGCAAATGCTAGGCTACAGCCCAGGAATTAAAAACAATTCATTTAATAACAATATTTCATTGATTCTTTCTTCTACTTCAAGATTTCTCTACTTTGTTGATCTTACCAAATCAGAACACCTCATCATCATGCTTCATGACTAATGTTCTTCACACTTCATCTCTGCCTTCAAAAGATTAGAAAATTGTTCGCACATAGAACTTTGCACATCTCACACATATTCCTTCCTACTTCCTTTTCTATTATCAATATTCTCAAAAAAATCAGTCTTATATATCTGCATCCAAGGATAACATCAACTAAATGTTGGCCCAACAATATATAAAAAGTGTACAAACTGTCAGCCCAGATCCAAAAGAAATTATCAATGTGCATCAATCAATGTCGGCCCAAACATAGTAGGGACCCAAAACAACATTCCTCAAACACAAAACACCTTAAAAATTTAGCCTCGAGGATCCACAACACGTTACAATCACCTAGTCGACCAAGAACAGTAAAACATGAACTCCCAGAAGGAAAATCACCAATCACGAGCACAACAAACAATGTGAACCAACAACACAACTAGATCACAATCTAGAAACATCCACGAATCACCACTAAAGATCCACAACAACTCAGATTACTAGAATCACATCAAATTCCTTCAGGATTACCAACTAAAGCAACCGAACAACTGTTAGAACACAAAACTCATAACTTGGTCAAATCTTCATGCGAACCTCTGAAACTTCTGGTGGATAAACTAGACATTCTTTTCAACAAACCCTTTAATCCATGACCTCTCATCCTCAATATACTAAACTAGCCATCATATTGAACTTTACTATACCATTGACAGCCTGTGTAACTAAATGTTCTTTGAATCTTCTGGATGCCCCTACATCAAATATCAACCAGGTAGTTTTCAAGGCTATATACAATAATAAACCCCTTAACTAACTCTCTTATATTTTCTAAGTAAATGGAACAATTGAAATAAAAATTAAACTAGAAGGACACTAAACTAGAAAGCTTTGAAGTAACTAAACTAGAAAATAGGAAATTATTAGTCTAAAAAGTATAACTAAACTAGAAAGCATCGAAATGATTAAGCTAAAAAGTTTATAAATTGCTGAAGAAGAAAAACATGTAAAGAAACTATGAAATGTTTAATGAGCAATGGATTAACAAACCTAACAGCTAATAGAAAATAACCTATCAACTTGAAACTTAATAGTAAGGTAGGTGATTCAGAACTTTAATTAACAGTGTTGAAAAGAGACTCTACTTCACACTTTATCATTTGTAGAACATAAGTAACAAAATTATGAAAGTAAGAATATTTATATATCTATTCCTGCAATCCCTCGAGTGGCTAGCTCACGGGTTCTTCTGTGTCTAACTCAGGTCACATAAACTTGATAACTCCATAATTACTCCATCCTAAACAATTCCATTCATAAAACTTAGCAAAATAGAATGAGGCAAAAAAGACTTTCTTTATTCATATTAAGCGTGTAGTATAGAAACATAGCTCAGAGATTCATTATGACAGCATAATGATATTCTCTAGTTGTTTATCATTTTTGAAAAATTACATATTTATACAAAAACTGTTTACCAGAATCCTAAATTTCATTTAGTGGAAAGTACCACTAAAAAAGTCTTTAATTGATCTTAAATAACTAACAAATTTTGAGTCCATCCATAAAAACATTAAATGGGATTTTAATGAGTCGTAAGTCTTTAACATAAAATAATGAAACAACTACAAAATCTTGATACATCAAGGGCCCTAGAATTCTGGCACCTAAACTTTTGGTGCCTATCTTCAACTTTATGGAGTCTGTATTGAATCTTCTACGTTGAATCTTTTGTCTTGAATTCTTCCAGCTGGGCATGGTGACCGATTATTTATGAGAAACCTGTACATTTCTGTAAAAACTAAACTCTTAAATTAAAATAGGTTATTTTATTCCAAGCAATTTTAGAAAACAAAGTTTATACAATTTTCTCAAAAAGAAAGCACTTATTAATCCTAAAGATAACTAATTGGTGGAGTAAAGGAGCTGGAAAATATGAGAAATGGTATTTAGTCATTTATATCGATGAGGTTATTTTTACCTCATCATTTCCTCCCCTTCCTAAACCTAAATAGGTCATCCTGCACTCTACTGTGGCCTCTGACCTACATTTCCTCTATTCCCATTTTGTTCTTCATATTTGGCAATGATATCATACACATTATCTGCCTCCTTGTCAAAGTCTTCAGGTTCCCTTAGAAAACCCTAAAGTAGAGAAACTCTTGTCTTCCATCTTTCAAAATTATCATCATTCTGACTTGTGTTAACATGAATTTCAAGAGGTGGTGAAAGAAGCTGAGGAGGTCTATACCTCATACTAATCCAATCAGTCTTCAACTGTGAAAGGTTGTCAAGTAGTGCCACAACTCTTCTATAGGACCACCTGATATTGAGGGGTGATATTACCTCTTTTTTTCAGATACATGGGAAGAGGGTTGTATCTTTCCTCACATATGTTCCATGCTTTCCCTATAAGCTTTGGCCCCTATTCTTGTAAATGATCATAGCACAGCGGAAGATTACTATCATACTTAGTATTTATAACCTCGTGAACCTTATAACCCATAATTTGTGCCTTAAAGGCAAAAGGTTTCTTGTGTAGATGTGTCATTTGCAACCCAATTGCTTTCTTAGCCTATAGATATTATTTTGATCTTTCCTTCCACTGAATTTGATTGCGCATGGTTGACAGAAATGATCTTAATTTCACTTCCCCAAAAAAATATTAACGTAAAAATTTGTACAATCTTCTACAAGTAAATTATGGACAAATAATTCACACAACATATCCTGTTGTTCGAGAGTTGATTCAACAAATATTTTGACAAATTATTTGTCATCGGGGTTATATGGCTGATTATTGTAAATTTGAAGCAATTTCCATCTCATAATTTATTCATTTAAAAACATTGCATATAATCTAGATGGTCTTCTACAAGTCAACAATAACTCACCTATTTGGCAAGTGTCTTGTTTAGCTCTGTATACCCTATCAAATGATTCCTTTATTAAAACCAAGTCCTTTTTCAACTAACCATTATCTTTAGCCATTTCTTTTAGAAACTAACACCTCTCCATCCACTTCATGAGTAATGGGGGTATTCTCACCTGAAACCATTCTATCACAACTAGCTCGGTCTATATTTCTTTGGATTCCATAATAGGTTTAGTGTTGCTTTCCTATAGATCTTGCTCTAATTCCACAATCTTACATATAGAAGCATTCAATTCAATTTTATGTCTATTCCTCTCTTCCTCAAAAGAAAAAAATAATTGCATGAAACTGTTTATTAACTTCTTAATCTTTTCATCTCTTTCAGAAAGACAAGACACATAAATTTTATCTTTATCATTTTCTTGTTGGATTTGTAATAGTAACTATTCAATCATTTTTTCTTTCTGTTCCATTTGCATTTTTAAATTCACAATTTCCTAATCCCTTTTTCCTATGATTGCAATATGTGCTTCAAGTTCTTCCTGTTATTGATTAATTTATACCTTATTTTCTTGCAATTGATTTTTCAATTCAACAATTTATAAATTCATTTTTTCTATTTCATCTAATGTGTTACTAGAAGGAAAATTGCAGTTTTCTATACTTACATTATCTTCAACATATAGTACATTCTCGTTATCAAGCACATCAAATGAGTTGGACTCAACAATTTTATCAACAATGGAGGATAATTGCCTTATGATTTCATCCTCAATATCTGCAACATGGGGTGATTATTCCCGTTCTTCTTCTTTCTCTACTGGAGATGACAGATTCTCTAGTTCCACCCTAGGAGATTGATCAACTTGCTGATCACTTCCCTTTATTTCCTCATTACTAGGTGGGGTATCAATATCTATGGTTTGATCTATTGTCCTATATTTCCTTGTTTTAGGGGCATTTAATGTATCAAGAGGCACAACCTCACTGGACTCAATAGAAAATCATCTGATTATCCATAAAGGAGGGGTTATCTATGAGGTAGTTTTAGTTTTCTTCCTCCTCTTGCGAGGAGTTCCTCTTCCTCAGAATTTATAATTTCTACATTCGACTGTTCTGGAGTCTCTGAGACATTAGGCAAGGTTTTCAGTGCATTGTCATTGGGAGAAATTGAGGTTTGATGATATTCAAGAGCATCAAGAGCCTTAGAGGAGGCTTCCCCTATAGATTAAACCACTTATTTTGATGACTCTCCTTCAAAATGTTTATTAGGCTCCTCATTTTCAATTTTTTGTATAAATTTCAAGGATTTCTCTTTTGGTATCTTGTGGAAGTGGTACTTGCAAATTAATTGAATTAGGCCATGAGGATTAAGTGGCCCAATACCAATCTTATACTTTTATAACATCCCAATAACTAAATCACACAAAAATGCAAGGACATTAACCCTAAGAGTAGGGTCTTCAGTGCAATGGTGCAAATGGGTTAGCAACCAAAAAGGGGGCCCTACTACTGTAGCTACTTTCCATTCATGGCTAAAGTACTGGATTATCCATGCTATAGAAGTTATCCAGGGTTTAGGTATTGACATTATTTGGAATCCTTTGTTTTGTTGCCTAGTGCTTATAGTTACTAAAGGTTGCGGCTCACCCTCCTTATGGAACAGTTATACCATCTTTTGATAGGTAATTTGTGTAGTTTCAGTTAAATTAATACCCTTATTTTCTAGACCAGAGAGATGAGAGATAATCTTTGAACTTACCCTGAAACACTTGCCTCGTACCATTGTTTTCCCATTTGCAAAGTTCTTTGAAAATTCCTTCACCAACTACTCTAAATATCCCTCAAATTTCTTGATGAATTCAAGCCATCCTACTTTCGGAAACAGGCTTGCAATATTGCCTAATGCAAGCAGTTTTTTTGTCGAAGTTGGCTCAGACTTCTTCCTAGCTCCCCCATATTTTTTCTTCCTTGATTCCTTTGCTTAAATTCTATAGAAATGCTTCAAAATGCTTCGTTTAAGCCATTGAATTGTAGAAGAGAGAGAATGTAGCTTTGACACAACCAATGGAGGGAAATAATTAATTCATCTTTCTTGCGTTATGTTGAATAATTATGGCAATTATGCATGGGAAAATGAGCAAGTGTAGCCATACTTCATGCAATCACTCAATGGCGCAATTTACTAAATTAGGAAAGGAAAGGACTCATGCCGATTAATTAACCTTTATTCAAAATAATTACTATCTTTAAGTGAAAATGTACTTACCTTATATCTTATCATTAACTTGAATTTCACCCACCTTTGCTAACGTAATAGATTAGTTGTACAATTGGTGAGGGTGGTAGTGACTTTAATTATGAGATGGACGGGATAGCAATTAATAAAATAATTTATTATGACGAAAAGATTTTCATAATAATTTTATTTATTATGTGAGGATATGATATTATCGGGCGAAATGGAAATATATGGCATGGATTCCAAGGTGAATAAAAAAAATTTGGGTAATGAACATGTGTGAAACTTGGACAAATCAAAGCATTGAAGGAGAAAAATAATTTACAAAGTTCTAGAGCATCAGTGGGAGATGCGGCTAGAAAATGAAGTGGAAAAAGTTGTGGAGCATCGGTGGGGGATGCTATGAGAATGCAGCAAAAAAAAATTTGGAGCATCAGTATGGGACACTATCAGTATGCAGCAACAAAAAGTTTTAGACCATCAATATGGGATGCTATCGAAATGCAGCAATAGAAATTTCCAGAGCATCGTCGAGAGATGCAGCTAGAGCGATAACCAAAAGTTACCAAAGCATCGTCGAAAGATGCAGTCGGAGCAGCAACAAAAAGTTTCTAGAGCATTGTTGAAAGATGTCGTTGGGAAGGAGGAACAACAAAATTCCAAAGCATCAATAAGGGATGCAACCAAAATGCAGTAAGAAATTTTTCGGAGCATCGTAGGAAGATGCAGCCAGAAGAAGAAATAAAAATGTACAACTTCAATCTTGACTTCCCATAGCATTGACAAGAAATGGCCAAAATGCAGGAGAAAAATGAGAGATGTCACCAATGATTCATGCAAGTTCTGAAGCATACCATCAATAGAGCCAATAGGTTCTAAAGCATCGCCACAACCGAACTACAAGCTCCGAAGCACCACAGCCAGGTGCGCCAAAATTTGTTTCTACTAAAAATGAAGTCTTACGAAAATGGAAACAAAAATTAGCCAAGTCCAAGAGATGAATTTTTTTGAAAGAAATTCTTTGAAAGAAAAATTATACACATGCTCTTCCTTTTTTATTTTTAATACGAAGACAAAAATAAAACTATATTGAGTCTGCAAGAGTAGACTCGACACATAAGATTTCTCATTGCATTTCTTCTTTATTAACTGGCTTATAGTAGATGCATAATCGATGTCTATTGACTAGAAGGGTTCGAGAATCACCATCGATGGGTTTCAGCTAGACTGACCCATTTCAAAATACCTCAAAAAAATTGTATGGGTCAAGCCAATGAGTTCTAGGTTTTCCTTGGTGACCTTTGTATTTGGATTCGAATAACAAGGCCCAATCCATATTATGGATCTCTCTCCTTAATATGCTTGTCATTCCAGACTTTATGTTGTTGTTGCACTAGTTCAGTTTGATGGAAAACATCCAAACATAGCTTATCCAACTCGCTAAGCTACAAAACTCTCTCTACCTGGGCTCGTTTAAGATCTATTCCTAACTCCATGGATGCTCTCAATGTTTGGAGTTCAAATTCAATGGGTAAGAGAGGCTTCTTTCCAAAGAGAAACTCATATGGACTAAAGCCAGTGGTTGACTTCTACATTGTGTTATAAGCCTAGATGGCTTCAGGTAGTTTCCTAGCCCAATCCTTTCTTCCTGATGACATTGTTTTCATTAAGATTTTTTTGAGCTTCTTATTAGTAACTTCCACCTGACCATTTTCCTGAGGGTGATATGGAGATTATTTCTTATGACTAACTTGGAAATGGTCAGTGAAAGCTAATAGAGCTTTAGACATGAACTAAGGACCTTGGTCTGTAACAATCATCCTAGGAGCTCCAAACCTAAGGAAAATTTTAATATAGATGAAATCAACCACTTTCTCCTCCCTAGCAACTCGTAGAGCTTGAGCTTTTGCCCACTTAGTTAGATAATCGATGCAAACCAAAATGTACTCCTTCCCTTGTGAGGTCGAATCAATTGGACTGATGAAGTCCAATCCCCATTTTTCAAATGGTTCAAGGATTGCCTAGGGTTGAAGGGGAATTTCATTAGATTTTATTGGTCTCCCTACCCTTTGACATTCATCACAATGGTGGACATATTTCTTGACATCCTTATGCATAGAGGGTCAGTAGTACCTTGTACCTAAGATCTTATGGGAGGTTCTCTTTATATAATAATGTCCTCCAGAAGGATCATCATGTAAAGCTCTTAGGATACTATAGGTTTCATCTACCCTAACACATCATCATAGAACCATATTAGGCCCACACCTAAATAGGATCCCATTAATCCATTTGAAAGGGGCGCTCTCTCTTATAAGGCATTTCTTTTGTTTAGATGTGAAAGCAGGTGGTACTTTTGAGGTGATCAAGTAATTGGCAATATCGACAATCCAAGGAGTTTTAGTAGAGATGGAAAACATATTCTCATTTGGGAACTCATCCTATATCGGAGCACATTCACCATCTCTTGTTTAATTCAAGATAAAAAAAATCCACAACTGCATTGAATTTCCCTAGTTTGTCAATAATTGACACATTGAATTCCTGAAGAAGTAGCAACCATCTGATTATCCTCCCATTCACTACAGGTTTATTCATAAGGTATTTTATGGCTGAGTGGTTTATGTGTACCGTTACTTTATATCCTATAATGTAGTGTCAAAGTTTCTTAATTGCATGAATTACAGCTAAGAATTCCTTCTCTATTGTTATGTAATTCCTTTATGTTGGAGTCAAATTCTTACTAATCAAGTATATAGCATACTTCCCTCCATTCTCATCTTCTTGTCCTAAGACCACTCCAATAGTATCATTAGATGCATCAACATAAATATGGAATGGTAAGTTCCAATTCAATCCACAAAGGACAAGAGGTGAGATAAGCTTCTCCTTGATGATTTCAAATGATGAATAACACGTAGGTGTCTAGGTAAACTCCACATTCTTTTGGAGAAGAGAAAACATAGGAGCTACAATTTTGCTGAAGTTTTCTATAAATCTTCTATAGTATCCAGCATGCCCTAAGAAACTTCAAATAGAGTGGGTGATAGGTTGTTGTTAGTTCCTATCTCTTTAGTTTGAAAATTGCATCAAATATCAACCGAGTAGTGTTCAAGGCTATATCCAATAGGAAACCCCTTAACTAATTCTCTCATATTTTCTAAGTAAATGGAACAAATGAAATAAAACTTAAACTAGAAGGTCACTAAACTAGAAATATTTAAAGTAACTAAACTAGAAAATAGGAAATTATTAGTCTAAAAAGCATAAAAACTAAACTAGAAAGCATCAAAATGATTAAAATAATAAGTGTATAAATTGTTGAAGAAGAAAAACATGTAAAGAAACTATGAAACATTTAACTAGCAATGGATTAAAAAACCTAATAGCTAACAGAAAATAACCTATTAATTTGAAACTTAACAGTGAGGAAGGTACTCCAAAACTTTAATTAACGGCATTGAAAAGATACTCTACTTCACACTTTATCATTTACAAAAGAGAAGTAACAAAATTCTGAAAGTAAAAATACTTATCTATCTATTCCTACAATCCCTCAAGTGGCCAGCTCGCGGATTCTTTTGTGTCTAACTCAAGTCACATAAACTTGGTAACTCTAGAATTACTCCATCCAGAACAATTCCATTCAGAACACTTAGCAAAATAGAATGAGGAAAAGAAGCTTTGCTTTATAAATATTAAGAGTGTAATACAAAAACATAGCTCAAAGATTCATTATGACAGCATAACGATATTCTCCAATTGTTCATCATTTCTAAAAATTATATATTTATACAAAAAATAATTACCAGAATCCTAAATTTTAGATGGTACAAAGTACCACTGAAAAAGTCTTTAACTGATATTAACAAACTAACAAACTTTGAGTCCATACATAAAAACATTAAATAGGCTCGTAATGAGCCATCAGTCTTTAATAGAAAATAATGAAACAACTACAAAATCTCAATACACCAAGTGCCCTAGAATTTTGGCACCTAAACTTTCGACGCATGTCTTCAACTTTATGGATTATGTGTTGAATCTTCTGCGTTGAATTCTTCTAGCTAGGCATGATGACCAATTATTTATGAGAAACCTATGCATTTCTATAAAATTTAAACTATTAAGTTAGTGTAGGTTAGTTTATTCCAAGTAATTTCAAAAAATAAATTTTATACAATTTTATAAAAAAGAAACCACTTATTAATCCTAAAGATAACTAATTGGCAGAGTAAAGGGGCTAGAAAATATGAGGAAGGGTATTTAGTCACTTATATCGATGAGGTTATTTTTACCTCATCGGTGGGTGCTATAAGTGTAATGACGATTTAATTTTCCTGCAAGTTAAATAATCGTACAATAGAATGCAAAGGAATAATTACAAGAAATGGAAGAACTTGGAAAGATCTCACCCATTTAATACTCCATGTCTAACTTCTATTGCACCTCCTCAAGCTTTGGAATGATGGATGCCCTCAGATTTGTGTGTGAGCAACTCTATATGCCTAGCCTCTACAAAGCTTTTGAAGGATTTTAAAAGTAAACTAATGTGAAAACTAGAAAAATCAATTCTAATATGCAAATAGTAATGAATAGCCTATGATATCAAGAATGCCTATAATAAAACTAGTCTAAGTAAATGATCATGGATCTGAAAATGAGATCAAGATTGTCATTTTATAGAAAATGCAATCTTGAACGGATAGACAAGATGAGAGCTTTAAGGAATGCCCTAGAATCAAAGGTCAAGATTCAATAAGGCAACTCTCAATTAGGGTTAGGGCAAAATACCCACATGTGTGAATAAGATTTAATTAAATGAATTAAATCAAGACTGAATGTGACAGTGGAGATGAAATTAGTAAAAATCAGAAGACAAGTGGATGGGATTTTAGAAAATCAGCAATTTTAGAAATTACTTGATTTGTAGAAGAATAATTCTATTTTGAATTAAATTAATTCAAAATAGGGATTTTGTGAGATAAGAAGTAATTGATTTTTGAAATTAATTACTAAATGAAGAATCAGTTAAGTATGTGAGATATTTTTAAATGATTTGTTTTATTTTAAAATACCAAAGTGTCACATGCCATAATTAAATAATTGAAATAATTATTTAATTTAGGAGAAGTAGTTAATTAATTAAATAAATTAATGAATTTATTTAATTAAGAGAGGATTTAGGAATTAGTGACATATTAAATAGATATATTAAAATATATTAATTTAATAATCAGGAGGACATTAATGATAAGGATTAATTAAATAAATAAGATTTTATTTCATTGCAAGAAGACTTTGATAATTAGTGACATTATTAAATAAATAAATAAGATTTATTTACTTAATAATTATGAAGAATGAGAGAGTATGAATTAATTAAATAATTATAAATTATTTAATTAATAGTTGAATGTGGGTTAGAAACATAATTAAAATGCTATAATCATGTCTTGACGAAAAGTGGTAAAATAGTGCTTGCAGGTCTTGGTCATTTTTATGTGTCTACATTTGCCCCTCTTTGTCATAATGCAGCTTGTCGCATTGTGGCAAAGAAAACAAGTCCAAAATATGCCCCAGTGAAGGTACGGAGTGCCTATGCCCCCTCGGGAAAATTTTTGAATTTCGACTCGGGGTTCAAAAAATTTGGAAAATTTCCCGACCAATTCAATTAATGACTATAAAAGTGATGGTGCGATCTGATTTAGAAACGAAGGACGTTAAGCTAGCCAAAATGTCGATCAAAGGTGGTCAAAAGAGCCTCCAGTAGGACCTACTAGGTCAAAACCCTAATTTTCAACCTATAAATAGGTTGAAAAGGTCAAACCAAATGTCATTTTCTTATTTGTTATATATAGAATTCAAAAATCAGAGCTCTCATACGCGATGGTGATTTCGACGACTACACACCGTCGATACCACATGCGCACATTCCAACAACCCGAGGACGCAGGGGCACCGGTAAGTGCCCTATCCAACTTGTCAAATTTCAATTTTTATGCATTTATGAGGGTTAAATGGGGGAAAAACAATTGTGGTGCGACGCAAATGCTATCGCGAAAGTTGCAAATGCCTTCACGTTCACTGTATTTGATTGCATTGCGATGCAAGTGCAATGGGCAGGATAGGTTATTTGTGTGATTGCGCATTTGCAAGTTGAAATGATGCAATCGGAAAAGTGTGACGCAATCGCCAAAATTTGCAACACATTTGACATGTTGCATGACGCATATGCTGTTGAATCACGTATTCGATAGATTAAATGATGCAGTCGTTGTTTTCTTGCACATTTGCTGGTCAGAACGACGCATTTGACATATTGCAACACATTTGTCTTGTGCTGAGTCACAATTGAAACATTGTGATGCATTTGTGATCAACGCGACGCAATTGAAGTTGACCATAGTTGACTTTTGTTGACCTTGCCGAGATTAACTTTTATCTACCCTTGACCTGCCAGTACTATGAAAATTTCCATAATATTGTTCAGTATGTGCTAATCCTTGCCCTTTCCCTGTGCAGAGTCGACTAGTGCCCATTTATACACGAGAGTTCTGACCAACTACCTATGCTTTCTGAGATCGCTTGAGCGATAGACAGAGGTAACGGTTGATGGCCCTAGGTCTGTATCATGTGACGTATATGCCCATTATTTGGGCTAACAGAGGTTTGCTTATGGCTCTTTGTGAGAGGTGGCATTCTGAGACCTGCTCATTTCACCTGCCTACTAGACAGGCAACAGTGACTTTGGAGGACATGTACCGCATTCTCCGGATTTTGATTAGCGGAGAGAGGGTGGTCTATGATCCACACCGAGGGTGATAGGTCCTGACAGAGAGGTATGAGGGTGTCGATGGTTCCTAGTTTGTCCTAGATGGTTATGAGATTGGCTGGGACATTGTAGCCGACTGATTTCCTAGGTTCGATGCCATGCTCATGAACTTGATCGCTAGATTACTAATCCTAGATCGTCGTGGTCACGAATTTCCCATTGGATGGGGGGATGTTCTTGTTCGCATGAGATCACAGAGGACTATTTTCGCTTGGGGGCCATGCTTGTTGGCCATGTTATACCATCAGTTGCATGAGGTAGTTTACCATCAGGGTCACAGTATCAACTGCGGGACAACCTTACTCATGATTTGAGTATGGGAGCTCATTCCCGTGTTTCAAACGCCAATACAGATGCAGCAGTTGGGTGATGGGATGCTATACATTTATCTATATGCAGGATTAGTTAGCCAGACTCATGTTAGAGATACCAGGTATTGGCATCATCGGATTGATACGATGATCAGCTTTGTTTGGAGGACGTACAGAGAGTGCGCTCAGTGGTCTGATGAGGACGGCCACTTATCCTTTTGCAGATAGTTTCGGTATCTTATTGGCTGTACAGTATAGATGCAGCGGATCATTGAGATGTACCTACCCCAGCGGGTACTACGACAGTTTGGGGAGCAACAGATTGTGCCAGTAGGCATGGTAGAGTATGCTTAATCTTCCAGAGAGACCATGTGGGGCCCGCCCATATTAGTGACCATTCCAGAGCAGCAGGTAAATAGCTTGGTGGCAGTTCAGTGGGCTTGGAGAGGGGGTCCAATAGAGCCAGGGACGTCTATGGAGTTTGACACATGGTGGCAAGTTCACAGACCCATCCCTTTGACAGATCTGGATGGTCCACCACCAATAGATCGCAGATTAGTCATTCCACGGATTCTGAGGAGAGGGCGGGGTGGGAGAGACGACAGAGGTGCCAGGGGTAGAGATGGAGGCAGGGTTGGAGGCTGAGATGGGGGAGATGGAGGAGGTGCGGGAGGTGGAGGAGATGGAGGAGGTGGGGGAGATGGCAGGGGTGCTAGAAGGAGGAGGGATAATCGAGGGCGGAGGCAACCCAGGAGAGTTAGGTAGAGAGTGGGTGGTGTACCATTGTCACCCATTCGGGAGGAGGGGGAGGAGAGAGAGCCGAAGGTGAGGGCTGAGGAGGAGGTGGACGTGGAAGTGGTGGCCAAGGAGGAGGTGGAGGTGGTGGTTAAGGAGGAGGTGGAGGTGGTGGTTAAGGAGGAGGTTGCAGTGGAGGAGAGAGTAGAGGAGGATCCTCTTGTTGGGGGACACCCTCTTGATATAGACGTGGAGGAGGTTCGGGCTGAGGGGGAGAGAGATGAGGAGGAGGATGAGGCAAATCAGCGACTGTGGGAGCGCATGATCTTTGGACATGATGAGGGCAATAGATCACCCATTTTGCTTGCAGATGCCATGATTGACCAGAGGATCACTAATCTTCAGAGCAGACTAGATGCGGCCTTGTCTCAGAACAAGGTCCTGGCAGTAAAGTTAGAGGTCACCCGAGTTGAGAGGGATCAGGCCGTCATTCAGTGATAGGAGTCAGAGCGGTGGGTTTCAGAGTTTGCAGAGTTATGCTCTAGGCCGACAGGGGATATGGCCTGAGAGTTGGCCAGGGTAGTAAAGAGCAGGGGCTGATACAAGGCACTATATGAGCAGGCAGTTCCACCTGACATACGGGACCCAGGGTTGTCTCGATCCTATAGCAGGACAAGTAGTGGCAGCCGGACACACAGCAGCAGGTCACATAGTAGTAGTCACACTAGTGCTGGAGGATCTACTACATCAGGGCAGTCATCAAGCCACAGATCTCATAGTTCCCATAGGCACTCATCAGGGCACAGTCACAAGTCAGAGCATGTTCATAGATCAGTGTCTTCAGGGCAGTAGACAGAGCAAAGTCAACCTCCTGTTACTGATCCCATAGGATCTCAGAGTGAGACACTAGAGAGGACACCCATTCAGTTCACTGTTCACCTTATGAATCAGCTGCAGTCACCTCCATGAGATGGAGGAGGGCCATCTTAGGACTTGCTTTAGACACATGTTTATTTTGATATTCGAGCCTGCGAGCTCTATTTTTGGGATATCATATGACTCTATCCTGTGACATAACATTTTTTTGAGATTATATATGCAATGCGGTTTTGATGTGGCCTATATGATGTAATGTGTTATGGTATTCTATGCTTTTATGAGATGCTTATGTGATGCTTTTATGATGCTTACGAGATGTATGGGTATTACGGTTATGTTTATGAATGCAATTATGGATATGGTTATGTACGCATTAGTGTGATGATGATGTGATTCCTATATGTTAATGCAGATGTTTCTTTATGATGCTTATATGTTGATGCAAATGATGGTCTTATGAATGGATGCAAATGATAGCATTTATGCAATGTGGATTATGGTATTTGATATATACAGATGTGAATATGAAATGCTCATGCAATTATGTACGTAACTTTGTTTTTTTGTATGTCACAGGATATCATCAGAGGACGAGAGAAAAGAAGGTGAAGAGCGATGTTAGTGCGAAGAAAGATATGCATGTTAGTGTGGAAATTAAAAAAAAGAATCCTTCAAAAGCTTTGCTATAGTGCTATTTTAGTTGTTGCTCTTTAATCATCATTGAGTGAAAATGTCATGATGGTCGACAAACACTATGATATGACATAGATCAATAGTGTGCAAGGTCAAACCATCACGTAGATCAACAGTCGCAGACAAAGGATGATCATGACTCATGCAAGGAACACAATTGCCCCTAGTCACTTTATCATGACCAACCACTAGAAAAACCAAACTAATGATGAGACATTGTTGTTTCTCTAAATCTTGATGATAAGACATCCTTGAGAAACTAGCCATATGATAGTAAAAACAAACAGTAAAATCATCATACTATGTCGTTGCTTCTCTAAATCCTGAAGTCGGGACATCGTGGAGAAACTAATAGCAGAGTGATAAGCAGACAAGGATAATCATCATGATATGTCGTGGATCCTAGGACATAAGGAACTAATATCATGATGATCATCAAAAGACATAAAAGAGAGTTTGCCAAGTGTTTACCAAGTGTTTTAATGTTAGGTGTTGTTTTAAATGTTGAGCGATATCAAATTCAGGAGGGACACATCCTAAATGACGTTGATATCTAGGAGATCGATTCTCAGAGTTAGGAGAATCCATCAAAATTCCAAATGATGATGACGATGCTTAAGAAGGACACAACCAACAGCATAAAGAAGTGACGAGAGTTGCCATTTAGAAGGACACATCTGAAGAAGAACCCAAAGTTTTTCCATGAGAAATTGCCTTGATATGATTTTGACTACATGTCATTGCTGCCATGTTGAACTGATTGAAAGTATTGACGAAATAGATTGTTGATAGATTGATAATTCAAGATTGACATAAGATTCTCTTGATTTGAATATAGCTTGACGTGTGTGAAAATGTAGTGCCATGAACCCTAATGGACTGACCTAGTGCGGCCTTGGGGGTCCATCGATTGATGGCCTTACCTACATCATGCACTCAGAGACCTCGTAGTTCGACACAACCAATGACATTGTCCAAAGGAAAAAAGTTTGAATCGTGATTTTATTTTATGACAAACCTAGAAGGACTGACATAATGTCTCGGGGATTCAAAGATGAATCTTGCCTACGTAGCAAATGTGCATAGACAAGATAGTTCAAACAAGGACGAAGATTGATTGATGTGATCGATTGACTTTGATTCTAGATTTTGACATTGATTTGGATGTTTTTGTATTTTCTCAGGATGCTTTCTGATTTTTAGGTCTTTTTTTAGGACTTCTTCAGATTTTTATGATTTTTTCAAGACTTTTTGAGAATGCAGGATCATGCACGGTACCCCCTGCAGTTACATGATAAAGTTCTTTCCCCCAAATAGGTTGGGGAATACCCAAGTTGAATGATATGGAGATAGGTAGACACAAGGTAAACACAAGGATATGCAAGGAATGATGTCAACCAAATGTTAACCATGGTCGGAATTGACAGGACTTAGGACGGATGTCGTGAATGTGTCAGGCCTTTGTGATTATGACAAACAAGTAAAGGTCGATTTGAGTAATAGTAGATGGTGAAGCAATGATCGACTACGCATGGCGCCTGTTTGCCAGGTTTTCACCATGGTACTTATCCAAAGCGCCTATTTGCCAGGTTTTCACTATTGGATGAATTCATTTCTTTTTACTATTTTTGCTATTTTTTGATTTTTTTGGTGTCACCAAGACGCCTATTTGCCAGGTTTTCATCAAGGGATGATTTTTTCCTATTTTTCAATTTTTTGTATTTTGTAGGTTTGTAGCCCAGCTCCCTAATGCTATGTGTAGAACTTTCTCAGGTGTAAGTTTTCGATGGGTTCTGTCAGTTGTTCTCCATCAGGTGTGGCCAACTGATAAGCTCTGAAACCAAATGCGGTAGTAATGATATAAGGACCAAGCCAATTAGCCTCAAACTTACCAGACTTTTCATGGTCTGCCTGATTTTTGCGGTTCTGCATGAGAACCAAGTCACCAATTTCAAACTTTCTCACCATTACTCTTTTGTTGTAACTTCAGTAGAGATGATTTTGATATGCCTGTAGATGATTTAAGGCATTTTAACATCTTTCTTGTAGCATTTTCAGCTCATGTAGGCAAGTATGTATGTACTCTTCATCATCAATCATTCCTTTCAAAGAAACTCAGAGAGAAGGAATTTCAACCTCGATGGATAATATGGCCTCAAATCCATAGACCAGAGAAAATGGAGTGGCTCCAGTGGGGGTACGAATGCTAGTACGATAAGTCCATAAAGCAGGATTGAGTTGTAGGTGCCAATCTCGGCCAGCGTCATTGATGGTCTTTTTCAGAATGTGAAGGATAGTTTTATTGGACGCCTCAGCTTGGCCATTACCTTGTGGGTAGTATGGGGTGGAAAAGTGGTGTTGGATGTGGAATCGCTCACAGAGTTCACGAACGTCCTGATTTTTGAATGGACTACCATTATCTATGATGATGGATTGTGGGACACCATACCGGAAAATGATGTAATTTAGGATAAACTTGGATATTTTCTTACCGGTGATGTAAGTGAGAGGGACAACTTCAATCCACTTAGTAAAATACTCAGTGGCGGTGATTATGAATTTATGGCCATTAGATGAGGATGGATGGATCTTACCCACGACGTCGAGTCCCCATTGTGAAAAAGGCAATGGAGAAGTGATCAATCTTAATTCCTATGCAGGTGCATGAATTAGGTCACTATGCACTTGACATTTTCGACATGTTTTGACAAACTGAAGAGCATCTTTTTCCAATGTCGGCTAGTAGTATCCCAATCTGGTGACTTTCCTAGCTAAGGTTGGACCACTCGAATGAGATCTGCATATACCCTCATGTAGTTCTCGTAAAGTCATTTGGGCTTCATCAGTGTCGAGACAGCGAAGAAGGGTGTTGTCAAAGCCATGGCGGTATAAGGTGTCACTGATGATGGTATGTCTAGCCACTTTTCAGATAAAGGATTTTCTTTGGTTGTTAGATAGATTGGGTGGGAAGGTTTGGGATTTAAGATAGTCGTATATGTCTTGATACCAAGGTGAACTGGGACCAACAATCTCGCACACCATTTCGGACTCTGGAATATCATATGCAGGCATCAACATCTATTCCACTAAGAATTCAAATTGTGACACATTCTTAGGGATGTCTAGGAGAGATCCAATGGTAGCCATTGCATCGAATGCTTTATTCTGTGTCCTTGAGATTTGTTCAAATGCAATCATTTTGAAATACATCAGGAAACTATCCACCATTCTTTTGTAGGGAAGCAACTTCTCATCCTTTGTGTCATAGTCATCGTTCACTTGATTGATGACTAATTGAGAATCTCTGAATATGAGCAATGTCTGAATTTTCCATTTGATTTCTATCTTGAGACCTGTGACCAATGCCTCATATTCTGCAATATTATTTGTACAAGGGAAGGCAATCCAAAATGATTTAGGAATTCAATCCCCTTGTGGTGTGATAAATAATATGCCAGCTCTTGAGCCGTGACCAGTGTGGGACCCATCAAAGTATAGTTTCCATGGTAGAGCTGGTTCTACATAAAAAATAGACTCATCAGGAAAATCAGTTATCAGTGGATGAGTGGCCTGGATTGGTACATCAGCCAGTTGATCTGCTATTACTTGACCTTTTATAGCCTTACACTCCACATACTGTATGTCATATTCACTTAATATCATGACCCATTTTGCAAAACGGCCTGTCAATGCTGCTAGACTCAGAAGATATTTTAATGGGTCAATCTTTAGGACTAAATGTGTTTGATGGCTCAGCATATAGTGTCTAAGTTTTTGTGCTGTGAAAACAACTACAAGGCATGCCCTTTCAATGGTTGTGTAATTGAGCTCATATCCAATTAGTGTGCGACTGATATAATACATGGCTCTTTCTTTTTCTTCATGGTCATTTTGCACCAATAATGCCCCCAATGCATTTGTCATTGTGGAGACATATAGGATTAATGGTTTGCCCTCAATAGGCGGAATTAACACAGGTGGTGTCAACAGATATTCTTTTATTTGTTCAAAGGCTATGTTGCACTTATCTTTCCATAAAAAAGGAATTATTTTGCATAGTAGATATTGGAATGGTTGACACTTGTCTGCCAACTATGCAATGAAATGATGAATAGACTGCAATCTGCCCTGAAGTGTGCGCAACTCACTGATTCCCTTTGGTGGAGGCATGTCCAGAATTGCTTTTACTTTTGCGAGATCAACCTCAATGCCTCTTCTCGAAACTATTTATCCCAACAACTTACCTGATGTCACTCCAAAGACACATTTCTTTGGGTTCAATTTAACCTTGTAATCCTCAAGCCGTCTGAAAATTTTGTCTAAGACTTTGAGATGTTCCTTCCTGGTCAAAGATTTTGCTAAAAGGTCATCCACATAATCCTCCATTAGAATATACATCATGTCATGGAAGATTGTTGGCATAGCCCTTTGATATGTAGCACCTGCATTCTTTAGGCCAAAAGGCATGACACTCCAACAATATGTTCCCCAAGGACAAGTGAATGTTGTTTTATGTTGATCCTCTATTGCAATTCTAATTTGGTTGTAGCCGGAGAAACCATCCATGAGAGATAGCATCTCATATCCTGCGGTGAGGTCAACAATCATGTCTATGTTTGGTAGTGGGAAGTCATCCTTTGGGCAAGCCTTATTCAAATCTCTAAAATCAGTGCAGTTACGGATTTGTCTATTCAACTTTGTAATAAGAACAATATTGGATATCCAATCAGCATAGTCTATTGACCTTATGAACTCATCATCCAGTAACTTTTTTAGTTCAGCCTTGACAAGTAATGCAATCTGTGGGTGCATTTTGCGCAACTTTTGTTTGACTGGCTTGATTCCTGGGATTAAAGGAAGATGATGTAGAACCAATTCAGGATCCAAGCCTGGCATGTCAGCATATGACCATGCAAAGTTAACTTTCCTATCTTTGAAGAATTGTGTAAACTTAGGTTTTTCTTCATCTAACAATGATGCGGCCAAGAGAATCATTTTGGGATTCTCTAGTGTAGCTATGCTAACTTCTGCTGTATCCTCAATGAGCATTGCTGATTTTTCCTGTGTTACGGGGAGAAATTCCAATCCTCCATCCTTAGGCACCTCAAAGAGGTTTTCACCTTCGGATGCGTCCTCTCTTTTTACTATTTTACTACCAGAAGGTGCCTTGCGGTTTTCACCTAAAGGCATTACTTTTACTTTTTTATTTTTTGTATTTTTGCGACTGGAGGATTGCACAGTCTCCCCGAAGTAAGCTGCACAATCTAGATCAATGGAGAACCCTATTTTGTGATCCCCCCATGGATTACCATTTCTTATTTCCATGAATTCTGCAATTGCCTCATCATTCTGAAATATGTCCATCACCGATGGATGATTCAGGTTTTTCCGACAACACTTTATGTTCTTCTGGGTTCCAAGGAATGCAAACCCATTTCTTGTCTTTAGAATGTCGGTCAATAGGGTCAATATTATATTGTTGGTGGAATCATTCTTCAAAGGAAGGTTGGCTAGGTTCCAAGAATAGTTCATCAATGTCATAGTCACTGACAGATTTGTCAGATCCCCATTCCCATTCATTTGAGTTTTTTTCGGTTAGGGATTCTTCGCTTGTCCTGACACTTTTCGTTGTTGTTACATCCTTACTTGAAAATTCATAGATACATTGATCGTTAGTTCCGATTTGGTCGAATCCTAGCCCTATGTATCTTGGTCTTGCAATTATGATAATAGGTTCCCTTCTTCCATCGCTATTCTTTCCAAGGCCGCTTGTGCCATCAAAACCTTGGGCTTTGCATATATCATATCCTTTGCCATAGAGATGTAGCAGTAGTGGAGACAACTCTATTGGGTCTTTGTAGATCCAGTTATCCATGTCAATAATGACTTCATTACCCATATCGCCCCACCATGTAAAAACACTTTTTGGTGGAACATTGAAGGTTATTTTTGGCTCAACTATAAAACATGGTCTACCATAGACTTTAGGTGGCTTCGATATTGTGGTTATATAGTAAGCCGTGTTCAATTTGAACTCTCCACAACCAAGGTCCTGGATCTGAAGGTCTTTACTTGAGATGGAGGCCGATGAAGATGGTGTGGTAGAAGGTGATGGAATGGATGATTTTGTGAGTGTTGATGGGTCAACGTATTTGGATGAGGTGGAAGATGAGGCTTCCTGATTTATGGGTACCTGGTGCTCAGCAG
The DNA here is from genome assembly GCA_007115665.2 of Sequoiadendron giganteum. Taxonomy (NCBI): domain Eukaryota; kingdom Viridiplantae; phylum Streptophyta; class Pinopsida; order Cupressales; family Cupressaceae; genus Sequoiadendron; species Sequoiadendron giganteum. Next base: position 345,766,116 of record CM021103.1, on the reverse strand, counting down.
TGGCTCATAGGTTGGAGTAGTATTGGAATGGATCGGGATCTCCTGGGATAGTGATCTCAGTTCCATCAAAAGGGAATTTGAGGCACTGGTGGTATGTGGATGGAATTGCCTTTAAAGCATGAATCCAAGGGCGACCAAGTAATATATTATAGTGTATACTATGATCCAGGACCTGGCATGTTGTATCTATGATGACTGGTCCTACTCGGAGTGGAATTGTAATAACGTCTTTAGAAGCATGTTCTTCATCATCATATGCTTTGATGATGATGCTTTTGCTAGCATCTACACATGCCTCAGAAAAACCAAGAGCTTTGACCAATTTCAGAGAGCAGATGTTCAATCCTGCTCTGCCATCTACTAGGACTCGTCTAACTTTATGCTTGTGGATAAAGACTTCAATGTGGAGGGCATCGTTATGCGATGGTTTGGGTGAGGAATAGTCACTGTCTGAAAAGGTGATGTGAGGTGAATTTAGGTATCCGACCATAGTCTCAAAGTGGTTGACATCGATGTTGGTTGGGACGAATGACTCTTGCAGTACTTTATCGAGGATGGCCTTATGCGTGGGTGAAATACAGAGCAGTTCAAGAATGGATATTTGAGCAGGTGTTTTATTTAACTACTCAACGATGTTGAACTCCGATTTTGGATTGGACTGTCTAGTGGAAAGACCAGGTATGGTGATTTTCGGTTGACGTGCTGAAGGACCTAGGATGGTGACCTTGCCTTTATGCGTAGTCACATTGCATTTTGGGGCTCTTTTAATGTTGATGGTATTAACAGATTCATCTTCATTAGCAGCGCAAAGATTGTTAATAATAGTACCATCGGGATAAATGTATGTAGGATGAGTAGTATTGTAAGCCAGACAGATGCGGTTGGCTTGGTTGTTTGTGTGCTTTGTGCCAAACAAGGAAGCTTTACCATGATCTTGCAGTGGGTTCTTGTGTATGGTATGATCTACATTGGATGTAAAAGATTGACCACCCAACTCAATGGTGTGGTTCTCTATGAGGTCTTGCACCAAATTTCATAATTGGTGACAAGAGGAAGTTGTGTGCCCTTTGGCACGGTGGTAATCACAAAATGAACTGTCATCCCACCATGACGGCTTGAATTGACTAGGTTCATATTCTTTTGGCTCTTTCAGTGTTATGACACCATTTTGAAGAAGTTTCTTCAATATAGTTTCGATAGGTTCACCCAAAGGGGTGTATGTACGCTTTTGGAACTGTCGGGGTTGACGCAACTGCCTTTGATTAGATTGTGCATGATTGTTTTGGATAGCATTGGCAGTTGGTGTCGGTGTAGTTACAGGTACGTTTTGATTTTGTACTCCTTTGATTGTGAGTACATGACATGTTGCATTGATGGTTTTTACATCAACTACATCGTCGTTGGTGATGTGCTTGTTCTTAACCCAATATTTGGTTTTGTCATTTGAGCTACTTGGGTTATTATTGGTGGTGGTGTTGATGTTTTTGCCACCATATTTTAATTCACCTTTGGCAATCAAGGCTTTCTCTAGTTGAACACCCTTTTCAACAAGGTCAACAAAATTGGTGCAATAATGGACTTGTAGGCCATACCTTAGCGGTCCTAGGAGAGTTTGAACAAACATTGTAACTTTCTCCTTTTTAGGTATTTGTACCAGACATCTACTTGCTAAGGTTCTCCATCTTTGGAAGAATGGAATGAAAGTCTCTCCTGCATCCTCTTGGGTAAGTCTGCATAAGGAGGTGATGTCGATGTTTGTGTCAATGTTGTAAGCATATTTTTTGACAAACTTGTTTTCCAATTCATCCCATGTTTTTATTCCCTTAGGCAAAAGCGAGAACCATTCTAGTGCATGACCTTCAAGACTTCTAGAAAAAAGTCTCATGAGATAAGTTTGCTCATATGCAATGTCCATACAACTAGTAGTGAATTCTCTAGTGTGTTCAATGGGGTTTGTTTTTCCTTTGTACTTGGGAAAATGGGGTACCACATATCCATGAGGAAAGGGTGGTATATACAAGGTTGTGTCAAATGGATATAGACACAAGTCATGTGACAAGTATGACTTTTTATTGGATTGTTGCAAGGTCTCCACTTGTGTTTGAAGAGCAGCAAGGTGTTGTGTGAGTGCTTCCACCATGGGATGGTTGGTAGCATCACCTATGTTGGTGATAGGGGCAGCCTAAGTCCCCAACTATTGTGATGAGATGGGTTGTCAGTGAGCAAAATGAGTGTTGTGATTAGGCAGTTGTTGGAAATGAATGTTTTGATGAGGGATGTGCTGCTGTGTATGGACTTGAGAGGCATAAGTGGGGATGTGATATCCTACCATGTTGGACTGGATTTGAGGACCTTGTTGGTTTTGACTTTGTTGATGTCTGAATGGAGTGAAAGAATGATGGCCTTGTTGATGCCCAAATGGAGTGAATGATTGAGTGCCTTGATTGCCTTGACCAAATAAGAGATTGTGGCCTTGAGGAGTGTTGGTGGTTTGAGTCACAGGAATGTTGGTATTAACCTGTGAGGAAGTAGGTTGGGTGCCTTGTATGGTAACTCTTCGTTTATTTCTCCCAAAAGGCTTAGATGAGTTAGTTGCCATAGTATTTGAAGAACCTAATAATAGGTTTGCTGATGTACTCATGGAACTAGATGAAGTTCCAAAGAGGTTTGATGTGGTTGCACCCATTGTTTGTGAAGGAATGGTGGATGTTTGTAGTGGAATGGGTTGTGATGTGTTGGTGGTTTGGGAGGATGATCCCCCAATAGATGTTGTGTTGGTTGTGGTAGTGGTATGACCAAGGGAGGTAGAATTGAGTGTGTTGATGACATTTTGTGAAGAGGCTCCCATGGAGGAATTGTGTGATGGTGGAGTGGGAGAAGTTGTTCTAAGAGTGTTAAGATCGAATCCCTTTGGTAACTTAGCCCCTTGGTCAAGGACCATAGCTAGGAATCAGGATGAGTCACTTAAGACCATTTCTTCCACAAAAGAGGTGACTTCTGGGTTTTGAGCAACAACTTGTATGTCTTCTTCAAAGACATCCCCAGTTTCATCCCATCGGATAAATGGTTCAAAAAGATGTGATGGAGATGATGGGATGTTCATCTCACTAAAAGGATTGAAGTTGGAATTTTCCATGTCAAAACAAGGATTGTTCGTGGCATTAGGAAATCAGTTCATGCCAATTGTGAACCCAAGAAAGTTGGTGTCTTGTCCAAAGGAATCCATGAGTCTTTTCTCTTTCTGTAGTCAACTTTCAACCATACAAAGTTTTGCTCAACTTGGGATGATGGAGAAAATGATCTAAATATGAGACTATGTTTTTGGTTTCTTTTTGGATTTTTAAAGGATGCTATGAAATGCAAGCAAGACTAAAGGCTTGTGAATGCAAGTGATGTGACACTAAATGGAGATGCCAAATGATATGAAATAAAGGATCCTAAGATGCCCTTACTAGTGAGAGATTTAAAGAGGACAAACTTGGGCAAACAAAGTCTTTGCAATGATTCAATTTTTGGAAGACCAATGGACCGTAGAAGGACTATAAATAGGAAAAAGTGAAATTTCCACACTAGACTAATGAGTGGGAAATAATTCACAAAAGGCTTGACAAAATGACAAAGGTAATTGGGTCCAATGATAACCTACTATTGAATGCACAGTTTGGACAATGATTGATAAGACTCAACTCCTAAAATCTGTAAAAGTGAGTATCTAAGTAGATGGTGAAGCTATCAATGCAATCTAATGGACTAGATGGTATCTAAAAATGAAATGTTTAGTGATAGTTGAGCAATGCAGAGTCTGGTTTGACTTGAAACAGTGAAGGAAGACTTGATTGGATTTCAGACAAGTTGTGGGACTTTCTATTTTTGACAGTGAGAAGTTGTTTGCAGGTTTTTAGCAAATGCGTCACAGCAAATACGGTACAATAGAACAAATGCGGCTCACAGAGTTGAATGTGGTTCGGTAAGTATCGATTGCGACACAAATTGACGAATGCGGTTTGAAACTGGAAAATGCAGCTCTGTTGAACGAATGTGGCTTGATGATAGCAAATGCGGCTCAATGTTCTAAATGCGAGTTAATGTTAGCAAATGCAGCTCATCAAATCGAATGCAACTCAGGATGAATCAAATGTGTACCATCAGAGTGAATGTAGTGCAACAAATTGATTGCGTCGCAATGGATAATTTTTTGAAAAAAAAACCCGAACACAGTTTTCAGTTTTGACAAGCTTGTTCTGGTTCCGATTTGTGATTTGTAATTTGTTGAAAAAAAACCATTGGAAAACACATAAATCAAAATATGAAATGCATGTTCAGACATACTCACTCTTAATAGTCAAATGGGTCATCCTCGCAATCACAGCCCACATCTTAAAATCATGTTGACTCACACAACCTTGTCACCCCCTAGAGGGCGCCCGTGTTTTTGTCTTTTCCAGGTGCGTACTCAAGGTGATGGAAACGGATACCAAATCCCCTGAGCAAATAGTCCGTGGTGATTATATGGTGAGTGTCTTGGGGGGAGATTCTTCCCTCCCCTTGCACTGTCATTGAAACAATGTTTGGTTACTGTCGGCTAGCTACTACACTATGGTTCTTAGTAAGTATTTTCGTTCAGTGTGGCAATAGATATACTCCCTCAAGAGACCTCCCAACCTTTAGAACAAAGTTTTTGGGGATGGTTATCCTGCCTACTACTGTCAAGTTGGATTTTCATCAACAACTTGCTTTTGATTATAGTGGGTTGGAAACCTTGGCTTTAGGTGTTCCCACTTAGGTCGTTCCTCTTGGGTGAGTACTTTTTTCCCACAAGAGTAGGCCTTCTAAGGGTTGTAATAAAACATTGAATGCATAAGTATGAAAAATGGATAGGTCTGGCTCTTTGATCACCTAGTAAAGGGGAGAGCATATGCCTATTATCCAATCAAACACAAAAGCAGGTTGTTCAATTTTAAACCCAAAATAAAAATTCTCTAATCTAGGTGAAGATGTTGCTTCACAAAAACATGGTGTTCATTGTTTAACCAAAATAAAAGTATGGTGGCTACCCTAGATTGACAAATTTCAATTAGATTTCCTATCCTAGGATTGGCAAATTCAAATTTAATGTGACTATCCTAGGATTGGTTCTTTTTAAATACCCAAGAAAAAGAACAAAAAGGAAAAATGATCAATTTCTAACTGTGGATGCGTCAGATCCAGATTACAATAATGACCAGAACAAAAAAATAATGATTTTTTTACCAGTTATTTGTGGCTCGGCAGAGTGGATGCAGCGCGGTTTCTGTTAGATGCGTCGCGACTGGTCAAATGCATCGCTAGAAGGCTCGTATGTGTTGCGACAGAACGATTGTGTCGCTTGCGATCGCAAATGTGATGAAACAAAGCGATTGCATCGTTTAGGCTTGTAAATGAGTCGTTTCGTACCTTGAACCTGCAAAAAAAAGTTTGAAGCCGTACGACACCTGCAAAAAAAAGTCGTGTTGAAAAGTCGGGTTCACCAATGTAATGACAATTTAATTTTCCTGCAAGATAGAACACTTGATTAGTTGTACCTGCAAGTTAAATAAACATCATACAATAGAATGCAAAGAAATAATTATAAGAAATGGAAGAACTTGGAAAGATCTCACCCATTTAATACTCCATGTCTAACTTCTATTGCACCTCCTCAAGCTTTGGAATGATGGATGCCCTTAGATTTGTGTGTGAGCAACTCTATATGCCTAGCCTCTACAAAGCTTTTGAAGGATTTTAAAAGTAAACTAATGTGCAAACAAGAAAACCCAATTCTAATATGCAAATAGTAATGAATAGCCTATGATATCAAGAATGCCTATAATAAAAGTAGTCTAAGTAAATGATCATGGATCTAAAAATGAGATCAAGATTGTCATTCTATAGAAAATGCAATCTTGAACAGATGGACAAGATGAGAGCTTTAAGGAATACCCATATGTGTGAATAAGATTTAATTAAATGAATTAAATCAAGACTGAATATGACAATGGAGATGAAATTAGTAAAAATCAGAAGACAAGAGGATGGGATTTTAGAAAATTAGCAATTTTAGAAATTACTTGATTTGTAGAAGAATAATTCTATTTTGAATTAAATTAAATTAATTCAAAATAGGGATTTTGTGAGATAAGAAGTAATTGGTTTTTGAAATTAATTACTAAATGAAGAATCAGTTAAGTATGTGAGATATTTTTAAATGATTTTTTTTATTTAAAAATACCAAAGTGTCACATGCCATAATTAAATAATTAAAATAATTATTTTATTTAGGAGAAGTAGTTAATTAATTAAATAAATTAATGAATCTATTTAATTAAGAGAGGATTTAGGAATTAGTGATATATTAAATAGATATATTAAAATAGATTAATTTGATAATCAGGAGGACATTAATGATAAGGATTAATTATATAAATAAGATTTTATTTAATTGCAAGAAGACTTTGATAATCAGTGACATTATTAAATAAATAAATAAGATTTATTTACTTAATAATTATGAAGAATGAGAGACTATGAATTAATTAAATAATTATAAATTATTTAATTAATAGTTGAATGTGGGTTAGAAACATAATTAAAATGCTATAATCATGTCCTAACGAAAAGTGGTAAAATAGTGCTTGTAGGTCTTGGTCATTTTTTATGTGTCTACAATAAGTACATCATCCACAATGAGACAAGTATTATAGTATAATAAAAAATCATAACATATATACCAGGTATCAACTACAGCAATTAATATATATATAAAACACATGTCTACAACATGCCTCAAAACAATGAACAACATAAAGATCAAGTATAAAAACTAAGACCCCGACAGGAAGGACAGAACCCTAGAAACCACCAAAAGGATCTGGCTATCTCACAAACTAATCACCTACACCTACACCAACACAATCTCCACCTCCATCTCTCACAACACTAGGCTTTCTAAACCGTGGATGCCAAGCAGTCTTAAGAATAGTAGCATCATATAAGGTTTGATAATAGTTATACATCTGTAGAAACTGATCTTGCTCGGCTTGCATACTATCATGCTCTGCCCTAAGAGTATTTCTCTCTACCATAAGAAACTATACCTGAGCCTCTGTAGCATGTCATCAATTTCTCTCGCTATCTCGATCAGCCCTCAAAATGTCTACCTAAGCCTCTACAGCCTATCACCACACTATCTCTACGTCTCTAGCAACAGTCATCTGAGCCAATAGTATATCTCCATCCCTAGCTCATGGAGGAGGACCTAAAACCTATATATGACCCTGCACCTAAGGCATACACTCATCCTAACCACCCTATTCCCCATCATGTCAAGCTCGATCCAATTTCTCTAGAAGAACCTCAATGCGTTGTCACTCCCTGCGATGACCTGTAATACCTGCTATGCCCAATGAAGGATCACCCATAGGATCGGTGAACCTCAATGGCCTATGTCATTCTCACCACTCATCATAATCAAGAGTAGTACCTAGACCTTCCAAACCAACCGACCAACCCCAACCTGCTGGGGAAAGTGCTCTGAACTCAGCAACAATAGTATCTATATTTGCTTGAAGACCCCAGACACGGACCTCCTGAGTGGTTCAACAGAACTGAGCCTCATAAGTTTTGGGAACACACCCCTATCTCTCTCTAAATTAATTACATACTTGGTATATTAATTCTCTATCACATAATAAGAATGACCAATCAACCAATGGGTCTGTCGAAAAATAAACAAGATAATCTGAATCCTCTAGCCAAGCCTCACAGCCCATATAAGGTCTCCACACAAAACCTGACATCTCATCAAAAACACGATGCCAATAAGAAAGATCCCCAGGAAAGGTGTAGTGCATGAAATCCCCATAATGATAAGAGTATGGATCATTAGGAGAACGATCATGTATCCCATCTGGTTGGGCAACTACAAAATGCTCCCACACCCAAACATGCAAAAATGAAACAGTTGCGGAAATAGAATTCCCACCCCAATACACAACCTCATGAATATCTCTGTAAAGATGAGTCAGGAGTCAAGAAACCCAGGAATACATCATCCCGTGCTCAAGAATACTCTCAATAAATGCACCCCAACCCATGGTAAACTATCAACCTCTTCTATCAAGAACAACTAGTCCTAAAATCAGACCACATACGACAAGTGAAATAGGATCTGCACTACTAGAAATCCTAGATAGATCAATATTTGACTAATGCACCTCCAAGTGTACAAAACCTAGCACATATTGCATGGCATAGGTACCACATCAAACATGATAAGTAACAAGCTCACCATGAATGGGAAGGCAGAGTATCCTCCACACATCCTCAAGGGTAACAATTGCTTCTCCTATAGATAAATGAAATGAGGAAGTTTCAGAATTCGACCCCTCCATGAGTGCAGTCATCATAGCTTTGTGAGTCCTGATAGGAGCCATGTAACAAATGTAACATAGTCCAGCACAATCAAGAAATTATCGCTCCAACACACCAAAATGATCAATCATATCAAACAGCTATCAAGGACATATTTCAATAAGTTGCAGTGGTTTGAGACTCACCTATAATAATTTTAACCCATAATGTTATGGTTTCACTCTGAACATGTCAAGCAACACAAAACATGATGATAAACAACATTTAGGATGACAACAAGAAAATGATAATAAGGTTTAAATGAAACAAAATCAAATGCAAGCTCACGACACCAATGGAAAATTCAAATATACAAAAACTAAAAACCACCTACACCATTGCAAAGATCATGAAATTCTACCCCATTTTAAAAAAAGCACTCAAAAATAATTTTATATGACCCAGATATGGTCATTTGAAGATAGGGTAAAAAAATTTGGATTACCAATCACAGAGAAAGCAAAAGTGAGGTTTCATGACCAAGGGCAAGCTTTTAGGAGCAAGTGTGAGCTTTTAGAGCAAGTGCGAGGTTTTTAGATGCAAGAATTTAAAGCAAGTGCGAGCTTCTTAAGCAAGGGCGAGGAAACAACTCCAGAGCAAGTAAAAGTGATGTTTTCAGTCAAGTACGAGCTTTTAGAGCGAGTGCATGAATCAAAAGTGAGGTTTTCACTCAAGTGCGAGGTTTTAGGTCAAGGGAGAGGGTTTAAAGGTCAAGTGTGAGATTTTGACCTAGCAAATGCAAGGAAAATAATGCAGATGCTCATTTATCACCAAAACTTCACTATTGACTTGAATAACCTTGTACATGTATAACGATAATGTAACGACACAAAAACATGAAGTAGCAAGGTACATACTGGGCCACCAATTCCTAAAGGCTGTCCAAACTCTTGAATAAGGTCTGAATGATGTGGGGCTCCCTCAAATCTCAGTATTTCTCCTTGACAACTAACAAAATAAAAAATCTAGAGACAAGAATTAGCAAAAGGATCAAAGCACAAATGAGCTAACTAGAGGACTAATTTCCTGTATTAAAACCTCAAGAAAACCCTAATCTTCCTACTTTGAAATTAGAAGGTCTCAGAAACATCATGTTGAGAAATTATGTCTCAACTTCCAGCTTGAAGCCCCTATTTTCTTGCCTTGGTGAAATTCTGGTGTTTCTACAGTTTACCGCCTTACCGCACCTAGCCTCATCTCTGCCTTAACTGATTTACCATGGTAGTTAGTTAATACCCTGGTGGTACCATGGTGAAGGCCCTGACAGTTACCTCATTGCCGCTCGCGGTCTCTTCCTTCACCGCGGTGGTTGTGGTTGGCTTCGGTCGGCCTATTTCTCTGGCTACCATCATGCCATGAATGGTTAAGTCCCTGACCAGGGTGGTCACGGTGTGACCACCTATGGTTAGCCCGGCCATTACCATTGCACCATGGGCGGTGGATCCACTCACTGCGGTGATCGCGGTGAGGCCGCTAGTGGTCTGGCTGATGGTCATCGCTCTACCGTGGTGTTGTCTGTCGACCCCCACAATAGCGTGGTTTGACCACCAGTGGTCTCTCAAATTGGTTACCTCGTTGCCACGGCTAGTGTCAACCGAACGGTGATAGCGCAGAACAGTTAGTGGACGAGCTCAGTGGAGTCTAAGGGTGAGCTCGGTCAAGCTCACCGCATTATTATGGGTCGACTTGGCCGATGCTCCGGTAGCATGGGAAAGTCATGGATGGGCTCCTTTGGCGAAACTGCCACACCACGGATGGGTAAGCTTGACTCGGCAGTAGTGTGGGGAAGCTTGAGGGAGCTTGCCAGAGCTCACCACTTTACCATGGGTGGGTCATCTCAGCTCGGCGGTAGAGTGGTAGTGACTTGGATGGGTCAAATGGGCTTGGATCAATGTTTGATCGAGTTAGACTCAAAGTCAAAGAGCGATAGCGAATGCAAGGTGGACATGTGGAAGTTTGACTGTAATTTTGTTTTCCAAAGGCATTTGTGGCAACAACAATAATTGCAGGCTAACTTAGGCTGGTGAACAGGACCCAATTTGGGTGATGGCATTAAAGCAAGGGGTGGCTCAATGCAAGGATATCGACATGGGCAGATCAATTGCATGATTGGATCAGAGATTTATGTACCTGGTGATCGGTATTTGATTGATAACAATTGAATGCAATGTATGACTTAAAAAAGTCAAGTACAGTATTGCAAGAGTTAGAGGGTTTTTGAACTGTATGTTAGAGATAACATTGTAACAGTGGGATAGAACAAGTTAGTGCTGCTATGAGCTGATCAGAGAAGACTGAACATTGTATGTAACTATTTTTGTTACTGTAATACAATTGTCTTGACTTTGTGTGGTGGGTTTTTTACCTGTAAAGGTTTTCCCATGTATATCTTGTGTCAACTGTGAATGCTTAATTCTATTATCTATTTTTAGTGGTTGTATTCATCTCAAGTAAGTTTAGAAAGCTATTAGAACTTTTCTATGCTCTTCTCCTCTATTGTATTAGTGTGAAGGGAATGTATTCTGCACTTTTGGGTCATTAGATCCATGTTAGTTTTTCCCTTCAAGTGGTATCAGAGCCTAGCCTGTTGTGTTATCCTTGAGAGAAAGCTCAATTTTTTGTGCTAATACTATTTCAATGGGAGTATTGCATTATCAAAACCTATTTCAATTTGAGATGGTGAGTACATTTGGTAGAGTAGATATTGAAAATTTTAATAGCAGCAACTTTGAGTTATGGAAACTCAAAATGGAAGACTTGCTAGTGGATAGAGACCTCTGGTTAGCAGTGTCTAGAACTAAGCCACAAAGCACGACACAAGAGGCTTGGGATCTTGCTGATAGAAAGGAAAGAGGTCTGAGAAGACTGAGTCTAGCTGATTTTGTGTTCCTGAACGTCCATGAGGAACAGTCTGCAGCTTCATTGTGGAAGAAGCTTGGTGATATTTATCAGGGAAGGTCTCTGGTAAATAAGTTATTCCTGAGGAAGAAGTTGTACTCCTTGAAAATGGATGAAGGTGCATCTATTAAAGACCATCTGAACTCATTTAACATGAGTGTTACTCAGGTGGCATCTGTAGGTGTAAATACTAAGGAGGAGGATCATTACATGCTCCTGTTGTGTTCATTACCTGACAATTGGTATCATCTGGTGATGGCTATTGGAAGCACAACCACTATATTCAAGATGGATGATGTGGTTGTTTCGATCTTGTATAAAGAAATGTGAAGGAAGTCTTTTGACATGGCCAAAGAGGCTCTTGTTATTCAAGGTAGACCAAAGGAGAAAGGCAAGAAGAAAGACAAGAAGTCGAAATCCAAATCTACAGGGAGATCGAAGTCTCCTAGTAAAAAGTTCAAGGTGAGATGTCGGAACTGTGGGAAACCTGGTCATATCAGGAAGGAATGCAAGGAGAAGAAGAAGAAGAATGTCTCTGACAATGAATCTTCTCAAAGTGATACAGACGCCTTTATTGCAGTAGCCTTGACAACTCAGGCATCAGATGATTTCTGGTTGGTTGACTCAGGTGCGTCCTTTCACATGACGTCCAATAGAGAATGGTTCTCAAATACGAGAAGTATGATGGTGGAAAGGTGTACTTGGCAAGTGATTCAACATTGGAAATATTTGGCAAAGGAAGAGTCAGAATTCAGTTTCCTGACGGGAGAGTCAAAATTGTTGGTGGCATACTTCACATACTAGGTCTGGCTCGAAATCTTCTTTCTGTCAGTAAGTTAAATTATGTTGGTCTAGAAGTTTTTTTCTCAAGTAGAGGATGTAAAATGGCTAGCGGTGCAATGGTGCTGGCTAAGGGTGTTTGTACTAGCACTCTGTATAAGTTGGATGCACATCCTATTCTTTGTAACAGTGCCTCTGTAAAGTCAAGCAATGTTGTACCTGTAGAGAAAGATGAAGACACTTCTCTATCTGCAAATGCTTTGGAGGTAAAACTCCCAGTTGAGAAGACTATGCTATGGCATCATAGACTTGGTCATAAAGGTGAGAAAGGTTTAAAAACCTTGAAGAATAAAAATCTTGTAGAAGGGCTTGATGATTGTAACCTTGAGTTTAATTTTTGCGAACATTGTATCTATGGAAAACAACACTATGTTTCATTTTATTCTAGTCCTCATAAATCTTATAGTATATTGGATTATGTTCATTCACATGTGTTTGGTCCAGTTAATGTTCCTTCATTATCGAAGTCTAGATATTATGTTTCTTTTATTGATGACTGTTTGAGAAGGGCATTTGTATACTTTCTTAAAAGTAAATCAAAATTGTTCAGTCGGTTCAAAGAATTTAAATCTTTGGTAGAGAATCAGACTAGAAGGAAAATCAAATGTTTGAGGACAAAAAATGGCGGTGAATTTTGTTCTGCAGATTTTGAAAGTTACTGCACTGATCTTGGAATTAAAAGGCATAAGACAACGCCTTACACTCCACAACAGAATGGAGTTGCTGAAAGGCTGTACAAGACGTTGATGGAAAAGGCAAGGAGTATGCTGAGCAGTGCTGGTCTGGAGTAGAATTTCTAGGCTGAGGCTGTGGCTACATCATGTTATCTAATAAATTGATCTCCTTGCTCTCCTCTTGTTGATAAAAAGCCTTTGGAAGCATGGTTTGGTAAGAATCCTTCTCTGAGGCATGTTCGTGTGTTTGGCTATGAGGCATATGTTTATGTGCCAAATAAAAAGAAATCTAAATTGGATAACAAAGTTATCAAGTGTATTCTCATCGGCTATGGAGTTTGAGTGAAGGGATACAAGCTTTGGAACACTATTACTGAGAAGGTTTTGTATAGTAGAAGCATGATATTTCGTGAACTAAAACCTTCAGTAAGTGATCAACAACTTGAGATAGATCAAAGTGACAAGAAGAAGGATGCAGTTGAGATTCCCCAAACTCTAGAATGGGAAGAGTTGCATGGTGTACCTGAGACTAAGGAGAGCTCAAGTAGCTTTGGAAGTTCTGATGATGAAGAACAACCTTAGCCTATAAGAAGATCTACATGAGAAAAAAGGCAACCCGAAAGGTATGGTTTCTCACTGTAAAATTTGAACTATGCCTATGCTTTAATTACTAGCACTGATGAGCCTAGGACTATGAAAGAAGCAATCAGCATGGCTGATTCAAATTCTTGGCTACAAGCCATGAATGAAGAGATGGATTCTTTGAAAAAGAATGAAACCTGGAATTTGGTACCACTGCCTAAAGGGAAAAAGCCTATTGGTTGTAAGTGGATATTCAAAAAGAAAATAGGCCTTGATGGAAGTGTTGAGAAGTTTAAGGAAAGGTTGGTTGCAAAGGGATTTTCTCAAATTGAGGGAATTGATTATGGAGAGATTTTTTCCCCTGTAGCAAAGTTGACATCCATCAGATTTTTATTGTCATTGGCAGCTATGTATGATTTTAAAATTGAACAGATGGACGTGAAGACAACATTTCTCCATGGTGAGCTGGAAGAAGAAATCTACATATCCCAGCTTGAGCATTTTGTTGAAAGAGGTAAACAAAATCTGGTCTGTAAGTTAAATAAATCTCTTTATGGTTTAAAACAATCTCCTAGAATGTGGTACCAGAAATTTGACACGTTTGTGTTGTCAATTGGATTTGTGAGATCAAAATTTGATCATTGCATTTATTATAAATTTGAGAATGATCATGTGCTTGTTATTACACTGTACGTGGATGATATGTTATTCATAGGAAATAGCAAAACTATGATTTCTGATCTTAAATCTCGATTGTCTGCAAAGTTCGAAATGAAAGATCTTGGTGTAGAAAGGTGCATTCTTGGAATGGACATAACCAGGGATAGAACTAGCAGAAAGCTTTGGTTCAGTCAGAGTAAGTATGTGAAAACAGTTCTAGAGAGGTTTAGCATGGATGATTGCAAGCAACTTGTTGTTCCAATCATGCAGGGAATGAAGCTATCTGTTGAAGACTATCCAAATTCTGCGACTGAGATGGAGGAAATGACCAGTGTGCCTTATGCAAGTGTTGTTGGCAGTTTGATGTATGCTATGGTATGTACAAGACCAGACATTGCCCAAGCAGTGGGAGTTATAAGTCGATTTATGGAAAATCTGGGAAGATAACATTGGGATGTTGTGAAGAGAGTGTTTAGGTATTTGAAAGGAACTTCACACTATGCCCTGTGTTACCATGGTAGTTTGGTTGCATCATAGAGGACTCCCAGCATTCATGGGTATGTTGTTTCAGATTGGGCAGGGGACATTGACAGCAGGCGATCCACCAGTGGATATACTTTCATGCTTAATGGTGGAGCAATCAATTGGATGAGAAAGCGACAGACTGTAGTTGCTTTATCCATGACAGAGGCAAAGTACATGGCTGCAACTCATGCCTATAAGGAGGTTGTCTGGCTGAGGTGTTTATGTTCAAACATTGGATTCAATGTAGGGCACGTCACTATTTTATGTGACAGTTAGAGTGCCATTTGTTTGGCAAAGAATCCGACCTTTCACGCCAAGACCAAGCACATTGATGTGCAACATCACTTAGTGAGGGATATGGTTGAAAATGGCAAGGTCAGTCTGGAAAAGGTCGACACCTTGAAGAATGTTGCAAACACTTTAACAAAGCCGAATAGCATAGACAAGTTTATATGGTATGCAGAATCAATGGGCCTTGGGGCCTATGAAGACAATAATTTTTTCAAGTCATGGGGAAGCTGGAAGTGTTCGCCAAGTGGGAGCTTGTTGAGAAATTGTGTCTCAACTTCTAGCTTGAAGCCCCTATTTTCTTGCCTGGCAAAATTCTGGTGTTTCTGTAGTTTACCGCCTTACCGTGCCTGGCCTCATCTCTGCCTTAACCGTGGTAGTTAGTTCATACCCTGGTGGTACCACGGTGAAGGCCCTGACGGTTACCTCATTACTGCTCGTAGTCTCTTCCTTGATTGCAGTGGCTATGGTTGTCTTCGGTCGACTTGTTTCTCTGGATACCACCGTGCAACAGACGATTAAGTCCCTGACTACGGTGGTCTTGGTGTGATTTCCTACGGTCATCTCGACCGTTATTGTCACACCATGGGTGGTGGGTCCACTCACCATGGTGATCACAGTGAGGCCGCCAACGGTCTAGCTGACGATCACCGATCTACCATGGGGTGGTCTGTCGACCCCCACGGTAGCACAATTTGACTGCCAGCGGTCTCTCAGATCGGTTACCTCATTATCGTAGCTAGTGTCAACCCGGACGGTGGTAGTGCAAGACAGTTAGTGGATGAGCTCGATGGAGTCTAAGGGTGAGCTCGGTGAGCTCGGTCGAGCTCACCGCATTACCACGGGCCGACTTAGCTGGTGCTCTGGTAGCGCGAGCAAGTCATAGATGGGCTTGGTTGGCCAAACTGCCACACCATGGACGGTTCAATTCGACTCGGTAGTAACGCAGGGAAGCTTGAGGGAGCTTGCCAGAGCTCACCGCTTTATCGTGAGTGGGTCGTCTCAGCTCAGTGGTAGTGACTTGGATGGGTCAGATGGGCTTGGACTAGTGTTTGACCGAGTTGGACTCAGAGTCAAAGAGCGACAGTGAATGTAAGGTGGACACGTGGCATTTTTCCTACAATTTGGTTGGCCAAAGGCATTTGTGGCAACAACAGTAATTGTAGGCTGACTTAGGCTAGCGAACAGGACCCGATTTGGGTGATGGCATTAATGCCTGGGTGGCTCGATGTAGGGATATGGACATGGGCAGATCGATTGCATGATTGGATCAGAGATTCATGTACCTAGTGATCGGCGGTTGATTGATAACAATTGAATGCAACATATGACTTCAAAAAGTTTAGTACAATATTGCAAGAGTTAGAGGGTTTTTGAACTATATGTTAAAGATAACATTGTAACAGTGAGATAGAACAAGTTAGTGTTGTTGTGAGCTGATCAAAGAAAACTGAACATTGTATGTAACTATTTTTTTTACTATAATACAATTGTCTTGACTTTTTGTGGTGGGTTTTTTACCTGTAAAGGTTTTCCCACGTATATCTTGTGTCAACTGTGAATGGTTAATTATGTTATCTATTTTTACTGGATGTATTCATCTCAAGTAAGTTTAGAAAGCTATTAGAACCTATTTATGCTCTTCTCCTTTTTTGTATTAGTGTTAAGGGAATGCATTCCGCACTTTTGGGTCATTAGATCCATGTCAATTTTTCCCTTCACATCAGAACAAGAAATGAAGAACCTATTGATCTAATATTTCAACCAAAGTACATTGAAACTGAAATACAATAGTGTGAATATCTTGACCTCAAAACTTGATTTTTTTAGTCAACCTCTCAAGGGGGCAGTACAAACACCTACCATCATTCCACGGAATGCCAAGGCACAGTGGGGCATAATTTGTTTTTTTAAATTGATCTTAAAAAATAAAATCTTTGAAACAAAGCAACCAGTATTTTGTATCAAAGAGGGGGAAAATGCAGACATGTAAAATTGACCTAACACCTATCACACACCCTGAACAACATCAAACAACATTGAACATCATCTTGCAACATCTCAAAATTTCTTGAAACATCTCAGAATCATCTTCAAACATCTCGAAATCATGTCAAAACATCTCAGAATATCTTGGAATCATCTCAAAACATCTTGGAATCATCTTGAAACATCCTAGAATCATCTTGGAACATCTTAGAACATCTCATAATGTCTTGGAACATCTTGAAATATCTAGGAATCATCCCACAACATCTCGAAACATCTTGGAATCATCCTGAAACATCTTAGAATCATCCTGCAAGATCTCATAATTATCTTGTAATGTCTTGAAACATCTCATAACCCTTCTGCAACATCTTGAAATCATCCTGCAACATCCCAAAACATCACACAAACAACATCCAAAACCCTAATTTTTTTGTTAATTGAATAATACAACATTACTTGATTAATTCACTTTTTCATCATTTCTAACCAATTAAATAAATTTCATTTATTTAATAAACTCCTAAAAACCCTAATTCTGCTATTAATTAAATAAAACAACATTATTTGATTAAATCTACATTTCAATATTTCAACCAATTAAATAAATTATATTTATTTAATGAAGTCCTAATCCCACATTATTTCATCTTAATTGATTCAATAATGCCAATTATTTAATTGCGTCGTTAAATCACCTTATTCCCCTAATTTGATTAAATTATTAAATCACAATAATTTAATTATGACACTTTCCCTCCAAAATTTAAATAAGTAAATCAAACTATTAAAATCATTTATCCAAAATCAAATCAAACTAATGTAGCTTTGTTTGCAAAAGTCAAACTTGATTTGCACATTCAACTCCAAAAAAAATTAATTAATTAAATCAATTAATTCATATTTCTCACCCACTTTCTGATTGAGAAAATTATGATTGCTGACTGCAATCTAATTTTCTAACTAAGCCATCTAAATCTTGACCGATCAATCTAATCTCTAACTAGCCAATCTATTCCTCAATCACACAAATTGTGCAATCAAATTTTCACAATCTTCTCATGTCTAAATCCTCTCAACATATTTCGACATTTAATCAGGATATTCTCCAACATGATCCTCATCATCCATTTCAAATCTTATTTTCTATATAACAAACCTCTTTCCTCACAAAAAAGGATCAAAGAATCAACATCATTTGCACAATGAAGTACTTCTAACATTCACAACCACCATTGTTAGAGCTTCCGCACCATTTCTTCGATCAACCAACCAACACATCATTCTTCAAAGATTTTTCACATTAACTTGGAGGCTTTGCGGTGATAAGAACAACCCAACATCAGGAAAATACACTCTACTACAGGATGGTAACATTGTTCTTATTGTTTGTATTTATTTTAGTAATCATTATATTTCTTAAAGTGTTTTCAATAGCATAGTTTCATTTCGTATGTGTAGGATTAGATCAAGATTTAAGTGTTTTGAATTAGCTCAAGTTCTCAATTCAAGAATGTTTGATCTTGTTTGCATCTAATTGTTTTCCCCTTCACACAGTGATGTTCTTTGTGCAACAAAGGTCTCAATGGAGAAGTGATAACTTCAATAAAATATGCATCTACTTATAGGGATTCAAACACAACTAAAACAAAACATTTGAATTAAGAAGGTAATAAGGCTCCATTACCAATAGTCTCATGTCATTCTCTCAATAGGGAGAGAGGGAGAGAGGGAGGGAGATATGGGGGTAGAAAGAGGGATAGATTAGGGGAAAGAGAGAAACAAATAGAGAGGTAAGGATAAAGAGATTGAGAGGAAGTTAGATATAGGGATGGAGATTTAGATGGAGGATGGATAGGGAATGAAGGAGAGGAAGAGATAAATATAGAGCACAAAAGGATAGATAGAGATGGAAGAGAGAAATATATAGAGAGGGGGAGAGAGGGAGAGAATGAGAGAGGGAGAGATAGAAATATAAAGATAGAGATATTAAGTGATATATAGAGAGGGATAGAGAGATGGAAAGATGGAAGGGTAAAGAGAGATGGATAGATAATGAGATAGAGATAGAGGGACATATGTGAGAATTTAAATATGGAGAGATAGAGATAGAGATAGTGTTTTCAAAACAAGGATAAACAACTGAGAGGGGGGGTGAATCAGTTGTCACAGATTTTAACACTTATTTAACCTTATTAACCTTTAATCTTAGATCTGATAAATTACAA
Organism: Sequoiadendron giganteum; assembly: GCA_007115665.2. Lineage (NCBI taxonomy): Eukaryota > Viridiplantae > Streptophyta > Pinopsida > Cupressales > Cupressaceae > Sequoiadendron > Sequoiadendron giganteum. Next base: position 345,747,005 of record CM021103.1, on the reverse strand, counting down.
TGAAAGCATGAATCAACAACACATCAGAAGCACACATAACACCAAGATTTTTGCATGGAAACCTTGTTAGGGGAAAAACCACGGTGGAGGTTAATCCATAATTTATACCTTGTTAAAATTATAAAGAGAAATGAATAAGGAAAGCACATGCATTCAAGCACACTACCTAGAGCTCATTGCTCAAAAGAAGACACACTGTCTTACATAAGACTTTCAAATTAAATCCATCTAAATAGGTTGAACTAATAAATTAGCTTCTTCAAAAGCCTAATGATAGTTTTGGTTAGGAACAGAAACACTTCTTCACACTTCGCTCAAACTTCTTCACACTCTGCTCTACAATCGAATGATTTGATCTCTATTCACATATTTCACATTCACACTTCTCATACATCCACCACACACACTTCAAAATTAAGAAACAACCGCTCTTATATATCCACTACATGGAATTACATCAACAACTTTATCATCCAAAAATAAAAGAATAAATGAATTACAAACTAACGGCCCAATTCATGAACAAATCTCAATGCGCACCAACCAAAGTCGGTCACAACATAATGAAGACCTAAAAAACTTCCTTGAACATTCCAAACATTAAAATATTAATCCACGAGGATCAACAACATGCTACAACCATCATGTCGGCCAAGAACATGAAAATCCATACACATAAAGGAAAAATATCCGATCATGATCACACCAATCAATGTAGATGTGCAATAAGGATAGAGCACACACAACAACTAGAATTTCCATAATCACGTTCTCTTCTTCTAGAAACATCAGCTACAGTAACAAAATAACTGTAGGAACACAACAACACACAACTTGCACAAATATTGATGTGCACCTCTAAAACTTTTGGAGTATAAACTAGATAGGTTTAGCAACAAACCCTTTAAAGAAAAACTTATGGATACCAACATACTGAATTTTATACCACACTGAACTTCACAACTTCACAGGCAGCTTCCAACATATTTAATATAATTTTCTCAATATCCTCGACATATATAGCCTTCAAAACATCAATTCCAATAGTCTTGACATCAATGATAACCACATATCAGCAACACAACCATAACATCCAACAATCTCCCCCTTTGGCACTAATGGAAACACATGATGTGATTTTTTTTGGAAACAAGCTACACTAAGAGGGGGGGTGAATCAGTGTGCAAAAAATAACTTTATAAACCTTTATCTTCAAAGAATTAACAACATTCAACCATAATTAATAAACATGAAGCAAATGAACACAACACCATAACACAAGGATTTTTACGTGGGAATCTTGTTAGGGGAAAAACCACGGTGGATGGCCAATCCACAATAATGATCTGAGTATACTCAAATGAAAATTACAAAAGGGGGAATGCACTTGCATTCAAGCGCACTACCTAGAGCTCACTGCTCATGGGGAAGGCTCATTGCCTTACAAAGAAAATCAAATTAAAACCATCTGAGAGTTTGAACTGAGAAAAGTAGCATCTACATATGCCTGATTATAGTTCCAAATAAGGTCAATAATAGATCTATTGCCTTACAAATTGATTTTGCACTTCTGCTCTATTCTGCTCATGGTTACAATATAGATCCTTTATGTGCAAGTGAAATTGTGGATTATCGCTCTTTTTTCTTCTTATATTCACAACTCGCACCAATGCATACTTCAAACTGCTTCCAAAATTATATCGACGATCTTATATATATATATATATCTGCAACAAAGAATTCAATTACACTTTGTCGGCTTCAATACAACATAAAAATAATTACCACCGTTGGCTAGATCCTTAATTAAATATTTATGTGCATCCTCCAAATTTGGTTAAGACATAGAGGGGACCCAAACAAAGATGTACAAACACAAAAATTCTTAACCAATTACTTCTCATACATCCTTGACATAATACATTCATGACGTTAGCTCAAATACAAGAAAATTTGAGAATAAGTCAATCAGATCTTCTAGCTTCCACACAAATTGATATGAGCCACTGCACTTCATAAGTAACAAATATATTATAGCAAAAACCATTTCCTAATATGTGCAACACAAAATAATAACATGAAATCTTCATATAGATTGATGAACACTATGCTACTGGATACTTTGTTCTTCCTTATTAATCTTTAATCTGTCTATCTATGTGATCGAATGATAGTGTGCATATCTGATCATCGATTAGATTTTCCATCAATGACAACACCAAGTGATATGAGTAGTGTCTCTTTCCAAAAATCTCCCCCTTTGGCATTTATGGCAACACTTAGTGAAAAATGACTATGTCGAATCAGTACCAAAATAAACTGCACTACTACCAAAAATTCAAAATACAATTATCCCCCTGAGATTAAGCATTTTTCACTCCACTCTTCTCCCCCTTTGACATCAATGGCAAAGGCAGGGGTGTGCATACCAAACATGGATCAAACAAAGTTGTTATACATAAATGCTTCTTAAACTTACATAAACTAAAAAATATCCACGAAATCTTTCTTCAGCTCCATTAGATTTGTGTCCCAAACTCTTTTGAGACTCTCCATGATTTTTATGTGTCTATAGATCAAGTAGGACTATGTCTCTATAAATTCCAAGTTGGTCGGATCATCAACTGCCATAGAGTCCTCTCCTTCCTTTTGAGCGCTTGACATTATTTCAATGTTAGGACCAATTATTCCTCTGAGTTTGCATTCTCTAGAAACAATATTATCATTCTCATGCTTCAATCCTTTTATATTGTTAAGCACAGACATCACTTCACCTTCTATTTTCCCAATACCACCAGATAGAGGGTCAAATACTTCAAAAATAGTGCTTAACTATTTTTCCATATCTTTGATCTTCTTCTCATTGGCTTCAATAAAATTTGAAAAAAACAAACATGATTTGTAGATCTTACCACCTTTTGACAAAGCATTCTATACATTCTTTACACAAGTGGCTAAAATAGTTTTATCTTTAGCAATCAATACCTTTAATCCACTAAACCTTTTGACATCAAATTCTTTTTGTACTTTCACCATAGCATATTTTTCTAGTGATTCAAAGTGTGTACTAATCGAGTTAATAAGCTTTTTCAATTCACTGGAGGAGGGACCAGTTGGATCTTTCACATAAGATGGCATTATCTTCTCCAATACTCCAGATGCAAGATTTAGCAGTTCATTATCTTCAATGTGTGACTTTAGTAGCTCTTCTCTAGATTGGGCTTGAGCAAACAAAGCTACTTTCATCCTTTGGATTGGACTTAAGGTGGATAGGTCAATGGGACCTTCAATCAATTCTGGATCCAATTCTTCTTTCTGTTCAACCAAAAATTTCTTCATTGCCTCAGTAGTGTCTCTTGCCTCAACTAGGATTGGCTTTACATCATCTTTATTTTCTTCAATTGTTACTTGCACAGTTGTAGGGTCTAGTTTACCTTCGGTGATCTCTATTTCCTCAATAGATACATTTCTAGGTAGCTCAACTTCCATAGGAGTCTTTGTGTTGTCCTCTGCAAGAGGAATCTGAGAATCCTCGGTTGTAAGAAATTTTTCTTCTTCTGCTTCCCTTTCCGGACCCGATGGAGCATCAACAACATAAGTTTCCTCAGCTACAACATCAATTCTCTCATTTATTAGTATTTCCCTCAAAATTATCTTTGTTTCTTTTGTGACTTCATCAGTTGGACAAATAATTAGCTTGTTAACCCTTGTTTTTCTTTTAAATTTCTTTTGGGTCTTGTTCAAAAGTGTCTTCATGTCATCCATAGACATCACCGAACATAATTCTGCAAGAATCCTTTCTCTCATCTATTCTTTTGTTCTAGCATTAAGTCTTCTCATTTCTAGAATGTCATATAGGCTTTTGGGCAGACTATGCATAATTTCTATCAAAACTTTATTGAAAATATTCATGTGTTTTATTGTTGCTTCTTCAAGAATTCTTTTTTCAGATTCATCAAAAGGCTCATACCATTTGTGAAGTGGTGTGAGATTACCATCTTTGACTAATGCATTTTCAACTTCTACAACTGACATACTTGGTTTGTCAGTCTTTGCTTTCTTCTTTGCCTGGTCATCTCCACCAGAAGGAATACCTTTTGTGACTATTGTTGCCTTGGTGCCTTGATGCCTGATTTATTTGACACCTTCATCAGACTCAATTTTCTCATCATCAAAAACAACCATATACACTCTTTTTCTCTTATCTCTCTTTCTCTTTCCATCTTTATCGGATCCCTTGGATTTAGTTTTCACAAGGATGGACTTTGCTATAGGGGCTGAATGGGATGCAGAGCTTCTAGTTTTTCTAGCTTGGGTAGATGGTGTTGTTGGACCAAATGATTGTGCTTTTCCTGCCTCCTTAGCTGCTTGCTTTTCTACTTCAGCTTCTTCCCTTTTCTGTCTAGCTTCTTTTAATAATTCTGCAGATACCCCCATACTTTCTACAAGAAATTCTACTTCTTTTCTTACTCTTTTAGTAACCACAGGTTTTCTGAGCTCATTTTGAACCTATATGTCCTTCTCTACATATGTATCGAACCTTTCCTCTTTTGGATCCACTATTTTTCTCAGTATGTGTTGAGTGTACATATCCATAACTTTCCCATCAACTGCATATCCCATAGGCATGATCCAAATTGTTCTAGGATCAACAGCTTACATCATACACTAATCAACATCCACCATGAAACAAATTGAATCCTTGTACTTCTCTACAATAGAGGTGGGAATTCTCTTCCTCGCTTGCATCATAGACTGGAAGCTTTTAAAGTATCCCCACATAGTTGCATTCCTTGTTTTGGTATCTGCAAAATTGTACAACAGATCTCTGATCTGTGTAGCTATCGGTTTGTCCTTTTTCCACTAAACCTTTCCAATTCCCAGAACTTCACCCATGAAATAACAAAATAAGCACAAAAGAAAGTTACCATATTTGAAAAAAAAATTATTTTCTTTCTTTATCTTTTCAAGATTCTCCATTAGCTGAATTCTCAACAGTTCACAGAGATCATAATCTACATTTTCCTTCACCATTTGGTAGGCGGCATAAATTGTTGTGTCGGACACTAAGTTGTCTTGGCTAGAATGGTAAATATTGTATCCAATGACCATAGATGAAAATTTGGCATCTATATCAACAATTTTATCAATAGTCATTTCCCTTTTGTAATATCTAGAGCCTATAGCATCAGTGACTATTTATTTTTTCACATATTTCAGAACTGGTAGTCCACCGAAAGAGTTTAGACTGGTTACTATACTAATAGCTTCCTTTTTAATTTTGAACAGAATTCTTAGCCACATAAATTCATCATGCACTCGGCTCAAAACATAATAGACCCACTCTGACTGTTCAAACACTGGAAACTTGACTATCTTTGTGAATTTCTTTGCTTCCAAGATTTTATGTTCCAGTTTCACGCGAAAATCTTCACCTATGATCTAATTATTGTACAAGTTCAACAATTGTGAACTTCCCAATTCTTCAATATTTGTGTGGATATAAACCTTAATATCCTCTGTGTGTAATACTACGTACAAAACGAATGAAAATGCTCCTAACGGATCGATCTCAAGAGACTTGTAAGGATGTCATTTGAATTTGGGAAGAGGTTTGTACTTGACTTCAACTACTAGAGGAGTATTCATTTTTACCAAATCACAAGTTCGTGAAGTTTTCTAAAAATACATTTTTCGCCGGATCAGAATTTGATTGTCGAATCACTTCCACACTTGAATCTCGCCTCAATTTGTCAGGGTTTGCTTGCGAGCTCTCCAAACTTCTTTTCTTCCAAAGGCAAAGTGAAAAATCAAGAGTAGAAATGAATTTTTATCACTTGCATACCTAACCCTTTCTGTCGCAATAAATTCTTTAACCCTAATACATCTAGTTACTTAATTTTTGTACACTATGACGATTAAAAATTTTGTGGACCTCCAATACAGCATACCACTTCCTCCATTGAGCTCAACAACATTTGTTGAGAATATATGCATCTACTGTACACATCCACATCTAGTTTCATTTACCGGTTAGGGGGTTTTATGGTTTTCTTGACTGCTCCCCCTAGGCCAAAGGCCTGAGACTAATTCCCACAGGAACTACCAGAAGTAGGTTTTGGTGTTGGCACACCTTCTTCAACAAAGGGTTCTTTCTTTACCCATTTCCTCAGCATCTGCTATCTGACCACATATGTAGTGAATTTTCCTTTTCCTTTGATATCCTTCTACATATTTTTCCTTTCTTTTACCGGACCTTTTCTATTCCAATAGAATGTAGCAATGTGTCCAATTTTGTTGCAGTTATAGCACACAACATTTCTTTTTCCAGACCATTTGTTCCACTGAATTCCTCTTGATTTGCACTGGTTAGTAGTATGGCCAATTCTATTACACGTATAGCATCTGATATTTCTATGAAATTGATTCATCATATTTCTACATTCATTTGACTTATGACCTGAGAATGATGGACCACTTTGATTCATTCTATTTCGATATTGAGTAGCCATGTGTCCAAATTTAATACAACCGAAACAGTATCCATTAAATTTATGAGCATTAGGTTGCCTTACTGGATACCTTCCATAATTGTTCATTTGATTCCTTGTTTGAATCTCTCTTTCTCAGATCTGGAACTTTCTCCTTCTTCATATCCAAGACCTTGATTGTCACCATGAGTCCTCTAATTGCTAATTAGTTCATCAAGCATGGTAGAGTTGGATTTGAACTTCTCTTTATACTCATTTGTAGTAGAAAGTTCATTTCTAAGATCATCCATTTTCTTTTCAAGTGCCTCTTCATTTTCTTTAGATTGTTCCAATTCATCATTCAATAAATTGCATACTTCAGATTTTTCTTTTAGTGATTGTGCTAGGTTCTCTTCATTTTTATTTTTGTCTTCAATCTCCTTGGTCATCTTCATCATGATGGATTCCATCTCATGCTTTAGGACTGTATTATCTTTGGTAAGCTTTTCACATTCCTTTGTCTTTTCTTTTAGGGCTTGACTGAGTTGTTCTTCTTCAATTCTCTTACTGTCACTTTGCTTAATTTGATCACAGAGTTCATTTCTCTTCTCTCTAGACTTATTGATTTTGTCTTTTAGAGAGTCAATGAATTTCTCAACATCTGAGACATTTGCTTGCAATTTCTAAACTTCAACCTTTGACTGATCAAGATCATCCAGGGCCACCAAAATTTATTGTTGAAGACTGCTTGAGATCCATTATGACTCCTTCCAAGATATCCCCAAGTTGTTAAAATTATTTCAAAGGAACTAGCTCTAATACCAATTGTTGGAAACAAGCTACACTAAGAGGGGGGGTAAATCAGTGTTGTGAAAAAATTAACTATATAAACCTTTATCTTCAAAGCATTAACAACATTCAACCATAATGCATAAACATGAAGCAAATGAACACAACACCATAACACAAGGATTTTTATGTGGAAACCCTGTTAGGGGAAAAACCACACTGGATGTCCAATCCACAATTATGAGTTGAGTATACCCAAATAAAGATTACAAAAGGGGGAATGCACTTGCATTCACGCGCACTACCTAGAGCTCACTGCTCAAAGGGGAGGCTCACTGCCTTGCAAAGAAAATCAAATTAAAACCATCTGAGAGTTTGAACTGAGAAAAATAGCATCTACATATGTCTGATTAGAGTTTCGATTAAGCTCAATAATAGATCTGTTGCCTTACAGACTAATTTTTCACTTCTGATCTATTATGCTCATGGTTACAATACAAATCCTTTATGTGCAAGTGAAACTACACATTATCACTTTTCTACTCTACTGATATTTGCAATTCGCACCAATGCATACTTCATACTACTTTCAAAATGATACGGATGATCTTATATATATATTCGCAACATATAATTCAATTACACTTTGTCGGCTTCAATAGAAAATAAAAATAATTACCACCATCGGATAGATCCTTAATTAAATATTAATGTGCATCCTCCAAAGTCGGTTAAGACATAGAGGGGAACCAAAAAAAGATGTACAAACACAAAAATACTTAACCAATTTCTTCTCATACATCCATGACATAATACATTCATTAAGTTGGCTCAAATACAAGAAAAACTGAGAATAAGTCAACCGGATCTTCTAACTTCCACACGAATTGATACGAGCCACTATGCTTCAAAAGTAATAGAGATATTATACCAAAAACCATTTCCTAACATGCGCAAGATAAAATAATAGCATGAAATCTTCATACAGATCAATGAACATTGTGCTACTGGATACTTTGTTCTGCCTGATTAATCTTCAATCTGTCTACTAGTGTGATCGAATGATAGTGCACATATCTGATAATCGATTATAGTTTCCATCAATAACAACACCAAGTGATACTAGCAATGTCTCTTGCCAAAAAAAAAAAACCATCAACACAACTAACTCTTCTTCTCATATTGTTCTTCTCCCCCTTACATTACTCTTCTCCCCTTTTTGTTCTGCTCTTCTCCCCGAATGTTTTTCACATTGTCCTTCTCCCCCTTTTACATCAATGAAAAAGGTACGCAAGCTCTAAATCATTTGACTACTCCCCCTGAGTAGTAGCCACCACAACATCAATCTGGATCAAGATATGACTATGAATGCATGGACTAATGCAAAGACTTGCATCTTAGTTCAGATTAGGAGGGGAAATCACCCCTAACTTGCCTATGAGATACTCAAAAGTATCCTTAGGAAATGGCTTAGTAAATATTTATTCAATTTTTTCCTTAGTAGGCACATACTGTTTCTAACTTCTTTATCACTCACTTTGTCTCTGAAAAAGTGATATTTGATAGATATATGTTTTGTCTTTGAATGCAGCACCGAACTCTTAGAAATGTTTATGGCACTAGAATTATCATAAAATATAGCAGTAGGCTCGTCAAACTCAATTGTGATATCTCTCAACATCTGATTCATCCATATTACTTGAGTGCAATTGTTTGTAGCAGCAATATATTTTGCCTCGGCAGTATATAAGGAAATGTAATTCTTGTTTTTACTTAACCAAGATACCAACTTCTTCCCCAAGAAGAAGGCACCACCACTAGTACTTTTCCTGTCATCCACATATCATGCCCAATCTATATCAATAACGGTGCTCAAAGTAAGATCATCATCTTTAGGATACCAAAGACCAAAGTCAACTGCCCCTTTCAAGTATCTAAAAATTCTCTTCACAACAGTCACATGAGATTCCTTCGGATTAGCTTGATATCTAGCAACCATGCATACATCATTCATGATGTCTAGTCTATTTTGATTCAAATAAAGTAATCCATAGATCATTGACCTGTATCTTGTTTGATTTTCCTTAGGAGAATCATCATTTTGTGTTAACTTGCATTTGGTTACCATGGGTGTACCAACTGGCTTTGAGTCTTCCATGCCAAACTTTTTCAGTAACTCTCTTAGATATTTGGACTGAGATATAAAGATTCCATTTTCTAACTGAGTAATTTGCAATCCTAAAAATAATTTCAGCTCTCCAATCATTGACATCTCAAACTCACTTTCCATTTCATCAACAAACTTCATACACAAGTCATCATCACCTTCAAAAATGATGTCATCAACAAAGACTTCAATGATCAACTCTTTATCCTGATCCATCTTAAAATACAAATTACTGTCAGTGGTACCTTTATTGAATCCAAGATTCAACAAGTATTTATCCAATCTAGCATACCAGGATCTAGGGGCTTGCTTGAGTCCATATGGTGCTTTCTTCAATTGGAAAACCATATCTCCTTTATCATTCAATTGAAATCCATCTGGTTGCTCAACGTATACTTCTTCTTCTAGCTCACCATTTATAAATGCTAACCTTACATCCATTTGATAGACTTTGTAGTTCTTAAAAGTAGCATAAGAAAGAAATAATCTTACAGCTTCAATTCTAGCAACAGGGGCAAAGGTTTCTTCAAAATCAAAACCTTCCATTTGTGAGTACCCTTTACATACCAGTCTTTCTTTATTCCTGACCACTTCACCTTGTTCCTTCAGCTTATTCTGAAAGACCCATTTGGTTCCAATCACATTTTAATCCTGAGGTATGGGAACAAGAATCCATGTATCATTTTTCTCTATCTACATCAGTTGTTCCTTCATTGCTTCCATCCAATATTCATCTTTATATGCTTGATTGAAATTTTTGGGCTCGGTCTTAGAAATCAGACAATACTCTTCTGCAATTATTCTTCTAGTCTGCACACCTTTGTTCTTATCTCCTATAATCTAATTTTAAAAATTATTTAGCTTCACATACCTCAAAACTTTGGGATTCTCTTGAACTTTTGGTTCTTTTGTTCTTTCTTCTGTAGTTCCACTAGTTCTCCTTCTTGATTCTCTTGATTCACCAGAACACTTTGAACTTGATTCTGTGTCTGAGCATTCTTTCCATTATCAGTACTATAATGTTGGTCATTTGAATCATATCCATAGTTTCTAGATGATCTAGCAATGCTTTCATCAACTCTGACATTTGCACTTTCAACCATTTTCCTCAATCTTCTATTATAGAACCGGTAGGCCTTGCTTTTAGTAGAGTAACCCAGAAAGATTCCTTCATCACTCCTAGCCTCAAAATTTCCAATATCTTCATCTTTTTTGATATAACATCTACTTACAAAGATTTTGAAATATTTAACAGTAGGCTTATAACCAAACCACAACTCAAAAGGAGTCTTACTAGAATTACCATTGATATTTACCCGGTTAATAGTATATATAGTAGTGCTTACAACTTCTCTCTAATAGATATGAGGTACATTACCTTCCAACATCATAGTTCTAGAAACATATACAATTGTTATATTCTTTCTCTCAACAACTCTATTCTATTGAGGGGTCTAGGGAGCAAATAACTATCTTTTCATTATATGCTCTTCACTGAAAGAATTGAACTCCCGGGAAGTGAATTCACCACCTTTATCTGACCTTAAGCATTTAATCTTTAACCCTATCTCATTCTCGGCCACAACTTTGAAACTTTTGAACTTTTCTAATGCTTCATGTTTTTCTCTTAAGAAAGCAACCCATATCATTTTAGAGTAATCATCAATGAGCAACATAAAGTGCCTTTCTCCTTGTAGACTTCTGATTCTGGAGGGACCACATAGATCAGTATGCACCAGCTCCAGTACTCCATTAGAATGATGTTGTTTTCTCTGAAAAAAAATTCTAGTATCCTTTCCCATCTGACATTCCTTGCATATGGTGTTAGTAGGCTTCACTAGCTTAGGAAGATCTCTAACTGCTTGAGTGGAGCTTACTTTGACAATGTTATCAAAATTCACATGACACAGCCTCCTATGCCATAACTAGCTTACATCAACTTGAGCAATTAAACAACTTTCACTAGCAGCACTCAAGTGAAAAATATTACCTCTTGTCTTTGTACCTAAACCAATTACATTTCCAGAACTTCCCAGTATCCTGCATTTTACATCTTTGAACTAAAGATTGTATCCCTTGTCTACCATCTATCCAACACTCAATAGGTTATGCTTCAATCCTTCAACATAAAGGACATCATCAGTATTATATTTACCACCAAGAGAAATAGTGTCTCTACCACAAATCACACCAGAATTGTTATCTCCAAATCTTACAACATCACCGTCATATTTCTCCAAGCTTATAAACTTACTTTTGTCACCAGTCATATGATGTGAGCATTCTTTTTCAATCACCCATTCATCCTTTTCTTCAATTTTTCCTACAAGATCTTTCTCAATATTTTTATCACTAGCAGATTCAGTGGATACCGTACCATTTACCTAGATAGCAATGAATACCCATCCATCTTTATTTCCATTTTCTTTGTCAGATTCTTCATCAGTAACACCTTCTTTAACATAATAACAATTCTTTCAAGAAATCTAGGCTTATCAGGTTTGAACCTAGGAACTCTTTCAGGAGACCTTGATGCAAAATTACCTATCTTATTGTAGGAGAAACATTTAATAGGAAACTTTCCTTAATACTTACCTTGTCCTCTAGTTTCTCTTTTCACAATCAATGCTTCTAGTTCTTCTAACTCCCTTTCTTCATCTTCATACTTGAATGTATTTCTTCCCAGATCATATCTTTGTTGGTTTCTTCCAGATATCGTAGCCTTAAATGTAGATTGTCTTAGGAGTAGAATCACCAAATTCACTTAGTTTAAAGGCATCAATCTTACCAATTAGCATATCGCTTGTCACATTTTTTATTGTCATGAGCTCTTCAATAGCATGAGATTTCATTTTGTAAGAAGTAGGAAATGATCATAGCACTCTAGCCACAATCTCTTATTCATCCAAGATTCCATCGACAAATCTAATACCCATCACTAGTTCATTTACTTTCTGCATGAAAGAAATAATGTTTTCATCCTCACTCATCTTCATGTTTTCCCACTTGCCTTTCAGACTTTGTAGCTTAGCAACTTTCACTTGTGCATCTCCTTCATACAATGTTTCCAACTTCTTCCAGATCTCATATGTTGTTCTCAGACCCATTACATTTTTCATCTTTGAATTTGTCATAGCACTCAATAATGCTTCTATAGCCCTGATATTTGTTTCAGCTTCTTTGATCTCATCAAGAGTAGAGGGACCATTCTGAGGAATAACATATATTTTATTTGTAATCTTCCAGAAGGGTTCACCAATGCACTTCAAATGACACTCCATTCTAGCCTTCCACAAAGAGTAGTTTGTTCCATCGAATCTAGGACTGTCCTTCTTGTATGATGCCATCTCAGATCAACTCAAGCTATTAAACTTCTTCAGAGTAACTTGCTCTAATACCAATTGTTGGCAAAAAAAGGATAGATAATTGAGAGGGGGGTGAATCAGTTATCACGGATTTTAACACTTATTTAACCTTATTAACCTTTAATATTAGATCTGATAAATGACAATGAAAGCATGAATAAACAACACATCATAACACACAACACCAAGTTTTTTGCATGGAAACCCTGTTAGGGGAAAAACCACGGTGGAGGTTAATCCATAATTTATACCCTGTTAAAAGTATAAAGATAAATGAATAAGGAATGCACATGCATTCAGGCACACTGCCTAGAGCTCATTGCTCAAAATAAGACACATTGTCTTACATAATAATTTCAGACTAAATCCATCTAAAGAGGTTGAACTAAGAAATTAGCTTCTTCAAAAGCCTGATGACAGTTCCAATTAGGCAAGAAAACACTTCTTCACACTTTGCTCAAAATTCTTCACACTCTGCTCTGCAATCGAATGATCTGATCTCTATTCACACATTTCACATTCACACTTCTCATGCATCCACTACACACACTTCAAAATTAAGAAACGATTGCTCTTATATATCCGCTACATGGAATTACATCAACAACTTTGTCAGCCAAAAATAAAAGAATAAATGAATTACAAACTATCAGCCCAATTCATGAACAAATCTCAATGTGCACCAACCGAAGTTGATCACAACATAATGAAGACCTAAAACAACTTCCTCAAACATGCCAAACATTAAAATATTAATCCACGAGGATCTGCAACACGCTACAACCATCATGTGGGCCAAGAACATGAAAACCCGAACATGCAAAGGAAAAATCTCTGATCACGATCACACCAATCAACATGGATGTGCAAAAAGGATAGAGAACAACCTAGAAACATCAATGAACATCGTGGGAGCATACACAACAACTAGAACTACCAAAATCATGTTCTCTTCTTCCAAAAACATCAGCTACGATAACAGAATAACTATAGGAACACAACAACAGACAACTTGCACAAATCTTGATGTGTACCTTTGAAAATTTTGGAGTATAAACTAGATAGTTTTAGAAACAAACCCTTTAAAGCATAACTTCTGAATACCAACATACTGAATTTTACACCACACTGAACTTCACAGCTTCACAGATAGCTTCCAACATATTTAATATAGTTTTCTCAATATCATCAACATATAAATCCTTCAAAACATCAATGCTAATAGTGTTGACATCAATGACAACCACATATCAGCAAAACAACCACAACATCCAACAAATAGAGCTATAGATAGGGAGAGAGAAATAAGGAGTGTATGTGTTTGTATGAGTAAAAGAGAGATATGGAGAAAGATAGAGAGGCGGATAGATATGTATAAATGGATTGAGATGAAGGTAGATATAGGGACAAAAATAGAGATTGGATGGATAAGTATAGAGATATAGAAAGAGGAATTGATAGGGAGAGGGAGAGAGGAAAATAGGGATATAAAGGAGTGATAGAGAGATAAATATAATCTGCAAAAGATAGAGAGTGTGAGAGAGAGACAAAGAAAAATAAAAAGACAAAGACAAAGAGGCATAAATATAAAGGTGGAGATGGAAGGAGAGAGGAAGAGGGAGAGGGAGAGATAGATATAGAAAGAGGGAGACAATGAAAGAGGGGGAGATGGAGGGATAAATATAAAGATATAGGAAGTGATATATAGAGATAGGTAGAGAGGGATATATATAAAGAGAGTAGGAGAGATGGAGGGTGAGATGGAGTAAACAAGAGAGAGATAGAGATAATGAGATATAAATAGAGATAAAGAGGGAGAGATGGTAAGATAGAAATAGAGGGGGGGAAATGAGAGATAAAGGAGGTGATATAGACATATAATAGAGAGGGATAAAGATAAAGAGAGGGGGAGACAGATAGGGATACGGATAGGGACAGGGATAGGGATAGGGATGGGGATGGTGATGGAGATGGAGATGGATATGGAGATGGAGATGGATAGGGATATGGATATAGATAGGGATAGGGATAGAGATAGAGATAGAGATAGAGATAGATATACAATGAATGTGTGTGAGTGAGTGAAAGATATATAGATATATAAATAGGGAAGAAGAAACAAGGAGTGTGTGTGTCTGAGTGAGAGAGATATTCAGATATATATAGAGAGAGGGAGAGATATATATAAATAGATAGAGATGGAGGGAGAGAGATATTTATAGAGAGAGGATAGAGAAGTTGAGAGATATAGAAAGAGAGAGGGAGATAGAGAGAGAAATATGTATAGAAAGAGGAAGATATATATAGTGGGGAAAATAAAGGGGAAAGAGAGAAAGAGATGTAAGGAGAGGTAAGGAGATAAAGATAGGGAGAGATATAGAGAGGAAGATAGAGATGGAGATGGAAACAGAAATGGAGAGAGAGAGGGAGAGAGAGAAATAGAGATAGAAAGAGGGGGATATAAAGAGAGGGAAAGATGGAGGGATAGAAATATAGAGATAGGAAGTTATATAGAGAGAGGTAGAGAGAGGGAGATATATATAAGGAGAGGTAGGGAGAGGTACATTTGGGGAGATATTATAGAGAGATATGAGAATAGAAAGAGAGATGTCTATCTATATCTTTATCTCCCTCTCTATCTTTATATTTTTTATTATCTCTCAATCTCTCTCTTCCTCTCTCCTCTCATTTATTCTATCTATTTACCTCTCCCTATCTTTCTCCCCTTACTATTTTTTTCTATCCCTATTTATCTCCCCCTCTCTCCCCCTTTCCCTCTTTATCTCTTGATCTCCTGATCTATATATATCTTTGTCTCTTATTTCTCTTTATCTCTCTATCTCTCTCTTTATGTGACTTTATCTACCTATGTCTCTCCTTTTCTCTTTTCATCTCTCTTTATTTATCTCTCTCCATCTCTATCTTTGTGTCTCTTCATACTTATTCCTTTATATCTATACCTCTATTTTTGTATCTCTATCTCTTTTTTTTCTCTCGTTATCTCTTTATCTCTTTATTTCTCTATTTCTCTCTCTTTATTTTCTCTCTCTATTTTCCTCCTAAGTTTGAAATAGGTACACTGAAGAGGTTTTAAAGGTGCTCATTATCATATCATGAATCAAATTACATGTTACCCTAAGCATAACTCCCTAGGGTCATGTTATCCTTAGATTGTTGACATGAAATGACTAATCAAAAGTTACCTTCTCTCTTACTTTATAAATTTTAATTTTAATTTTAAGTTTGAAATTCATTTTATTCTATAAATTATAACAAAAATCTAAAATAAAATTATTCTACAATAATTGAAGTTTTAATAAGATAACAATTATAAATTAAATTAATTCTAATAATTTTTAATAATGACTTTATTCTTGGAGGAAATCGATCCCAGATGGCAATTTATGGTTCTACGTGTTGCGCTAGAGCATCCGACCCCTAGCATGTCTCTGCTCTTGTGTGTTGGTGCGTTGGTGGGCATCGTCTAAGTGATTAGGGAAGGGTTTTTTCTGTGGGTTCTCCTCTCTTTAATCCACTTTTTCTATTACTTGGTGTTGGTTCCTACTGCGATTAGTGCTTCAGGTTCTTCCTTATCATTTGGTCATTGTCTTTGGTCTTTGTTTACCTATGTGGGGTTGGAGTTGGGTGGCGTGACTGCACTATCTTTTGGTTGTGTATGCCCATGTAGGGCTTGGCGCTATGGGGTGTGACATATTCTTTTTGCCCTCTATTTCGTCTCTCTAGGTTAAGGCTATGTGGGGGCCGGTTGTGGGTGGTGTGAGGAAGGGCTTGTGGTGTCAGGTTCTTTCTTCTCTTTGTGGGCTCTGGGATTGCATGCCCATCTAGGATTGTGTACTTTGTTATGGCACTAGGGGATTTTTTTGAGGCTGCATGTATGGACTTTCATTCAAAAATTAGTGTAAAGTTGTCATCCCAGGGTACAAAGTTTTTTTATAACAATTTGTTTTCGCCGGATTCAAGGTTTGTTGGAGTGCGCTCATCTAGTGGTTCTCAAATAACGAAAATCAATGAATGTCTGGAATAGTCTAAGGAGAGGTCAAAGATGGTCATCCCAATAGAGATGATTGTAGATGACATTGAATATTATTCGAAGCACTCATTATATTGCAAGTTTATCATCATGCAAGTTTTGCTACAATTTTTTGACTCTTGGGCTTAGCGGACTTGGCATCCAAAGGGAGAAATGGAGATTATGCTTATATCGAATAACTATTCCATGGTTACTTTTAATTGCATACTTGATCAAAATAAGGCCTTTGAAGGGGGCCCTTTTTTCCATAACCAGATTGGGTTGTTTAATAAACCTTGGCATGCGAGTTTCAACCCTGCTGAAGTGCTTCTGAATTGGGTTCCAATATGGGTTTGGATTCCTTGGTTTCTTGTGGAGTGCTAGAGGGAGGATTTTTTGCACTTGCTGGCTTCGATGCTTGGAAAACTAGTTGTCTCTTTGTAGAAGACTCATTTTAAAAAGGTGATGACTTTTTCTCGTATTTGTGTAGAGATTGATTTAAGTAAGCCATTTCTAGATTCTTTGGATATATTTGTGGGTCCTTCTTCCTAGGTGCAGCAGTTGGATTATAAGACCCTCCCTTTTTGATGTCATCTTTGCCATGAATATGGTCACTTGCAATGAAGATGCCCAAGGACTAGGCTTGTGGAACCTCAGTCTTCTCAACCTCCTCGAAATCCACCTAGGGTTGATAAGGGGAAGGATCCCATTTCTGGTGATGGGGCTGGAGAAGATGGTTTCATCCCTGTCAAGGCTCATAATAGGAACCAGGGTCAAAAGAGGACCTTGAAGAAGAGACATGATGAATATACTTTTAACAGATTCAAGGTGTTGGATGATCTCAACCAACAGGATGTGAATCTGGGCCTAGTGAATTTGGCTCATGGTGTTTTGAGTATAGGACAGGAGGGTTTTCTTTCAAAGGCTACTCAAGATATGCAAGATGATGGTGCATTACATATGGATACAAATCTTGAAATGGAATCCCAAGTGGAGTCGGTTCCTATTATTGAAGTAAAGAAGGGTGGTGGGGATGGATCTCCTCTGGTTTTGAATGTAGGTACAGAAATAGGGAGGAGTAACAATTCTTCTTCTTCTTCTCTTTTTGGTCTCCATCAAAAGGATCCAAAAAAAGGTGTGGGGGAGAAGTCTTCAAAGCTTGGTAGAAAAAAGGATATGGAAAAGATTAAATTAACAGGGGGAACCTTGGTGGAGTCAAGGTCTATCAAGACTTTGGATTCTCATTTTTTGAGCCCCTTGAAATGATTGTTCTATCCTGGAATGTAAGGGGCTTGACCAATGGCCCTCGACAAAAATTTGTTTATGAATTGGTTAGAAGTCAATCTCCTAATGTTCTTTTTCTGCAAGAGACTAAGTTATCAGTTGAGTGTATGTTTGGTTTAATGCCTAAGTTTTTAAAGAGTGGTGAGTTCCAGTGCATTGGTGCTCAAGGGTCTATTGGGGGAGTGGCTTGTTTATGGGACCCTCGGAAGATCCTCCCTCTTTGGTGGTTGTCTTTCAAGTCTTCTATCTCTATGATAGCTTCTTGTTTTGAGATGGGGGAGGCTCTACTCTTCTCAAATATCTATGTGCCTATTGAGTTTCAAGGTAAGCATCTTTTGTGGTCACATATTAGGTTTTTTTGGAGCTTGGTTCTTGTCCACCCATGGATTATGGTTGGGGATTTCAATGCTATTTCTGAGTTGGATGAGAAGCGGTGTGGTATTGTGAGGTTAGAACCCTTAGTGGTGCAACTTCAATATAACATCTCAAATTTAAATTTAGTGGATATCAATCCTAGTAATGGAAACTTTACTTGGAACAATCAAAGGGTTGAGAATAATTGTATTACAAAATGACTTGATCATTTTCAGGTTTCCTATTATTGGGTTGGTAGGTTGTGGTCTTCTAGTTCTAAAATTTTAGACTAGAGGGGATCAGACGATTGACTTATCAATCTTGCTATCTCTTACGCTAATGTTCCTTAGTCACCATCTTTCAATTTCTAGCTTACGTGGCTTCAGGACCCTTCTCTTCATGACTATTTTGTTGAATGGTGGAGGTATGGTAGACCTACTTATGGTATGACAATGTACACTTTTTCTAATATTCTTTAATTTGTCAAGTATCAGCTTAAGCGCTAGAATCAATAGTGCTTTGGGAACCTTTTTGATGCTAAGTCTGATTCCCAAGCTAAACTGGATGGCATTATGAGGTTGATCAGGGAGAATGGGGTGACTGTTGATTTTCTTCAAGATGAGGCTAGGGCTTTGAAATTATTGGAGGAGTGTGAGTTGTGGGAGGAAGTTGATTGGAAACAAAAGGATAGGATTGAGTGGCTTCAAGAAGGAGATAAAAATATTGCTTTCTTCTTCAATTCCGTGAAAGCCAGAAGACAGGGAAATTCTATTTCTATTATGGTGAATGACAGGGGTGAGTATCTTTCTTCTTTCCATGAAATCTTGAGGGAAGTTGTCCATTACTTTATGTTTTTATTCAGGGAGGACTTGCAAGGGGGTTATGATAAGGAGGCTTAGGTCCTTTCTTGTATCCCTTCTTTGGTTTCTCAAGAGATGAATCAACACCTTATGGGTGATATTTCACTACATGAGTTGGAGGGGATGGTGTATCAAATGAAGAAAGGGAAATCTCCAGGCCCAGATGGTTTCTTGATTGAGTTTTTTCAAGAATTCTGGGATATTATCAAGTTGGACTTATTGGTAGTTGTACAGGAGTCTCAGAGGAATTAGTAGATTTTATAGGCTTTGAACTCTACTTTACTTGCTCTCATCCCCAAATGTGATGGGGCAGATAGGTTAAGTTAATTTCAGCCTATTTCTCTTTGCAATGTGATTTATAAAATTATCTCTAAATTGATTGCAGATAGGTTGAAAAAGTGGCTTAAAGTGTTGATATCAGAGGAACAAAGTGGTTTTGTGGTGGGTCATAAAATTTTGGATGGGGTTGTTATCACAATGAAAACTATTCACTCTATGGCCAATTCCAAAGATAAGGCAATGTTCATCAAGTTGGATATGGCTAAGGCATATGATAGAGTTTGGTGGTCTTTCCTTCAGAAGGTTCTTGATGCTTTTGGTTTTTGGGATGAGTGGATTCAATGGGTTATGAGTTGTGTTTCTTTAGTTTCCTTCTCTATGCTTATTAATGGTGAACACTTTGAGCTTTTTGGTGCCTCGCGGGGTTTTCATCAAGGAGACCCCCCTTCTCCATACTTTTTTCTTCTTCTTGTTGAAGGTCTAGGACATTTGATGAGAAGGAATGTGGAGTTGGGTCTCATTTAAGGGTGGAGGTGGGGAGGTGGGCTACCTCCATAGTCTCATTTGCAATTTTTGGATGACACTACTTTGATGGGGATGGCTACTATTAGAGGAGCTCCAAATATGCGCAAGGTGTTGGATTTTTATCTTATTGCCTCAGGCCAATTGATTAATGAAGACAAGTCCTCCATATTTTTCTTCAATACTCTAGGTCCCATCCAGAGGACGATTGCACATTTATCATGAGATTTCAAGTTGGGGCTCTCCCTTTGACTTATCTTGGTATTCCTATCTTTGTTGGAAAGTTTCCTAGGCAATCTTGGCAAAACATTTTGGAAAAATTTTGGGTGAAAGTTAATCACTGAACCCATAGATGGTTGTCTTTTGCGGGTCCTATTTAGCTACTCAAGTCAATGGTGTAGGCTCTGTTGGAATCATGGAACACTAAGAGGAGGGTGAATCAATGTTCTACAAAATTTAAGTTTATTAATCTGATCTTCAAACCACTTATAGCATTGAACCAAAAGAAAGATGCAAGCACATAAAGCAATCATCCACAACACCATAACACAAGAATTTTTACATGGAAACCTTGTTAGGGGAAAGACCACGGTGGAGGTCAATCCATAATTTGAGTACTCAAATATAAGTGTTTTACAAATGTGGAATGCACATTCATTCAGGACCCAGGTGCACTACCTAGAGCTCACTGCTCAGAAATGAAGACTCATTGTCTTACAGAACATTCAGATTAAATCCATATCAAGAATTGAACTGAAAGAATAGCATCTCCTAATTCCTTATTATAGTTTTGGTTAAGCTCATCAATCACATTCCTTGATTTTCTTGTCTCATTCTACTCTTATGCTCTGTCTGCTTTCATTCGCATCACAAATCCTTTTTATGCACAAGTGAAACTATGCATAATCGCTTTGCTATCCTTTTTAATTTTGCATCATACTTCACACTTCATTCACATCCATGACATAATGATATAAATTATCACTTATATATATCTGCAACAAAAGATTTAATCAACCATATGTCGGCTTCAATAAAACATAAAATATTTTCAACTATCAACTCAAACCACAAATTATTTTCAATGCACACCATCCAAATTTGGCCACAACATAGTGAGGACCCAAAAAAAAATCCTCAAACCTAAAAATACTTCAAACAATTTCACCTCGAACATCTGCAACACGCCACATTCACTTAGTCGGCCTTCTAGCACTATTAAACAAAAAATCAGTCAACCGGATCTCCTAACTCATACACCAATTGATGCGATGACACAAAACTTAAGAATAATATATTCCAGATACCCAATGACCTTTGAGATCCACAACCTGAACTGATAAACTGGTAATGCAAATGGATTGACAAACTCAACTTTAGTCGGATACACTGTTCTTCACTCTGTCTCTCGGTATGGACAAATATTGAAGTGCGGACCGGATCAATGACTTAGGTTGCCATCAGTGACAACACCAGAAGCCATATTCCAACAATCTACCCCTTTGGCATTGATGGAAACACTTAGTGAAAATTACTAAGTGTCAGAACCAACATACTACAATCCTTTAAGACTTCAAAAATTCATAGATGATAGAACTCCCCTTGAATTTGATAAGGAATTTTTCACTGCTCTCTCTCCCCCTTTGACATCAATGAAAAACCGAAAAAAAATTCTTACAGTAATCCCTTTAACCAAAAACTTACTTATTCAAAAACTGGTTCAAAATTTTGAAGAAATATAGTCGCTACTTGTGTTAGAAGATTATTTTGTATTTCTCCTTCATCTCTGAAAGAAACTTCTTCCATGCTTCTACTACAATCTCGGTGATTATGATCATGTTGTTGTTTTCAGATGTCTGGTTGATAATCTTGATGAGGGATTCTAGAATGGTGATGGCTTCTTCTAATATCTCTCCTTTCCTCAGTATCTCAATCAACTATTCCAATCTGCATTATGTTATGTCCTTCACTTTCCAAAAGGTGTCAACAATCTAGTTTCTCGTGTTTTGAACATTTGTATGCTCTGTCTATAATTCTTGAATCCTTTTCTTTATTGCACCATCTCGATCCTGAAACATGTTAAAGTCTTGTCCAATATTGTTCAACTCTTTTTCAATTTGTACCAACTTTTCTTTGTACTTGTCGATTGCATGAGGCCAACAAACACAATAGTTGTAGCTATTGATTGTTGTGTTTATGCATTTCCTTAGCTGATGCATGTTCCTTTTTAGCTTGGTGAGTGATAATCTGTATTGCTTCTTCAGGTGTAAAATTACTTCTTCTTCTTCCTTATTCTGAGACTCAGATTCAATGATTTCCTTGATGCATTCAATCATCTCTTCTAGCAACGTATTTTGTAGACTCTCTAGTTTAATATGGTTGTGCACAAGATGAGTACTTAGTATGTTCAAAATCATGTCTTGCTCATATGAAGGTTTGATAGACCATATGTTTGTGATTTTCTGCATTCCATATTCCTCATGAATAAGTTGCAATAGCTCTTCTTTGGTTAAATCACCTTCTTCTTCACTTTATTTTGTCATTACCTTTTCTTGTTCTGGTTTGATTGTTTCCAGCTCTTTTCTTTGGGTTTCCTTATCAGATTGCTCGTCTGGTATATCTACAATAACCTATTTTTTTCTTTTCCCTTCAACTCTTGGAGTTGTGCATGCTAGAGGAGTACAGATAATAATTTATTTTGCTATTTTCTTCTTTCTCTCCATCTCACTGAAGGAGGAACCAACTTCAAGTGCCCTTACCGGAAGAGGAATACCAATTGATCTAAACTTTTCTATCAAACCTTTAAATAAATTTTCATATGCTTGATCACAGTTTTCCAAATTGTTAGAGTGTATGTAAATTTGTTTGCAAACTGGTTCACTCTCTTCCCATATTATGTTGTTGTTCAACAATAAGAAATTCAAAAAATACATCACAAGACATATAACCAAAGTACCAAACCTGAAAGGGTAATCTATCATCTTTTTCAATTGTGTGTTCTCCATCATTTGATCTTTCAGTAATCCGTAAAGGTCAAAATCATGATCTTCCATTATCATCTTGTGTGAAATGTAAACAACACCTGCTGAAGTTGCACCTTCTTTGTTTCTGAAAAATATTTTGTAAGATACTCTATGTGCAATGCACCTTGTCACTGAATCTCTAATTGTTGAGATTATTAATGCCATTTGATCTCCAATAATTCCAGTTAGGGTTTTGACTTCTTTATTTTGGATTGACTTCTTTCTCAGTACATCCCCAACTTTGCATAATCCAGTTATAGTTCCAATCACTTCTTTCGAGATATGGTAGGGTTTATCCAGAGTTAGAATATCATCATTCAATCTGTCTAGAACAAACTTAATGATTTCTTCATTCTAAAATAAGGGAATTCACTCCAAATATCCAAGATTTTGTGTTTTTCTTCTTTTAGCCATTTCAATTCATTGGGCAATAGCATGTTTCTTACAGCTCTAATCTTCTCACTGCTATACTCATCTAGGTTTATCATTCCTTTGATTTGTTCCATTTTACCTTCCGTACTCATGTCCTTTTTCTATCAAAGAATTTCTTCAACCGCACACCAAATCAAATGGAAATTTCTCAATACAATTGAATTACCTGATGGATTAGGATTTTGCCAGTGAATTATTTTCATACTTTCAAAATTTTGTTGCAAAGTGCTCTCCTTCTTCCTTTCTTTGATAAAAAGGCAAATGGGTTCCAACTTTCTTTTTATTACTCGCACACCTAACCTTTTGTTGTATTAAATGCTTTTTCCGTAGGTGTTCTAGATACCCTATTCTCTTAGTCAACGAGAGAAAAATTCTTCTACGGACCTACAATTGCTTGAATTTATTTATGAGTGTTTTCCAATGCATCTATAAATCATTAATACAATATTTGACAATCTTCTGCATTCCAGCACCAACTACGAATAGGGGAAAAATGATTTTCTTAAAAAACTCCCCCTAGGCTAATGGCCTGAAATCAATTCTTGGAGGAATTACAAGAAGCAAGTTCTAGTACAGAACTATTTCCTACATCAGACTCATTATTTCTTACCCATTTCTTCTTCATCTGGTCTCTTACTTCATCCACAATCACTTTCCCTTTTCCTTTATGAGCTTCCTGTGTATTTCTACCTTTGCATGTTGGACCCCTTCTATCCATATTTTTGTTTTTGTAGCATCTTGCAATGTGACCGTATTCGTTGCAATTGTAACACATAACATTTCCTTGCTCAAACCAATCATTCCATTGATTTATTCTTGATCTGCATTGGTTAGCAATATGCCCAAATATTCCATAGGTATAACATTTAACATTCCTTCTACTAACAGAGTTGTTTGACATATTTCTACATTCAATTGACTTATGACCAAACTTATTGCAATTGAAACATTGGCCGAAGAATGATGGATCACTCAATTTCATTTTACTTCTACATTGAGCAGCCATATGACTAAATTTATTGCAAGAAGAATAGTAACCATTAAACTTTTGAGAATTAGATTGTCTTATTAGATGCCTTTTTGCTTTGTTCATCTGATTTCCTTTCCTGAAATTCCTTTGTCCAGATCTAGAACTTTCTCCTTTCTCATAGCGAAGACCTCTCTTGTCATTTCCATTCTTTTGACCTCGAGTCAGCTCATCAAGCTTAACTGAGCTAGTCTTGAACTTCTCCTTGTATTCATTTGTAGTAGCAAGTTCATCCCTAAGAATAACAATCTATCTTTCAAGCTCTTCTTCATTATTTATGGATTGTTGCAGTTCAATCTCCAACTGAATGAATCTTCCATTAATTATGATGCATTCATCAAATCTTTCTTTTAAGGACTGAGAAAGATTCTCCTCATTCTTCTTTCTCTCTTCAATATCCTTAGTTAGCTTCATCACCATAGATTCCATCTCATGCTTTAGGGTAGCATTGTCACAAGCAAGCTTTTCACATTCTTCAATTATTTCCTTCAAGGTTTGATTCAGGTGAACATCATCCATGCTTTTGCTCTCTTTTTACTTAATCTAATCACAAAGATCCTTTCTCTTCTCCCTGGACTTAATAATCTAATCCTTCAATGTCTGAATGAATTTCTTAGCATCCTTAAGATTTTCTTTCAATTACCAAACTTCTTCTTTGGATTAATCAAGATCATCAAGTGCCACCAAAAGTTGCTACTAAAGACTACTAGAGTCCATTACATTCCAAGATCCACCTCAAGTTGTTAAACTTCTTCCAAGGAACTAGGCTTTGATACCAATTGTTGGAATTAAGGAACACTGAGAGGGGGGTGAATCAGTGTTCTACAAAATTTAACTTTATTAATCTGATATTTAAACCACTTATAGCATTGAACCAAAAGAAAGATGCAAGCACAAAAAGCAATCATCCACAACACCATAACACAAGGATTTTTACGTGGAAACCCTATTAGGGGAAAAACCACGGTGGAGGTCAATCCATAATTTGAGTACTCAAATATAATTGTTTTACAAATGGGGAATGCACATGCATTCAAGCACACTGCCTAGAGCTCACTGCTCAGAAATTAAGACTCATTGTCTTATAGAAAATTCAAATTAAATCCATCTAAATAATTGAACTGAAATAGTAGTATCTCCTAATACCTGATTATAGTTTTGGTTAAGCTCATCAGTCGCATTCCTTGATTTTCTTGTCTAATTCTTCTCTTCTACTTTGTCTACTTTCATTCACATGACAAATCCCTTTTATGCACAAGTGAAACTGTGCATAACCGCTCTACTATCCTTCTTAATTTATCATCATACTTCACACTTGATTCACATCCATGACATAATGATATAAATGATCGCTTATATATATCTGCAACAAAAGATTTAATCAGCCATATGTCAACTTCAATAAAACATAAAATATTTTCCAACTATCGGCTCAAACCACAAATGATTTTCAATGCACACCATCCAAAGTCAGCCACAACATATTGAGGACCCAAAACAAAATCCTCAAACTCGAAAATACTTCAAACAATTTTTCCTCGAACATCCACAACACGCCACATTCACTTAGTCGGCCTTCTAGCACTATTAAACAAAAAATCAGTCAACCAGATCTCCTAACTCATACACCAATTGATGTGATGACTCAAAACTCAAAAATAAGATATTCCAGATACCCAATTACCTTCCCTAAGATCCACAACCCGAACTGATAAACTGGTAATGCAAATGGATTGACAAACTAAACTTCAGTCGGATACCCTGTTCTTCACTCTGTCTCCCGATATGGATAAATACTGAAGTGCAAACCAGATCAATGACTTAGGTTGCCATCAATGACAACACAAAAATCCATATTCCAATAGGCTCTCCCTATTTACAGATGCATGATTCAAGTGGCCCTCATGGGTTTTCTTAAGGACTTAGATTCTTTAGCAAGACAGTTTTTATGGGTTGGTAGCTTGTTGTCCTCTAAATGGATCCTAGTCAGTTGGGATATCATTTGCAATCCGAAGCAATTTGGTGGTCTTGGTTTAAGGCAGTCATCTTTGTTTAGGGTGGCGCTAATTGCTAAATTGTATTAGCGGTGGTATGTGGAGTAGGATCAAATCTGGGCCAAGCTTTTATCTCATAAATATTTTACAAGGATCCCATGGATGGACATTCCATGATATCCCCTCATGGGGAAAGGTTCAGTGATCTGGGGTACGCTCAAGAAAGAGGTTGCTCTAGTCAAAGATGAATTATTTTGGATTTCCAAGAGGAGGAGGGAGGCTCAATTTTGGTATGATTCTTGGGATGGTTTTCCTCCCATTGTTTCACAATTTCGTAATTTTTTTCCTCTGTGCCAATGGTTCCTTGAGGGTGGGTGGTCAAGGGTGAGTGAATTTAAGTTCGTATCTTCTCATGGTCAGCTGGTGGTGGCAAAATGGAAGAATCTTGAGGAGTAGCTTGATGTTGGTATGGAGGAGGAATGTGTTGATATTTGTAGTATCCTTTCTAGTCGATGTTTTAGCTCCCTCCCGGATGGGGATGTTCTTTCACGGTCTCCCAATCCTAAGGGTGTCTATACTGTTTCCTTTGGATATAAAGTGTTGTTATCTCACAAGATGGATGGGGTGGAGGTTCAATGGTGGAAGAAATTGTGGAACAAGTTCTCTTGGCCGAAGTGTAATTTATTTATTTGGACTTTGACATGGAACGGGTGCTTGACTTGGAATAACATTCAGAAGCGAGGATTTCAGGGTCCTTTTATTTTTTCTTTGTGTGGGACTGGAGTGGAAAACTCTTCTCACTTGTTTTTCCATTGTTCCTTTGTTATGCAGCTCTGGCATTTTTGGTGGGGAGTTTCAAAATCCCCTTGTATTCATGCCTCCTCCCTAGTATATTTTTGGAGTAGCTTAGGTAGGCCTCATTCTATGGCTTCTTTCTTGCAGGAGGTGTGGTATGTTGGGCCTACCATCATACTTTGGCAGATTTGGCTGGAATGGAATCATAGAATATTTTGTGGTGAAAAGATGTTGATTTAGCAAGTTTGGCAAAGAATTATGGGTATGATTCAGGAAATGGTGGAAGCTAAGTGTGAGGTAATGTTTCCTTTGGAGAAAGGGGATGCTAAAAGGGTCGAGAGACTAGGGATCCAGGGGTTGTCTCTTGCTTCTACTTGTGTCAGGAGAAGAAGGCGAGAGAAAAAGAAAGTCCACAGGGTGGGTAGATGGTTGCCCCCTTCGGCTGGCATTTTGAAGATCAATATTGATGGTTCGTCATAAGGAAATCCTGGGCTTGTTGGGATTGGTGAGGTTGGTAGGGATTTTTTGAGATCTGTGGTATTCTTTTTTTTGTTTATGAAGGGATGCAGACTATTAACCTTATGGAAGGTTTGGAAATCCTTTATGCTTTTGAGTGGGCCTATGCTTTGGGATGGTGAAAGGTTATCTGTGAATCCGATTCACATATTTTGACTAATTTGTTGAATGGTTGAAAGGTATCTAATGTTAGTTGGTAGTTGGCTATGATTGTTTAGCACATTCTACATATTAGTTCTTTGATGGAGATGGTGTCTTTTGTCCATATTCTGAGAGAGAGGAATAGGGTAGCTGACTATTTGGCTAAGTGGGCTTCTGAGCATGGAGATGGTTGGAAGATTGATGGGTGGGAACAGGTTTCCCATGAACTTCGTCATGACTTGGAAAGGATTCTTGTTGAGGATGGTCATGGTCATGGTGAAGATTGACGTTGTTTCTTGCTTTGTATGGTTGATTCTAGTGGCTCCCTGGGGCCTTGACCCTTAGTTTTTTTGTAATGCTCTTTTTTGTATTTCAATAAAGTTTTTACCCCTTTTTAAAAAATAATAATAATTTTTAATTATTATTTGTAATTTCATAAAAATACATAAATAATAAGAATAAATTTCAAATTTAAATCTAAATTAAAAATTAAAATAAAATTAACTAATTGGAAAGTCAAAATATATATATATATATATTAATAAACATAATAATTTTAAAAATTTATAACAAATAATAAAATTATTAAGTTAATAAATGATTAAATAAAAAAATAAAACTATTTTTTAATTTATTAGAATTGAAATATTAATTAAATATATTATAAATAATATTAAAATAAACTCAATATTAATAAATAAAAAATATTATAAAACACTATTAAATAAACTAAATTTTTGAAACTAAAGCTATATTTCAAATAAAATATTAAAAATAGAAATAAATTATATTAAAATTGTTAAAAGTAAAACTCTAACTTTATATTAAAAATTACAAGTAACATCAAACTCAAAAAGTGAAAATTAAATGAAACCTATAAAAAAAATAAAAATAAAAAGAGTCAATTTATAATTTATTGACTTATTGTGTTAACTAATTATTAATAAGTTGGTTTTGAATTAATTAGAAACTAAAATTTTATGCTCTTCAAATATAATGTATCTTTTTAAAGTAAACATGTTAAATATTTAACTTTGAAAATTGTAAAAATTATTTCTTTTCAATATAATTGGCTAATAAGTTTGGGGTGTTATTCACCAACTTGTAAGGAAAGCAAGGTAAACTACTTTTTTAACATTTTTTTAAGAATGATTTATTATTTTTTGTCTTATAAAATCATTTCATTAAATCTTTCTAAAATAAATAAATGTTACTTATTTTTACATTTTTTTAAGATTGATTTTTTATTTATGCAATTGTTATTTTTTTATTAAAGAAAATCTCACAAAAATCAATTAGCTATTTTATAGAGATTCAGATTCACACTATTTGATCCGGTGGATAATTTTCAGTGAAATTTGAAGTTTCTCATCTCTCTCCAGAATCTGAACCATCAGAAAGAGCTTGACGTCCTGATTCCAATGCAACTTGAATGGAGCGAAAAGACGTCCGTTTGCACAAGTTATGCTCAGTCAAACCTTGGTCAACTATGGATCCAAGTCAAAAAAAAGGGTCAAAAATCAAAATTGTCAAAAGTGTACAAGACTGGTGTCAATGCGAAGAGCTCGTCGCAAGCTTTCCGATGACGTTTGTTTCACGAAAAACGGACCTCGTTTGTACAAGTTACGAATAGTCAAAATTTGAAGTTGACTGGTCAAAGGTTGACCAAATCCAATTGACTTTGCATTTTAGTTCAAAATGTGATTGGGTGGACTTGGACTCTCAACCTACCCACTCCAAAACCCTTCAACTTACCACTACACCATATGCATGTTCAAGTACCCAAATGGCTCTAGGGTATTTGATCGCATTTTTCCGCCACCTATAAATTAAAAACAAAGAAATGTGGGTGGAATGGGAATGGAACCCATGATCTCCACCAAGACCACAAGCGTTAGAACCTTTCTCAATAACCAAGCCACTACCCACAAGCTTTGGAATTTAATGGGAGTTTATTTAATTTAAACATTATTGGTGGCTATTACCCATAAATGGTGGGCCGGTGGTTGGAACCATCAACCCATCCTTGCCAAAAATTTCGGGATTCCCAACAGACCGCGGATTTGGTGGGGTTCGAGTTGGATGAAATTTATTTTATCATATATATCCGACAGCCATAACGTTTTAAAATTAACCACAAAATATTCTAAGGGGTTATTTTTGTGGGATTTTTAAGATGCATGTTATTTTGAGGGGATTTGTTGTTAAAAATGGAGATTAAGGATATTTTGTAAATAATATGGTTATGAACCATATTTGGTAAATTTTTTGTATAAAAAGGGTAGAATGGGGGGGTGTGAGATTAAGCAATTCTGGAGAAGAATATTTTTTTGGCTAAGTGTTTGAAGTGAATTTTTGAGAGAGTTGGGAGAAGATTTCCAAGTGATAGTGAATTTGATCCTTATGCATTTGAAGCTCAGTTAAGCTTGTTGCATTTGTTGAAGGATTTCTTTGTAATTCATTATCGTCCATGGAGACATAAATCTTGTAACAGGTGGAAGACCTTTTGTAATCATTTTCTGGAGATTAATCGGATCGGTCTCACTCCATTGGAGCGGACCTGGAGACGTAGTCACGATTGTGGCGAACTCCGTTATCAGATTGTTTACATTTTCTCTCTCCTTCTCTCTCACATTCTATTTTCTTCACTTTATTATTTCCACTTAATTAACCATGTTAATGTGTTAATTTTGTTTATGTAATTTGGATTTTAAAGATTGTAAACAATAAGCATTCAATTATGTAATTAGTCTAGATCCTAATCAGATCACTATTAAAATAATAAAATAAAACTTAAATTAAAACAAGATAATATTCTAGGGATTTGATAAGAATTTAAATTAAATCTTAAAATATTTGACATTACCACTTTTTTATTTTTCAAATTTTATTAACCTCAAAACATAAATAAATACAAATAAGAATTAAATTAAAATAACTAAAATTATTATAATTATAAATCTTCTTTTTTTTTAATTATTATAATCCTAAAAGAATTATAATTAGGATTAGGATTAGAATTATTAATAAGGTAAAAATTATGGAACTATTCAAAAATTAAAATAATTTTTTACTAATAAAAATCACTTAAATATGATTAATAGATATAATGCTCCAAAATTTTATTCATCTAGTATCTTTATTCCAAATCTTTTACAATTCTTTGATAAATAATTATTGGTTTGTTAATATTTAACAATTAGTGATTTGAATGAAGAGATTTAGTTACACTTGTGTCTACTCAAAATCAAACCTAATAATTTAATATAACATGTTATATATAATTAAAAATAAATAAATTGTAATAACTAATCATTTTAATATATAATAATTTTATATTAATAATAAGAGAAGGAACATTGCCAACATGTAATATCTAACTTTTAATTATTTTTAATATATCATATTTATTTTATTTATAAAATTTATTTAATATATAATAATTGGAAATATAACATTTATCAGATATATTATTTATTTAAAAGTAAGTGATTAAACTTAGGTTTATAGTAATGGATAGTGTTATGACCATAGTTAGGGTTAGCGATAGGTCTAGGATTAGGATAATGGTTTAGAATTTATTGTTAGGGTTAAAGTCAGTGTTAGGATTAGTGTTAGGGTTAGAATTAAAGTTAGGGTGTGAGTTAGGGTTAGGGTTAGGTCATGCAAATAATTAATTTACAATACTTAAACAACATAATTAACAAAACATACATTTATTTATATTTATTAAAAACTTAATGTTATTATTTATCTAAAAATATAAGTTTAAAAATTTTAAAAGGAAAAAATATTATCCTATTTTTTCTTAATTTAAAGTTGAGACTAGATAAGAATGTAATTGTTTTTGTAGCAACCACCCCTTGGTTGATACCAAATTTATTTTATCAATTCAAAACAAAAACCAACTTAATCGATTGAGCATCTTCTATGAAAATTAAAGGTGTTATCTTCAACACTTCTCCATTCATCATGGTATCATCAACCTGACTTCACCACTTATATACTTACAAAAAGGAGTAGTAAGATCCCAAGGTTAAAGTAATTTCTAGGCCTAGACCTAAGCCTCGAGGGTTCATTCTTGATGATTTAGCCTACGTATTTCTTCATAGGAAGTTAGAGGCTTCGTAGTTCTCCCACCAAGGTCAGAAACATATCAATCTCTCCTCTTGTGTGAGATCTTTGATCTCACTTTTAACCCATGACTATTTATTAAGTATGAGTAATCTATCAACTTAGCCAATTATAATGTAGTGATATCAAATCACCACCAAGTTATAATTCCATCAGCATTACCAATTAGTAGTGTGAAATCATACACAACTATATAAGGGTCATATATTTTCATAACTCCCCAATTCCCATATGGAGTGACTCGAGCATGCATCACATATTCACAAGATGACGAGCTCATACACATCGCTAATACAAAGTGACCGGTTCTTGCATATGTCACATATACAAGTGACTAACTCCAACATACATCACAAATACAAGTATGAAGAGCTCATGTGTACATGACAAGTACATCCATGACTAACACACAAGTACATATCAAGTACAATGGAAATTGACTCATATGCATGTCATAAATACAATGGTGATGAGCTTGTGTGTACATCAAAAGTACATCCATGATGAGCTCAAGCATACATTGCCTATACACAATGGCTAGGTCCATCTTACATCACAAGTACATTAGTGGCAGGCTCGTACATACATCATAAGTACAATAAAGACTAACTCATACATATCACATTCGCTTTGGCTAACACATGCTTGTCCTTAGTGCATCCCAGATAGAAAAGGAATGTCCATGCATTGTTCACTACACCATGGGTCCCATCCTCTCTCCAGTCAAGTATCCAATTTCACATCAAGATATTCCAAAAACTATGCTATGAGATTGGTCTAACTGTTACCTACCTATTCTTCATTAGAAACTCTCTTCCCTACAATCCATTAGAAGATTAAGCACCCATGGGTGGCCAATAGTAGCATAGACTGCTCCTTGACTATTTTCCATCTCGAGCATAGTACTGCCCCTAGACACTTTTCAATCTCAAGCATTTTAGTATTGCCCCTTGACTACTTTCCATCTCGAGCAAAGTATTGCCCCTAGACACATTTCAATCTCAAGCATAATAGTACTACCCCTAGACACCTATCAATATTGAGCATAATAGTATTGATCCTTGACTACTATCCATCTCGAGCAAAGTATTGACCCTTTGAACCATGCTTAGCACTATAACTGGAAGATAGGTTCTTAATGTAGAATAAGTAGATCACAATCGACTAGATTAGAAGCCTATACATAGTCGTTTAAGTCTGAGGTTATTGTTCACAATACATAATAGAAATCAATTAGTACCAACATAGAGTGACTCAACTCAACTGGTAACCACTACCAAGTAGTCCAATTCATTCCTTTCCTTTATCTTATCATTTAGACACACATTATGTATATATTACAATTTATCAAATTTTATTTCATAACCATCTAATACCCATTTGGCCTAATCTAGACCCTACTAGAGAGAAAAGGTCAAAAAAATTGGGAAAACCCCCAAAATCTAGGATTTATCCCCCTAGACCTTCCCCCTATGGACTTGAGGTCACAAAGGCATCCTTCGCCCATGGACCGCCTATGTTCCCGCTTCCAAATAGGTCAAACTCACATGTAGTTCTCCTAACAAGGTCTCTCAAAGGACCCACTCACACAAGTTCCCATGACCAAGGTTTTGTTCCCTCCAACTAATAATAATTATTAGTAGTTAGGAAAACATAAATAAATATATAATTTTACAACCCATACTATAACACTTCCCTTTAAGCATATCAAAAACTTGAATTAAACTAAACCATAATTATTCATAAACCAACTTGAACATCCTTGGTTTCATCTTATCAACATAGGGGATAGCTTTATAATTCAACATGAAATTATTTTGGTTCACATATATCCATAGAAAATCACTTCCATTTAAGTTTACGTATTAGATTCCATATTGAGGTTCTTGTACCCAAGGGGTTAAAAAATATCTTTGAACGACA
This sequence comes from Sequoiadendron giganteum, assembly GCA_007115665.2. Lineage (NCBI taxonomy): Eukaryota > Viridiplantae > Streptophyta > Pinopsida > Cupressales > Cupressaceae > Sequoiadendron > Sequoiadendron giganteum. Next base: position 345,712,900 of record CM021103.1, on the reverse strand, counting down.
ACCAAGATTATTATAAGCTTATTTTAAGTTATAGTTGCCCAAACCCTACTTGAGAAGGTTGGAAACACTATGTACAATAGACCAATATATAAGTAAATATAATCCCATTAATAATATTACCAATAATACTCTTGATCTTCTAAATTACTTTACCTTATGTTGCACCCTATATTTGTATAGTAGTCTAGTTAAATGACTAGATAATTTACTCATACTTGTCATTTGGTCTAGACTTGACCTCAATGTTCATTAGTAAGGTATCAAAAGATGCTACATAGGATTTATCTCATAACTTGATCTCAACGACATTGTCGAATTAAAGATAGTTGCCTTCCATTTGGTATACAATTATATTGTTATTCATGATAAGTATAATAATAATTCCAATATCAAGGTTCTTGTATCTAAGAGATTGATAGACATCCTATAGTCATATAGAACAATATCATGGAAGCAACTAAGCATTTGATCTAGGACTCTTTGTCATATTATTTATTTTAAAGTTCAAACATAAGGTATCCAAATAATTAACCCTTGATTATAATGAGTTCTTACTTAAAGAATATAAATACAATGATTAGATGGATTACTTAACAATAAATTCTCTTTGTTTGCACAAATTGTACTTATCATTGGACCTAGACATGCTGCCATAGTGGATATATAAATTTGAAGTTACATTATTGTAATCATAATCACCATATCCAAAAGCTATGTTCTCATGAAAATCCATGTAAGGTTTTATTTGGGCTAACTAGCAATAATGAATAACACCCATTAAGCACATCATTATAGGATTGAGATATCTTACTACACTAATTAAGCATACATCTATGTGATGATCTTGATATGGTGGATAAATTTACCATTTTTACCTAATAGTTTGTCAATAATCATTAGTTTGATATTAAAAACTTGATTTAGGGTTCTTCAATTATGCATGATCATTCAATCACTTTCTTCATTTATACATCGATAATAGGAAACCTAAAATAAACATGAGAAATAACCTCAAATCACAGCCATGGTGTACTATGTATATATACTATATTAGTCTCCAATAGATATTTATGTCAACATTGACGTATTACTGTCTCATTATTTTATGATAAATATTTCTTTACTTAGAGTTCATCTTAACTAGTCTTTCTCATAAAACCTATGCCCAATTTCATACATGTAGCTACTAACATTGCTAGAATTGCATCCATCCAATTGGGACTTATGGTTCTATAATTCTCATACCACCACTGTCATACTACAACTAATGAGATTCTCTAGCTAACTCTTTAGTTTCTCTTTCTCGGTGTGTTTTGTTAACTAGCATTCAAAGCATCCATGAGAATTCATCTCTAATTTACATATCAAACTTATAGGAACATTGACCTTTCATTTGGTTATATTGAGACAAGAATAAATGTTGAATTTCATTTCAAGGAATCACAAAGTCCATGAAACCCTTCATAGTTTTTTTGTACAAAATGATTAGAAACCTAGGTCAAGTTGGAACAATGGAACCCATGTATTTCAACTTCAATTTCGCATAGCCAATAACAACATGGCTTTAGCATCTTACCTAGTGGCACCAGATCTTGGAGTTATGAACCCACAATTTTGAGTTGTCTTCAATGAGCCCATTTGTCATAGATCCCTGCTCTTGGTAGTCACACCTAAAATGGCCTTCATCAACATATAGTTTCCTTCCTCTTCTCCCATGGAATCCAAAGGATCAAGCATCCCACTTTAAAATGCTCTTAATAGAAACATTAGTTCCTCCATCACTGAAAATGTTTTGATCAACTCTTTCCCTTTGTCTATGTCATAGAAATTCCTCTATCCTTTATACTATATTGGGTATCTATACCTTGTTCCAAACTCTCACAATAGAAGAAGAAGGGCCAATGTGGGCAATTCCAATATGGTTTTCCTTCACACCCACTAATTTATTTTTCTTGAAGGTTTCTAAATCCTTTTCAAGAAATATATTTTGTGCATACCCATCAATATTTTTCATTCCATGAGACCACATTCTACCCTAAGGCACCCACCTTCTACTATTTTTTTTCTTCCAAAAACAGATCTCTAAATTGAAGATTAATGAAGGGTTGCAACATCTTTCCCTCTATACCCATCCTTCATTCACAGCTATAGATTTCTTTTTGTTCTCACTCCCTCCCACCATTCTCTCCTTCTCCATCACTCTGTGATTTATCTCCCCATGTGAATCTTCTTCCTCATACCTTTCTCTCTTTTCACCCATGCCCTTTTCTCTCCTTTCTCTCTCCTATGTGATTTTTGGTGCCCTTTTTTTCTCCATTCTGCTCAAAACACCTCTTAATGAGGTCAATGAAAGATTGAGATCGCTTTTTTTTTTGTGCCAAACTCACCTTCATCTTGCAATATTTTGACAACTCCTACAACTCGTCATTTTCATTCTGCTCTCACCTCTTTTATATTTGCAAAAACTCTAAATATCTGCAGACATGAGCAACAAACAAGGTATGAAATTATTCCAGTTGCTAGCATTGATGGATGACCATACCTTCACATGGTACCTTCTCTGACACCATGCATCTTTCTTCTTTTTCTTCTCAAGTGCCCAAAACTTGCAATTAGTATGCCTCCTTTTTTGAGTAAAATTTGGACGAAATGGTGAGGACGCCATGACTTACTAATGACCTGGCACCTCGTTCACCCTTGGTCAACATTGCCACCATATGCACATGGTCTCTTGTGAGACTTAGCTGCATTTATTTTGTTGGTTCTCCCCCACAACCATCCATCATGGAGGTAGCTGACATGGGGATGTGGCATCCTTCCCCCCTTAAGGTAAGTCATCTGAGCTTATTAGAAAGATGCATCTATTGAATTTTCTTGCTTAATCAATACTCCAATCATTTAATTCTTTATTCTTATCCTATTTTGACCTCTCAAGTTGGAGACGGCTAACTCCTAGACAAAATTCACCTATGTACATACAAAAATGCATTAAACCATACATAAAAATGCATGAAAAAATACATGACATGACGATTGGGGGCCCACCAGAATAGGAGCGATAATAACGGAGAGTTGACGGTGTCGTTAACCTTTTTTTTTGCATTTCACTGGGTAAACGAAGAAAGAGTTTTTTGAAATGGATGACAAATGTGGAGGCTGTACTATCTGATTTCTCCATCCCTCCTATCATCCATGCTCTGCAAGTACTCGATGGCCTTTTCAAATTCCCTGACATGCAATTAAAGAAATTGATAGAGATTAATTAAAGCAAGTGTGTAGGCAAAAACGGTTGAAGTCTAGATCTTGATATCCCAGATGAGTAGCAACAGCATGATAATGAAGGCTAGATAGTGAAAACCCCAAGTAGAGCCAGATGAAGACATCTCCAACAGGTCACTAACTTTGATCAAACTTTGATACAATGTTGAATCTATGATTCAAGTAAGGATTTAAAAATTTCACTAACACTAACAGGCATTTCTTCTTGGAATCCCCTGGAGAAGAGGAAGTTGGCGTGTCGTAGACCCTCCATCTGGTATTTCTCCTATACCAAACTATGGCCCTGTAAATGTAAGCTATCAAGCCTTTCATGCTTCAAGTTGAAGTGCAATGGATGATTCAAAATCTTGGCCTTGAACAACTTCATTCTTCTCTTTTGTAATCTTCCTCACTTCTCTTTCAAGCTCTTTCGCTTCTTTAGGAAGCTGAGTGGAGAAAGTGCACACGAGAACCAAACTCATCAATTAGATCAATTGCTTTGTCAGGGGGGAAATGATCATTGATGTATTGATGTGATAACTTGGTAGCAGATTCCAAAGCCTTGTCAGTATAATGAAGCTTGTCAAAGATCTCATATCGTTCACATAAATCTTTCAATACCTCTATTGCATCATCTATAGTTGGCTTTGGCACTTGTACAAGTTGGAATCTCCTCTCTAATGTAGGGTCCTTCTCAATGTGTTTCCTATATTCGTCCAAGGTGGTGGCCCCAATGTACTATAGTTCCCCTCGTTCAAGAGTTGGTTTTAGGATATTGGTTGCATCTATTTCTCCTTCTGCTACACTTGCTCCAATTAAAGTATGGACTTCATCTATAAAGAGTATAATTTAATCACCCTCTTTGATTTCATCCATTAGCTTCTTTAACCTTTCCTCAAACTTTCATTTATAGTTTTGAATAAATATTCATTACTATAAAGATATATTTTAAAAACCTTCTAAATAATTAAATAAAACATGTTTGAAGAAAATGATTAATCACAACAATGTGTGATTGATAAATATAATTTTTAGATAAATAACAAAAGGTCTTAATTATATTAATATTGTTTTCGAAAATTGGAGGTTGGAAAACATTGGGTGTTATGGAACGTGCAACAGACATATTGTTTAAAACCCTCTACACATAACAACCCAATTGGTTAGCCACCCTTAGGTCAATTTTATTAGTTTTATCTATCCCTCACTTAGAACTCCTCCTCATCTCTCCTCCCTTGAGCTTAGAACAAGCACAATGCAAAATAAGAAAAAAAATTCATTACAATAATTATAGGTTGGAAAACATTGGGTGTTATGAAACCTGCAACCCACATATAGCTGCAAAACCCTCTTCATGTAACAATCCAGTTGATTAGTCACCCCTTAGGTCAATTTGGTTAGTTTTTTGTATCCCCCACTTGAAACTCCTCATCGAGATCTCCACCCTTGAGCTTCTAGAATAAGAAGAATGCAATCACTCACAACCCACTATGTTTTCCAACCTATGATTATTTTGTGTGTTTATTTTTCCATCATATGAGGAAATTGAAATGTAATTTTTACTCTCAATGACAGTTGTGGTAACTTTTTAAATTTCCTTTCATTACATTCATACTCTCTAAATAAGAGAATGTTTTCATTACAACAATTGTAGGTTGGAAAACATTAGGTGTTATGAAACCTGCAACCCACATAATGTTGTAAAACCATCTATAGGTAGCAACCCAATTGGTTAGTCACCCCTCATGTCAATTTGGCTAGTTTTATGTATCCCCCACATGAAAATCATCCACCTGCTCTCAACCACTTATATTTGAATGTACAAAATGAAATAACTTAAAACCCAATGCATTTTCCAACTTCCAATTATTTTGAGCATTTTTTATAAATCATATGAATAAATTGAAATATATTTTTTACTATAACTAAGATTTTTTGTAAATTTTCAAGGTGTCATACATTATGTTACCTTGATTGTTGTGGGAGGGTTAAATAAGTGCTAGATCAATTTCCACTTTACACAACCCTCACATGTACAAGAACCTTTTTCATTTTGTGTAGCTCAATGTCAACAACCCACATTTTCTCATTATGCAAGGGCACATCACTAAAGTTTTGAACATGAATGGATATACTTGTATTGTAAGAAATATTTATAGGATGAGAGACAAGACTAGGTAATTTTGATGGGAGATGATAACCCAAAGGATAAATTTAGGACCCAAATTACTTTAGTTCAAGTTCATGTCCCATTCCATCCCTATGAAAGGTTGTTATAGATTTAATTTTCACCCACTTTTCAAGAGATAAGAATACAACCATGCTTAGATGGTGAAGGTAGTGATCAATGAGTAGAGTGAGATATTTAGTATTTACTTAGGGATTTGATACTATAGCACTAGCTTATTGAGACATTTAATATGTTACACCTTATGTTATTGAGAAATTCTATCCCTCCCACCCTACCACTCCCTATCTCCCCCTTCCCTCTCTCTCCCTAGAGTATGTTTCTTTTTGTCCTTCATCATAGTGTAAGTATTCTCTTTATACAAATGTATGAATTTATTAATTTTAATATTCTAAAGATATTTATATTTAGTCTTGTATATATTTATAAAGATACTTTTCCTTTGTACTAGTTATTTATTAATACCATCATTGTTTAACAAAACTCTTTTCATGATTAATGACTCACCTCTCTCTAATTTATTTATTGGGATTTGTATCTTCTTGAATCTTCATAAGCATTGTCTCTATCTCCCTCCTTCCCTCTTTCTCCCCCTCCCTCCATCCCTCGCACCCCACATCTCCCTCACTATACTTACCCCTCTCTCTCTACCTCTCCCTCCCTCCTCTCTCTCACACACATACACCACCTCTCTCTAACTCTCCCACCCTACATAAATCGCTCCCTACCTACCTCTCTATATTATGTTCACCTTAATTCTCTCTAACTTTATTACTTCTTCTATATTATTTTATGCATCCAAAATATCCACACATTCCTCATCATCTCAAGCATGTATTCTATCCTTTTAGCAATATTAACTACATGTTGGACTCTTCTCACTCTTCATGGAGGCATCTTATCTATATATTATAATGAAAAATACCTAAATTTCAATGATTTGTTTATAAATTACCTCAAATTTGATGGTATATTTAAAGTATTCCTTTTCAAACTATCTTAGGTTCAACAATCTATTTATAATCATAATTCTCTTAACATCTACCTAATTAAAAATACTAGGAGATATAACTTAAAATATAATTCCAATGGATGTCCTTTGGGATTTAAAACCACTACTTTAATACCATGTGATAAAATTGTGACTAGATGATCTAGTTAAGGATTATCCAACCATACAACCAATTACAAAAACACTCACAGTAGAATTCGATGACATAATAAATTAACAACAATGTGAATTATTAATTCATATAATTGCATCTACTATTTTGTCTCAAGGGCTTACAACATGAGACCTCAACCTTAAATGAATCACATACACAACCACTATATAGAATATATTATTTTGAGTTGATATGTGATATAATACTCTTCAAAATATGCTACTAAACTTCACCAATATTAATAAAAAAATATCTTTTGGAGCTATTAAAAAATCACCTTTGAGTCATGACCCATGATATTTATATAGAGAGTGCAAGAAATTATTTTTAATTATAACGTAATGTGCAACAACCATTTGTATGTAGAAAATGAAATGAAAATATTCTTAACATGAAACCATCAATTCAAGAACTTTAACATTTTTAAAGATATAAAAAATACATAAAGACACCAAGATATTACATAAACTATTGGATGAGCTATCATAGCAACCAATGGATAGATTTGAGGAATCAAATTGCATTAATGTAGAGTCAAACTATGATGATCTATATGAATTTTAATGCTTTTGATATGATACTATTGGATGTAAGTATGCCATCAACAACCTGCTAACATACAAACTTTATTTCCCCTACCCACCATATTGACTATACAATTACATCATAGGGAGAGGATCATTACACCAAATAGATGTTTCATTACTATGAGATATGGTTAGTTTTGGTATTAGTTAATAAACACACACTCATTTGTGATTTGGGACACCAAGCCACTCTCACACATAATATTGCACAATAATTCTATTGGCTCTCAAAATCGCATGCCCTCTCCTCTAGCACCATCACTCAAAGTGAGATAAAGGTAGTAATATATATCAAATAGATTTACTCACACATAAAAAAGGATAGGAATAATTTTCTCCATTGCATAGGATTAGGGTGAATCTATTTCTTATTTAGACTCTAAAGAACTTATGAGGGTGATCCTTGAGACATTAATACATGACAAAAAATAGAATAATAATTTCACTATCATACCTTAATAATAGGATGATGGATAAAATTAAAAATTACCGCTATCTTGTGAATCCAACATTTTAGAATTTCAATTTCTTCTCTGTAATACTTTTGATACTAGTGCATGTGATTGAGAGTATCTTTATTTTTTTCACCCATGGTTTCATGTTTATTTGGATGTTGATATAGGACAATAACATTACCTACACTGTAACATTTCTATGTTCTAAGTCATATTTGTCCATTATCACCCATGCATTTTCTTCTTTATGCTATGAACTTTTATTTTGGCATACCTTTGTTTAATTGTTACTTGTTATGTGGTACTTATTTTCTCTTTCACTTGTTACCATTTAGTAGTATCAATTTCAAAATGCATACTTTTTTTTTAGTAATAGCACTACAAACTATCTTATGTTAGGAATAGCATAACCAACCATATCAAAACTTTTTAAAATAGCTTATGAGAGCTCGGGAAGGAGGTGGGGGATACATAAAAATATCAAAATTGACATGAGGGTTGACTAACCAATTGGGTTGTTATGTGTAGAGGGTTTTACAACAATATGTGGGTTGCAGGTTTCATAACACCCAATGTTTTCCAACCTCCAGTTTTACAAAATAATATTAATGTAATTATAACCTTTTTTTATTTACACAATATGAGTGTAATGAAAGTCACCTTCAAAATTTACCTTTAATTTATTTTAAACTTTTATATGTTGTGCAACAACACTTTTGAATTTTGATCTATCAAAATTATTTACAGGATGATTGTAGGTAAATTTAAAATTTCCTTATTGAGCCTCAAGGTGCCTAATATTAGCCTTCAACTTCTAAACTACCTCAAATTCTTGCAAACACTCTTTTTATAATGTCTCCATGCACCCTTCTTTATAAGCAACACCTTCCATTATTGTCTCTATTTTCTCAACTTCATGTCTTTTAGATTGAATCTCTCTCTCAAAAACATCAACCTCCTTTTCTTTTGATGATAAAATCTTCTTCTTATCTTTTACTTCCTTTTCTAAGTATTTAATTTTAGTCTTTTGTTGTTTTGTTATAGTTTCAACACTTCCAACTATTTCCTTTGCATCTACAAGTTGATCATCGACACATTTTTCCTCATGCCTAATGCTCTTACCTGTTAACACCCCCTACTATTACTTCTCATGATATTCTAACTTCTTTAAATTCATATGTTTTATTTGAAGCTTTATATCAGCTACTCTCTCATTAGCCCTTAGGCCAACAACACCCCTTTCTTGGATAGAGTTTTCAATGTCTTGAATACTTTTATGTAGCTTTACAACCACCTTTTGCTCGACTTTTCAAGAGAAGGAAGAATCTCTTAAGTCAATACATTATGTATTATCATTCTCCCAACCATTGGTCACCATCCCCCTCCACCATAACAAAAACATTATCCCTATCCCTCCTCCATCCTATAAATCCATTTTTGGTGCCTATGTACCACAATCCACCATCACATATCTCCCTTGTACTAAGTCCATTTTAGGTCCTTCTATCCCTCCCACCGTACCACTCCATATCTCCATCCTTCCCTCTCTCCCTCACACACACACAACCTCTCTCCACCTATCCCTCCCTCTCTCCCTAACTCTCTCTATACCTAACTCTCCTACCTTGCCTCTCTATGTCTCCCTCCCCTCTTTCTATCCCTCCCTTTATCACTCACACTACCACTCCCTATCTCCTTCCATTCATCACTCTCCCTCCCTCCCTATCTCCCTCTCACACACACAACCTCTATCCACCTACTCTTCCTTCCATAACTCTCTCTATACCTATCTCTCCAACCCTACCCCTCCCTATCTCCATCCTTCCCTCCTTCTCTTCCTCCCTCTATCCATCCAACCTACCACTCCCTATCTCCTTCCTTCCATCTAGCTCTTCCTCCCTCTATCCCTCCACCCTACCACTCCCCATCTCCCTCCTTTCCTCTTTATCTCCCTCCCTCTCTCCCTCTAGTTTTTTCACCTACCTCTCTCTAGTTTTTTCACCTTACCCATCTTTAACTACCTCTCCCTATCTCCCTCCTTCCCTCTCTCTCTCCCTCCTTCCCAGACAACCTCTCTCCATCCCTCCCTACTTCCCTCTCACTCTCTCTATACCTACATTCCCCACCTTCTCCCTCTCTCTACCTCTACCTACCTAAAGTCTCCTCCCTCTCTCCCTCACACACACACAACCTCTCTCCACCTACCCCTCCCATTGTCCCACCCTTCCTCCCTCCTTCCTTCCCTCTCTCTCACTTTATCTATACATATATAGGCTCCCACCCTCTCTCTATATGTACCTCTATCCCTCTCACCTTACCACTCCCTATCTCCCTCATTTCACCTCTCTCTCCCTCACACACAACCTCTCACCACCCACCCATCCCTCTCTCCCTAACTCTCTCTATACCTTCTTCCCTCTCTCTATCTCTCTTCCTCCCTCTCTCCCTCACACACAACCTCTCTCCACCTATCCCTAACTCTCTTTATGTTTGCTTCTCCTACCCTACCTCTCTCTATCTCCCTCCTTCCATCTTTCTCTCCCTCCCTCTATCCCTCTATCCCTCCTATTTAGACTCTATCTCCCTCCTTTCCTCTTTCTTTGAAAACACTTGAAAAGAAGTAGACCAAAGTGAATGAGATAGATAATGTATTGATTAAAAAGACCCTTCCTACTCTTCAGAAGTTGATGAAGGAGCATGTACACTATGTGCAATGGGAAAATGGAAATGCAAAACTAGAGGTATCAAGTACTATAATGTATGAAATGAAAAAGGAATCTACTCTAAAAACATTTAAAAAGAAGCATCTACCATAGTGAATTAGATAGATAATTTATTGACTAAAGATATTCTTCCTACTTTTGAGAAGTTGATGAAGGTGCGTGTGCAGTATGTTGAATGGGAAAATGGAAATACAAAAGTGGATAAAGTCAAGTGGAAATACACCACCTCTCTCTACCTACCTATCTCTATTTTGTTCCCATTACCTCTCTCTAACTATGTCTCCCTATATCCCTCATTCCCTCTCTCTCTCCCTCCTTCCCACACAACCTCTATCCACTTGTACCTCTCTCTCCATCCCTCCCTCCATGATTCCCTCTCTCACTCTCTCTATACCTACATGTCCCACCTTACTTTCTTTTCTTGCACAAATTCATATGCAATACAAAACCTCTTGAGTTTATCCACTTTTGCATTGCCATTTTCCCATTGCATATACTACACACACACCTTTCTCAACTTCTCAAGAATGAGAAGAATATCTTTAGTCAATACATTATCTATCTCATTCACTTTGGTCTACATTATCTATTTCATTTTATACATTCTAGTACTTGTTGCCTCCAATTCTACATTTCCATTTTCCCATTGCACATAGTGAACATGCTCCTCTCCATGTCTCCCTTATTTCCTCTCTCTCCATTTATCCCTCCCATGCTACCTTGCTATACCTCTCCCTCCCCCAATTCCTCTATACTTCTCTCTATCACTTCTCTCTCACCATCCCTCATAACCTTCCTCTCCCTCCCTTTGTCCATCTTTCCCCCATCTCTCTCTTTCCACCTACCCCTCATTTTATCACTCACTCCCTCCTTCCCTCTCTCTCCCTCTCTCCATCCCTCCCACCCCACATCTTTGTCACTCTACCTACCCCTATCTCTCTCACACACACACCACCTCTCTCTACCTCTCCCACCCTATATGTTTCTCTAGTTCTACATCTCCATTTTCCCATTGCACATAATGGACATGCACCTTCCTCAACTTCTCAAGAGCAGAAAGAATGTCTTCAGTCAATACATTATCTATCTCATTCACCTTGGTTTGCTTCTTTCCCTCCACCCTACCACTCCTCTCCCCCTCTTACTAATTCCATTTTGTGTCCTTCTATCCCTCCCACCCTACCACTCTCTATCACTCCCACCTTACCACTCCTTATCTCTCCTTCCCCCTCTCTCCCTCACACACACAACCTCTCTCCACCTACTCATCCCTCTCTCTCTAACTCTCTAATATTCATCTATTCTTTTATTTAATTTTGAACTAGAGGGAGGGGTAGGTGGGGAGAGGTTGTGTTTGTGAGGGAGAGAGAGGGGAAATTATTGATATATGGAGTGGTAAGGTGGGAGGGATAGAGGTACATATAGAGAGAGTGTGAGAGAGGTATGCATAGAGAGAGTGAGAAAGAGAGAATAAGGGTGGGAGGAGTAGGTGGAGAGAGGTTATGTGTGTGAGGGAGAGATGGAGGAAAGTTGAGTTAGGGAGAGAGAGGAAAAGAGAGAAGGAGAAGTAAGGTGGGACATGTAGGTACAGAGGAGTGATAGAGGAAAGTATAGAGGAATGGGGGAGGGAGAGGTCTAGCAAGGTAGCATGGGAGGGATAAAGGGATACAAAGGAATTGAGAGAGCCATGGAGAGGTAGGTAGAGAGAGGAAAATTTTAAGGAATAGGTGGATAGGTAGGTAGAGAGAGTGAGGGGAGATATGGAAAGTAGAGAGGGAAGGGGAGAGAGATGTAGAAAAAGGGGAGAATTTAGGAAGGAAGGAGATTTAAGTAGAATGAGATATAGATATAGATATAGGGTAGAACCACTAGAGAGAGGGGGAGGGGGAGGGAGAGGTAGATAACTAATTTTCAAATATATCTCTCCCTCCCTCTATTATAATCTATTGATAACTACTTTTCAAATCTATCTCTCCCTCCCTCGCTCATTGACTAGTACCTTATGTTATTTCTACAATTGTGAAATTTGATAAGGACTTGGATATTCTAACCTTTTCAATTTTAACTTATCAACCATATATTTTGGTGCTAAAATATATTTACTACATTTTTTTGAATTTATAACACTTATATTTAGTCTTGTATATATTTCTAAAGAGACTTCTCCTTTGTACTAGTTCTTTATCGATACCATCACTGTTTAAAAAAACTCTAGTTGCTCTATCACTTTCTTCTTTAATAATTCATAGCTTTTATAAGGAATTTGAATGTTTCAAACTCTCATCCACATGCCTTATAAACACATTTGAGTACAATTTTGAATGATTAATTATGATGATTACGTCAATTACATGGTAAAACTGAGCCTTCAATTGTTCAATTAATCAATTATAGTGTAAATATGGATAACATTAATCATTTATATTTTCATGCAATGGATTATGAAATGATGATATATGTTAGGTTTAGAGTTTATTGTTTAAGTTTTAACCTAATGGATTAATGCAACGATGATAATGGATTAACCCAAAGAGAGACATACAGATGGTGTTGAAAGACCTTATAATGAAGAAATTGAAGAAAGAGGAAGTAGTAGTTCATAATAAAATAAAAGACTAGATGAATATTATATAGATGTAGAATGATATGGTAGATGTATTGAAACAAACTTCATCATAGAATTAAGGTTGTATAGAGAGAGAGAGAAGTAAGGTTGATTCATCATTATTGCCTCCTTCTCCTATATTATTTAAGATGTCTTCTCCTATATAATTTGATTCTTTCAAAATATGGTGCTCATTCTAATGAGCTCTATTTTGAAATAGAGAAAGATCTTAGGACTTCAACTCTACTTGAGATTTCAAATGTGAAAACTTCTTTTGCAATGGCAACAATGTTGAAATTTCTACTTCAATTCCCTCCCACCCTACCACTCCCTATCTCCCTTCTTGCCTCTTTCTCTCCCTCTATCGTAAATCCCTATCTCACTCCTTCCCTCTTTCTCTCCCTCCCTCTATCCCTCCTTCACTACCACTTCCTATCTCCCTACATCCCCCTCTCTCTCCCTTAGATTAATAAATTTATATTATCCAAAAATTAACCTAATTAATTAATGCAATGATGATATATGTTAGGTTTAGGGTTTAGGGTTTAAGGTTTAACCTAATGGAGAGATAAATAGAGGAAGGAGAGAGATATTTAGTGTTAAGGTGGGAAGGATAGAGGTACACATATAGAGAGGGGATGGGAGAGGTATTTATAGAGAGATTTAGAGGGAGGGAGGGAGAGATAATGTGAGGGGTAGGTGGAGAGAGGTTGAATGTGTGTGAAGGAGAGAGGGAGGGAGAGACAGGTGAGATAGAGAGAAAGAGAGTAGAGAGGGATGTATTGAGGGAAGGGTAGGTAGATAGGGAGAGGGTGAGTGGAGATAGAGAGAGGGGGGGAGGGAAAGAGGGATGGAGGGAGGTGTAGGTAGAGAGAGGTAAGGTAGGTGAGGTAGGTATAAAGAGAGTTGGGGAGAGAGGGAAGGGTAGGTGGAGAGGGGTTGTGTGTGCGATGGAGAGATAGAGAAAGAGTTAAGGAGCACATGTAGATAGGTATGATATGAGGACCATACACCTTATCTCAAGACATCATCATACAAGTGAAACTTTTCTTTTATTCCATTAGTCAACATCATCACCACATTTAAAAGAGATAGGTATAAAGAGAGTTAGGGAGAGAGGGAGGGCTAGCTGGAGAGAGGTTGTTTGTAGCACATTGTGAAGAGAATTGTATTTCTTATCAAATCAAAAGATTATAATTTATACATTGGTTGTGTTTCTGATTAAAGTTATGATTAAGAAATTTAAAGAAAAATAAGCAATCTAGAGAATGCACTCTTTATCGAACAAGTTGTGGATGAACAAGAAGAGGAAGATATAATTATTTCAAAGATATTGAAAACTATTTCAAAAACTTATAAGGGACTTAAAATTTGGTGCAGTAAAAATGACATTTCCCTTTCTTCGTCTGATTGGAACAAAAAAATGCTCACATTATTTGCAGTGTTGGAAAGCACACTATCCCTTGTAAATTGTTTCCTTATGATTATTTTTTGTTTCGTACACACCAACAATGTAATGAATTCCACCTTCAAATTTTAGAACAACTCTTTGGTACAATAAAAAAGACATTTCACTTTCTTCATTTGATTGGAACAAAAATATGCTCACATTATTTGCAGTGTTGGAAAATACACTATCCCTTGTCAGTTGTTTCCTTTTGAATTTGTAGTCTTGGAAAACACACTGTCCCTTGTCAGTTTTGTAATGAAGTCCAAATTAAAATTTTAGAACAACATTGGAAATAACTAACAGGGGACAATTTGTTTTCCAATAGGGCACAGTGTGTTTTCCAATAGGGGACAGTGTGTTTTCCAACAAGGAACAAAAAATGCTCACATTATTTATAGTGTTGGAAAACAGACTGTCCCTTGTCAATTATTTCCCTATGAATTTGCAGTGTTGGAAAACACACTATCCCCTGTGTAGGAAATAATTGACAAGGGAAAGTGTGTTTTCTAACACTACAAATAATGTGACAATTCTTTTGTTCCCTGTTGGAAAACATACTGTCCCCTGCTAGAAAACACACTATCCCCTATTAGTTTTTTCCAATGTTGGAAAATACATTGTCCCTTTTTGGAAAAGACATTGTCCCTTGTTAGTTATTTCCGTTGCTGGAAAACACACTATCCCTATTAATGTTTTCCAATGTTGGAAAATAAACTGTCCCTTGTTATTTATTTCTAGAAATCTTACATTCTAATGATGTCCCTATCAAAAAATATTATCCCTATCCCTCCTTGAAGCTATAAATCCAATTTGGGTGCCTATGTCCCATAATCCACCATCACATCTCCCCCTCCTACTAAGTCTATTTTGGGTCCTTCTATCCCTCCCACCCTACCACCCCTATCTCCCTCCTTCGCTCTCTCCCTCACACACACCCTTACCTCTCTTCCTACACTTCCTCTTTCCCTCTCTCTCCTTGCCTCCCTATCTCTATCTCCACTCACCCTCTCCCTATCTACCTACCTTTCCCTTAATCCATCCCATCCCACCTCTCTTTCTACCTACATCTCCCACCTTCCCAACTTCGCCCCTCTATCTACTTCTCTCTCCCCTTCCCTCTCTAATTTCCCTATCTTTATCTACTTCTCTTTTCTACCATTTTTCATGATGAATTTATAGCACTTATATTTATTCTTGTATATATTTCTAAAGAGACTTCCCATTTGTACTAGATCTTTATCAATGCCATCATTGTTTTAAAAAACTCTAGTTGCTCTATCACTTTCTTCTTTAATAATTCATAACTTCTATAAGGAATTTGAATATTTCAACCTCTCATCCACATGCCTTATAAACACATTTGAGGAAAATTATGAATGATTAATTATGATGATTGCATCAATTACATGGTAAAAAAGAGCCTTCTTCAATTGTTTAATTAATCAATTACAGTGTAAATATGGATAACATTAATCATTTATAGTTTCATCAATTCATTATTCAATTTATTCAATCAATCATTTATAATGCAAATATGGACAACACTGGTAAACAAAATGTATTAGCTAAAAATCCATATTGAACTTAAGAATTCCATGGAATAAATACATTCCTCTATACTTCACTCTATCACTCCTTGCTCCTCTGTATTCCTCTATATAATAATCAATAGATTATATAAGTCTCAAATAGGGAATTTATATCTATCTCCCCCTCCCTCCCTCTCTAATTTTCTCTATCTCCCCTCTCTCTCCTTCCATTTCTACTTATCTTTATCTCACCTCTCTCTCTCCCTCCACCATCTCTCTCTCTCTCTCCTCCTTTCACCCACTCTCTACTTCTCGCTATCTAACCTATCACTTTATACATATTTCTCTCTCCCTCCTTCCCTCCTTCCTTCTCTCAATCTCTCCAACTTCCTCCTCACCTCTCTACTCTCTATCTCATATATCTATCACATTTCTCACTTCTCTCTCTCTCCCCTTCCCTCTCTACTCTCTTTCTCTATATCTCACCTCTCTCTCCCTCCCTCTCTCCCTCACACACATTCAACCTCTCTCCACCTATCCCTCATATTATCCCTCCCTCCTTCACTCCCCCTCCCTCCCTCTATGCATACCTTTCCCATCCCCTCTCTATATGTGTACATTTATCCCTCCCACCTTAACACTAAATATCTCTCTCCTTCCTCTATTTCTCTCTCCATTAGGTTAAACCTTAAAACCTAAACGTAACATATATCATCATTGAATTAATTCATTAGGTTAATTTTAGGCTAATATAAATTTATTAATCTAAGGGAGAGAGAGGGGGATGTAGGGAGATAGGAAGTTGTAGGGTGGGAGGGATAGAGGGAGAGAAAGAGGGAAGGAGTGATATAGGGAGTTGTAGGGTGGGAGGGATAGAGGGAGAGAAAGAGGCAAGGAGGGAGATAGGGATTGGTAGGGTGGGAAGGAATGGAAGTAGAAATTGCAATATTGTTGCCATTGAAAAAGAAATTTTCACATTTGAAATCTCAAGTAGAGTTGAAGTCCTAAGATCTTTCTCTATTTCAAAATAGAGTTGAGTAGAATGAGCACCATACATTGAAAGAATAAAATTCTATAGGAGAATGCATCTTAAATAGTAATAGGAGGAGGCACTAATGATGAATCAACCTTACTTCTCTCTCTCTCTCTCTCTCTCCCTCTCTCTCTCTCTCTCTCTCTCTCTCTCTCTCTCTCTCTCTCTACATCCTTAATTCTATGATGAAGGTTGTTTCACTACATCTACCATATCATCCTCCATCTATCTAATATTCATCTATTCTTTTATTTTTTGTCAAATAAAGATATGAAGATCCCTACCACTCCATACAAACTCATGGGATAAACTTATAAATTTATGTAAATTTCAAATATTGGAGATATAATTAGATCTTTCAGTTTTTATAAATAACCAAAAATATGCTACAACCAATAGGGTAGAATTAGAATTTTAATCCTAAAAAAAATGTGGGGATTATGGTATGAGGGGATGAGGTTGTAGGATGGAGTGGTGGCTAATAAAAGATGTGAAAAATAAGTTAGAAGATCTAGAAAAGGAATACTAGGGGTATTAACAGGTAGGAGGAGTGAGGATGAGGAAAAATATCTTGATGATCAACTTGTAGATTAATAAATTTTTATTAGCCTAAAATGAACCTAATGGATTAATGCAATGATCATGGATGTTAGGTTTACAATTTAGGGTTTAGGGTTTATGTTTTAGGAATTTGATCTAAAAACACTTGAAAATAAGCAAACCAAAGTGAATGAGATAGATAGTATATTGACTAAAGAGATTCTTTCAGCTCTTGAGAAGTTGAGGAAGGTGTGTGTGTAGTATGTGCAATAGGAAAATAGCAATACATAAGCGGATAAAGTCAAGACACTAGTATTCCTTGTTGACTTAGTAATTCTCCTCCCACCCTACCACTACCTATCTCCCTCCTTCCCTCCCTCTCTTCCTCACACACACACACAACCTCTCTCCACCTATCCCTCCCTCTCTCCCTAACTCTGTCTATACCTATCTCTTTTAAATGTGGTGATGACGTTAACTAATGGAATAAAAGAAAAGTTTCACTTGTATGATGATTTTTAGAGATAAGGTGGATGGTCCTCATATCCTACCCATCTACATGTGCTCCTTGGCATTTCCAAATATGAAAGATATATTTTCAATTTTCTGATTCAATTGAGTTTATTTTGTATGAAAGAAAGATATGAAGATCCCTATCACTCCATCCAAACTCATGGGATAAACTTATAAATTTATGTAAATTTCAAATATTGGAGTATTAGGGTAGAATTATAAATTTAATCCTAAAAAAATATATTAATAACCTTTGATATAAACATGATGAAAAACCATATAATGACAATTATAATATATGCATGTTCAGTATGTGTAATGAGAAAATGGAAATGTATAAGTGGATAAATTCAAGAGGTTTTCTATTGCATATGAATTTGTGCAAGAAAATAAAGTCAGAGAACTCTCTCTACAAAATAATATCTTATAGCTCCTAGATATTTCATCTCAAACCTATAATCCAACTAAACCTTGAGATCTCCAATCAACACTTCATTATTCCTAATGATTAACATATCATCAACATGTAAAAATATGATATCATGGCATCTTAACTTCATTGTGTTAGCTGCCCTAAATCCATCCTCTTGCATCCCCTTAAGTTATTATCTTAACTCCCCTTAAGTCATCCTCTTAGGACTCCTTAAGTCATCCCCTTCTCTATCCTAAATCCATCATCTTGCATACCCTTAAGAAATTTCCTAATTATAGTGTAAATATTCTCTTTATACAAATGTGTGTATTTATTCTCATACTACCATGGCCAAGATTCCCACAAATAAACGACATATATCCTTTAGCATGATGCAATACTTCCTCATGATGTGTTTAACCTAATGGAGAGAGAAATAGAGGAAGGAGAGAGATATGTAGTGTTAGAGGGAAGTATAGAGGAATTGGGATAGGGAGAGGGAGAGGGCGAGGGGGGTGGCTTGTTTATAGAGGGAATATAGAGAGAGTTAGGGAGAGAGGGAGGGGTAGGTAGAGAGAGATAGTGGAGAGAGGTTGTGTGTGTGAGAGGGAGAGGGAGAGGGAGAGGGAGAGAGAGGGGGAAGGAGAGACATAGTGAGTGGTAAGGTGGGAGGGATAGAGTTACATATAGAGAGAAATAAGTTCTTCCAAACTATATTGAAATCATTTTTTTGTAACTCTTAATAAAGATATATTCAAGGTATGGTGTGATAATAGGTCACAACTCTTGACCTTACCACTATTTTTCTCCAAAAATTTCCAATACCTTATCCTTGTGGTAATGAAATACATGACTTAATTGTCATCATGACTTACAAAGAAGTCAAAATTTCTTCCAAATTGAAAATGTATCCACACTTTTTGTTGGGTAGGGTACTTAATCTGAGTCAATCTATTCTCAAATAGGGAATTTATATCTATCTCCCCCTCTCTCCTTCCCTTTCTACTTCTCTTTATCTCACCTCTCTCTCTCCCTCCACCTTCTCTCTCTCTCCTCCTTTCACCCACCTTCTCTCTCTACTTCTCACTACCTAACCTATCACTCTATACCTCTTTATCTCTACCTCCCTCCTTCCCTCTCTCAATCTCTCCAACTTCCTCCTCACCTCTCTACTTCTCTCTCTATCTCATATATCTATCACCTCTCTCACTTATCTCTCTCTCCCCTTCCCTCTCTACTCTCTTTCTCTCTATCTCACCTCTCTCTCCCTCCCTCTCTCCCTCACACACATTCAACCTCTCTCCACCTACCCCTCACATTATCCCTCCCTCCCTCCCCCTTCCCTCCTCCCTCCTTCCTGATCTCTCACTCTCTCTATGCATACCTCTCCCATCCCCTCTCTACATGTGTACCTCTATCCATCCCACCTTAACACTACATATCTCTCTCCTTCCTTTATTTCTCTCTCTGTTAGGTTAAACCTTAAACCCTAAACCCTAAACCTAACATATATCATCATTGCATTAATTCATTAGGTTAATTTTAGGCTAATATAAATTTATTAATCTAAGGGAGAGAGAGAGGGGGGGATGTAGGGAGATAGGAAGTGGTAGGGAAGGAGGGATAGAGGGAGGGAGAGAAAGAGGTAAGGAGTGAGATAGGGAGTTAGGATAGAGGGAGAGAAAGAGGCAAGAAGGGAGATAGGGAGTGATAGGGTGGGAGGGAATTGAAGTATAAATTGCAACATTGTTGCCATTGCAAAAGAAGTTTTCACATTTGAAATCTCAAGTAGAGTTGAAGTCCTAAGATCTTTCTTTATTTCAAAATAGATTTGAGTAGAATGAGCACCATACATTTAAATAATCAAATTCTATAGGAGAAGGCATATTAAATAATAATAGGAGGAGGCACTGATGATGAATCAACCTTACTTATCTCTCTCTCTCTATGTACAACCTTAATTCTATGATGAAGGTTGTTTCAATAAATCTACCATATCATCCTCCATCTATCTAATATTCATCTATTCAAGTTTATTTCATTATGAACTACTACTTCCTCTTTCTTAATTTTCTTCATTATAAGGTCTTTCAACACCATCTTTATGTCTCTCTTTGGGTTAATCCATCATCATCATTGCATTAATCCATTAGGTTAAACCTTAAACCATAAACCCTAAACCTAACATATATCATCATTGCATTAATCCATAGCATGAAACTATAAATTATTAATGTTATCCATATTTACACTATAATTGATTAATTCAACAATTGAAGGCTCACTTTTACCATGTAATTGATGAAATCATCATAGTTAAGCATTCAAATTTTTCCTCAAATGTGTAAATAAGGCATGTGGATGAGAGTTTGAAATATTCAAATACCTTATAAAAGCTATGAATTATTAAAGAAGAAAGTGATAGAGCAACTAGAGTTTTTTTAAACAATGATGGTATTGATAAAGAACTAGTACAAATGAGAAGTCTCTTTCGAAATATATACAAGACTAAATATAAGTGTTATAAATTCAAACAATGGTAGTAAATATATTTTAGCAACAAAAGAGATGGTTGATAAGTTAAAATTGAAAAGGTTAGAATATCCAAGTCCATATAAAATTTCATAATTATAGAAATAACATAAGGTACTAGTCAGTGAATGAGAGAGGGAGAGATAGATTTGAAAAGTAGTTATCTACCTCTCCCTCCCCCATGTCTCTCTCACGAGATCTCTCTCTTTATACCTCTCCCACCCTACCTTTGTATCTAGATTTACCTACATCTCTCTTTATTCCTTGCACCTTACCTCTCTATACCTACACATCTCTCCCTCCCTCTTTCCCTCTCTCTCTCCCTCCCTCCCTCTCTCTCTCCCTCCTTCCCTCTCTCTATTTTCACTCACCCTCTCCCTCTTGACCTACCTTTCCCTCAATCCATCCCACCCACCTCTCTTTCTACCTACCTCTCTGTCCTTCCCAACTTCCCCCCTCTATCTACTTCTATCTCCTCTTCCCTCTCTACTTTCCCTATCTGCCATCACTCTCTCTACCTACCTATCCCTCTATTCCTTCAACCTTAACTCTATTTACCTACCTCTCCATGTCTCTCCCTCCCCATATCCCTATATCCCTCTATACCTCACTCCACCTATGAGAAGAGGAAGGTTAGGAAGGATGGTGAGAAATGAGTGATAGAGTGAAGTATAGAGGAATGTATTTATTCCATGGAATTCTTAAGTTCAATATGGAATTTTAGTTAATATATTTTTTTTACCAATGTTGTCCATATTTGCATTATAAATGATTAATTGAATAAATTTAATAATGAATTGATGAAACTATAAATGATTAATGTTATCCATATTTACACTATTATTGATTAATTAAACAATTGAAGAAGGCTCTTTTTTACCATGTAATTGATGCAATCATCGTAATTAATCATTCATAATTTTCCTCAAATGTGTTTATAGGGCATGTGGATGAGAGTTTGAAATATTCAAAATCCTTATAGAAGCTATGAATTATTAAAGAAGAAAGTGATAGAGCAACTAGAGTTTTTTAAAACAATGATCGTATTGATAAAGATATAGTACAAAGGAGAAGTCTCTTTAGAAATATATACAAGAATAAATATAAGTGCTATAAATTCATCATAAACAATGGTAGAAAAGAGAAGTAGATAAAGATCGGGAAAGTAGAAAAGGAAGGGGAGAGAGAAGTAGATAGAGGGGGGAAGTTGGGAAGGAGGGAGATGTAGGTAGAAAGAGAGGTGGGATAGGATCGATTTAAGGGAAAGGTAGGTAGAGAGGGAGAGGGTGAGTGGAGATAGAGATAGGGAGGGAGGGAGAGAGAGGGAAAGAGGGAGGTGTAGGAAGAGAGGTAAGGGTGTGTGTGAGGAAGAGAGGGAAGGAGGGAGATAGGGGGTGGCAGGGTGGGAGGGATAGAAGGACCCAAAATAGACTTAGTAGGAGGGGGAGATGTGACGGTGGATTATGGGACATAGGCACCCAAATTAGATTTAGCTTCAATGAGGGATAGGGATATTTTTTTTGGATAGGGATAGGGATAATGGTTTTGAGCTAGTATAATGGAGGGGGGTGGTAACAAATGGTTTGGAAGAATGATAACACATAATGTATTGACTTAAGAGATTCTTCCTTCTCTTGAGAAGTTGAAATGGAAAAGGAATTTGAAGAAGTAGACCAAAGTGAATGAGATAGATAGTGTATTGACTGAAGAGATTCTTCCCACTCTTGAGAAGTTGAGGAAGGTGCATGTGCAGTATGTGCAATGGGAAAATGGCAATGTAGAAATGGATAAAGTCGAGAGGTTTTGTAAATTGCATATGAATTTGTGCAAGTAAAGAATGTGAGAGATGATGTTATAAGTGGAGTTGAACAAATGAACTCAAAGATTCTTGAACTTAAGAATGCCATGGAACAAATACAATTGGAAATAGAGAAAAATGAAAAGGAAAAATCAGATCTAAGTGCAAAAAAAGAGAATTAGTTGGGACAATGTGTTTTCCAACAAGGAACAAAAAATGACACAGTGTGTTTTCCAACAAGAAACAAAAAAATGGCAATGTGTTTTCCAACAGGGAAATAACTAATTAGAAATAACTATCAGGGGAAAATTTGTTTTCCAACATTGTCCCTTGTCAATTATTTCCACAAGGGACAGTGTGTTTTCCAACACTGCAAATAATGTTGGAAAACACACTGTTCCTTGTTAGTTATTTCCCTGTTGGAAAACACACTGTCATTTTTGTGTTCCTTGTTGGAAAACACACTGTCATTTTTGTGTTCCTTGTTGGAAAACACACTGTCCTTGACAACATGGGACAGTGTGTTTTCCAACATTGGAAATAACTAACAGAGGACAGTGTGTTTTCCAACATTGGAAATAACTGACAAGGGACAGTGTGTTTTCCAACATTGGAAATAACTAACAGTGGACAGTGTGTTTTGCAATAGGGGATAGTGTGTTTTCCAACAGGGAACAAAAACAATGACAGTGTGTTTTCCAATAGGAAAATAACTAACAGGGGACAATGTGTTTTCCAATAGGGAAATAACTAATAGGGGACAATGTGTTTTCCAACAAGGAAATAACTAATAGGGGATAATGTGTTTTCCAACATTATTTGCAATGTTGGAAAACACACTGTCCCTTGTCAATTATTTCCACAAGGGACAGTGTGTTTTCCAACACTGCAAATAATGTTGGAAAACGCATTGTCCCCTGTTAGTTATTTCCCTGTTGGAAAACACATTGTCATTTTTTGTTCCCTGTTTGAAAACACATTGTCCCCTATTGGAAAACACACTATCCCCTGTTAGTTATGTAATGACGTTCACCTTCAAATTTTTGAACAACTCTTCGGTTACAGTGAAAATGACATTTCACTTTCTTGATATGATTGGAACAAAAAAATGCTCACATTGTTTGCAGTATTGGAAAACACAATGTCCCCTGTGTAGGAAAAGTGGATAGGGGACATCATTAGAATGTAAGATGTCTAGAAATAACTAACAGGGGGCAGTGTTTTTTCCAACATTGGAAATAACTAACAGGGGACAGTGTGCCATCACTATATTCTAATGATGTATCCCTTGTTCATATGATGATGACATTAATTTGGTAGATGAACCCAAAAAATTTGTGGCACATCTTTCGTCAATAATACAAATGTTATTGCCTACTTGTTACATAGACTTTGTGTTAAAGTATGCACATATTATTAATACTTTAGGTGATTTATAACCATCTAGGTATGTTTGTAGTGCATATTTGTATATTTTGAGGATGATGAATAAAATTAAAAATTATCGCTATCTGGTGAATCCAACATTTTAGAATTTCAATTTCTTTGTAATACTTTGGATACTAGTGCATGACAATGAGACTATCTCTATTTTTTCACCCATGGTTTCATATTGTTTTAGATGTTGATATAGAACATAAATTAGATTGGGAAAAACACATTTGATCTATTCTTTAAGAGGATAAAATTTTGTACATGAAAATTTTATCTATTGATAACATCAACTTTACATATATTAGATGTAAAAATCTATGATACATGGAAGGGTTGTCATCCCCAAAGATTTATACAATTCAAGATCATAGAAATGAGGAAGATGGTCCTCTAATAGGAAGACAATAAATGATATTGATACATTCTCTACAATGAGATATTTTATGCATTTACAACAATTTAAATAGCAACCACTCTTACTGAGAACTCGACATTTTCAGAGTCCTCATTTTCCTCTCAAATCTCAAGAAAAAGCTTTCTTTATATTGTGAATGCTTTCAAGTGTTAAGTCTACTCCCTTTGTCCAAATTGGAGTACCAAACTATTAAGACATCCAAAATCCACATCAAATTCATATAGCTAAATAAAAGGAATTCAATCAAAGATTCATAATTGTAACCATAAGCTTTGAAAATTGAAATATATAACATCTCCTCCAGTCACATAGATCACTTTATGAAGTGTCTTCTCTGATCATGCTACTCACTTTCTATATATAACATCTCCTCAAGGCATTTTGTGTTTATTTTCTTGTGTTGGGTTCTTTAAAAAGAAAGAAATCAATTAATCAATTTGTAAACAACTTTGGATTATAACAAATAAACTAATCATCACTACCCATTAATTATTAGATAGTCAAGTAAATATGTTGAAGCAAGCCAATCCCACAAAACGTTAGAAAGGTTATGGTTGCAAGATAAATCATCATGCAATAACGACAAGTAACAGTTTTTATAGTGTTGTTATGTTGTGGTAAATTTCAAGGCATTTTGTATTGGGTTCTATAAAATATAACATTATCACTACAAACCACAAGCAAACATAATCCAAATATATAACATTAGACATTATCACTACAAACCACAAGCAAATTTCAAGGCATTTTGTGTTGGGTTCTTTAAAAAGAAAGAAAGAAATCGATCGATCTATAGACAACATTGGATTATAACAAATAAACTAATCATCGCTACCCAATTAATTATCAGACAGTCAAGTAAATATGTTGAAGCAAGCCAATCCCATAAAACGTTAAAAGGGTTATGGTTGCAAGATAAATCATCATGCATTAATTACAAGTAACAGTGTTTATAGTGTTGTTATGTTGTGGTAAATTTCAAGGCATTTTGTGTTGGGTTCTATAAAATATGACATTATCACTACAAACCACAAGAAAATATAATCCATTAATATATAACATTAGACATCATCACTACAAACCACAAGAAAATTTCAAGGCATTTTGTGTTGGGTTCTTTAAAAAGAAAGAAATCAATCAATCAATTTGTAGACAACTTTGGATTATAACAAATAAACTAATCACTACCCAATTAATTATCAGACAGTCAAGTAAATATCTTGAAGCAAGCCAAACCCACAAAATGTTAGAAGGGTTATTGTTGCAAGATAAATCATCATACAATAACGACAAGTAACAGTGTTTATAGTGTTGTTATGTTGTGGTAAATTTCTAGGCATTTTATGTTGGGTTCTATAAACTATGACATTATCACTACAAACCACAAGAAAATATAATCAAAGATTCATAATTGTAACCATAAGCTTTCAAAATTGAAATATATATCATCTCCTCCAGTCACATAGATCACTTTATGAAGTGTCTTCTCTAATCATGCTACTCACTTTCTATTTATAAGTCTACTCTCTACACCAATACTCACTTTCTAAATTTGGAGCTATTGATCGACGAGAGTAGCTTACTCTCTCCCAGAGAAAGCCTTTGACATAATTATGAAGTAAGAATTAAAATGAGCACATACAAACATTTTATTGTATCTTATTTGAAGATCTGTGTGAATGTATGATTCATTATGCTATCTAGCAATCAATGCTTTCAACTTTGAACATCTTGTATAAAGAAAATGCCATAAAATTTCTACAATTCACGAATATAAGCTTTTCTTCTTCATTTGTTTTGGATCCTATTTTTCTTTCATGGATCATAAAATACACCACAAAAAAATGGATCATATAGAAAAAAACCTTTTATAGACTTTAATCCACAAATCTTCAAATTAAGAAAATAGAACAATATTTATATACCTGGAGTGAACAACTCCACCAAGTGATGCCTCATTAATTAATGTTGTATATCGTGAAAAGCCATCAAGCTTTATTAAAT
This sequence comes from Sequoiadendron giganteum, assembly GCA_007115665.2. NCBI lineage: Eukaryota > Viridiplantae > Streptophyta > Pinopsida > Cupressales > Cupressaceae > Sequoiadendron > Sequoiadendron giganteum. The sequence continues at coordinate 345,686,258 of CM021103.1, read as the reverse complement.
AGAAACACAAATTAATAACTACAATATGGAGAGGTTGCATCCAAGGAATACAACTTCAAACTACATTTGAGATAAAAAGTTGAATTTATCAGAGTATTGTTGTTCAAAACGAATTTGTCAAAAGATTTCTCTGAAAGCTATTTTCTTGCCACAACAGAAAAAAAACACAAGGATTTGAAGGTCCAGGAACAATACAATATTGGCTGACATTTCATAATATTTATAGCAGAGCTTATGCCAATGGTGAACAATCTCAATAGGATACGCTCTGGATAGATGAATTTTCATCTTGAAGAACAAAGGTAGGAACATGCTACAGAAAAACCTAGCTAATTTCCTTTCTCCCAAACAGAGCTTTTAAATTTCTGAATACTAGGAAACAGCGGAGCCTAATACTAGTGAACAATGTTCTTCCTCTTTTCAAAAAATTGCTTCTATGAAGAGTTCAAGAGAGGAAGCCCTAGACTTTACAAACCCCATACTATTTGGAAAATCAAAGGCAGTGTTACCATAAGATTGAGCTCATTATACAAATTCTCTACAAAAATCATGTATCAGGGTGTGCTTTTTCGGGAATTGAAAGATGTACGACAATGAATTGCAGAAAACTCACGCACTAGGCCTGATGTGTTCCAATCTCCAAAGATCCTATAATGATAAATGAAGGAATTTCCAGATTCCGGGGTGTCCAAAAGCAGACTTTAGGTACAAGTTTTATAGAGGCTCTTAACGGCTCCGATTTGCATCGTGGAAAAACAAAACATGCTTCTTGAGGAGCCATATTTTGGTCTATCACTCTGCTCATGGAATTGGTCATAGCTTCTTTCACATTACACAATTTTATGCTCTCTTCATTTTCTTTTTCATTGTCACTGTGTTTGTTGTCACCATCCATCTTAACCACATGAGCAGGAGCAGGTCTCCTCACATGCACAAAGTCTTATTGATATTTCGAAAGTTGCAACGTATTTTCCAAAAAAGTATTCATGAACATTTTTTCTATAAGATGTGAACCAGGGGTAGCTAAAACTACTTGGGCAAAAAAAGAAAATAAAAAAAACTCGCTGAAATCATGGCTAATGACTTACCTCAAGATTTCTACATAGGCTGGTGTATTTGGCAGGTATGACGCCAGATTCTACAACCTCTTCCAGCATCACCCTACTTGTGCCAAAATGGAAGCTTCGAAACAAGGTATGGACACCCATTAAAGCGTACGCGATGTAGACATTTTGTCAAATGTTGTGGTCGCAACTGCTTGGATAGATATGTATGCAAAATGTGGATGCATAGAGAAGGCGAGACTGGCAAGTATTCCCTATCTCCATCACAAATGCAGTCTGCCATATTGCTCTTTGCTTGCTTCCTTCCTGCTGAAAAATGTGTTTCTAGAATGTCCACAGGATATACGACCATTTTAAATTTCAAATATCCCACTTTTAAAAGTTGCCGCTCTTTTCAAAACTTTTGGAACGTCGTCCGTCCGTTTGAAACTGTCTGTCTTCGTCAACTCCATTTGTCAGCTGTGTCCGTCAGTCTTTCCGGTGGTGTTTTTTTGTCCAGCGTGTGGGATGGGATGGGATGCTATGTTATAATGTTAAATACATAGGTGAATTTTTTCTAGGAGTTTATTTTCTCCTCTCAAGTCTACATTTTGTGTCGTTTATATACCACTTTCTTTAAATTTTGGGGTATTTCATAATTTTTATGATTTTGAATCTATTATCATTTCTTCCTAAGGGTATCATTTTCCTTAGTTTGATCAGTTTGGAATAAATATATATAATATTTAAGAGGGTGGACAATAAAATATATCCTCGAGCAAGAATTTTTTTTGCTCAATCTTATCCTCCATGTTATTTTATGGATTGATTTATCTTAAAGAGACGTCGACATTATGCCATTAGGGATACAAATTTACCAATAACCCTTGCAATGTGCCAAGTAAAAATCATAAATCATATCATACAATTTATCACTAGTGTCCCATGGCCCTATTCCAATAACTCATTAGGTGGGATAACATCAATATCATAATGTCCAAAAATTAGTGGAAATTCAATTCAAGCAAGTTTATTTAATCATAAAGGATACAAATACAAGTCTATATGTTCTTTGTATTTTATTATTCATACTGTGCCAATTATAATGCAATCTCATTTCCAACTCAGAGCATATTCATTTACAAAGGCCATGCATGTGAGTTGATTCATAATAGTCTCCACCCACCTGTCATTTGTCCCAAACACTATCATATTTGATAAGAAATTATTTTGGCTCATTCAAACTTACAAATATTCATTACATACTAAGGTAGTGAATACAACCAACCCATTAAGGGTACTATTAGCTTTATCTTTAACCATACTAACCCAATAAAACATACACCCTTAGTTATTTGATTTTTATGTTCCTCAAAATTCATGTATTTACTACGAGGTGATCCCACAATAGTGGTTTACAATTTTTGGCCAAACTAGACACTAAAATTATTATTTTTAACTAAATCTTCACATTCGGGCACCTATAGCGGTTAAACCATGAGGAATTTGAAGATGATGTAAACTAGAGTCTCGTCACATTTTGTTTGTAGATTCTAAAAATATTTTTTTAATTTTTTTTGGAATCAGATTGGACTTCTTTTTCCATCTCCCACGAAAACTGGTTTTTTTCAGAAAACAACATTTTTAAAAAGTGATGCTAACCGTATACAACATAAATTTTTTTGTATGAAGGGTAAAATTCTAATTTTTTTGAATTTATATTTGTAACTATGATATCTAGCACTTTCATTTGGTCTCATAGTTTTTTATTGAATATTTTTTCCTTAATCAAGTTTTGAAGGCAAACCAATTGCAATTTAGACATAGGCGGACTATATACAACATAATTTTTTCTGTATGTATCGAAATTCAATTTTATTTTTTTTAATGCTTCAAGGACATCAATACCCAGCACGAACATATTTTAAAATTTTTTATTTTGATAATCTTTTATTTTTCCACATGTGCAAAATAGAGAGCTTTATTTTCGGTGAACAACCTATGTTTAATAAAACTAAAAAAACACATACATAATAAAACCAAAACATATTAAAATTATATTCGTTGGATAGCTCATTCTGAGGACTACCATCTTCCAATTGGGTTTGTGAATTCTCCTCCATTTTCATCCTCAACTCGAGCTTCGAAGGGCAGAAATATGCTAAAATTTGGTGGAAGAGGGGGAGAAGGGAAAAAAAGGGGGTTCGAACGAACCCCCCTTCGCTCGAAAGGGTAAAATGGGGTTCGTTTGAAGGGGAGTTCGCTCGAACCCCCCCTTTTCTTTGAATTTTTCATATGTTTCTATGAAGAAACGTGACATTATATGGTTCGAGCGAACCCACCATGCAAAAGGGGGTTCGCTTGAACTAGGAGTTCGACCGAACCCCTCTTTTTGGTTCGTGCAAACCCCCTAGTTCGAACGAACCCTTTAAAACATGAAATTTTGAATGTGTCAAAATTTTTACAAATTTCCTTCCTCATAAAAATTGTAAACCACTATTATGGGTTTACCCCACGACAAGGATTCTTAAAACCCATAAAATATGCAACAAAATTTTCCACATAACCAAGGGTGAAATCAAATTCAAGAAGTGCATTAGGAAAATGGAAATTGTCAAATGGCATAACCTATTGTTGCGCACTCTTATTTCCTTAACAATTCATATATCTAATTTTCTATTTTTCCCTCATTTAGGTTTTCTTAGTTAAGACTAATCATACATCTCATGAGCTTAAAATTCCATTAAAAAATTTCAAGGCAACTACACTCATACCAAGAGACCAACTTAGTTATGGTCGCTTAGTAGTGTAGGAAAATTTACCTTATCAAAAGTCAGGTTAGCTTCGTAGCCCTAGTGTTTGAATCCGGTTGCTCTGATACTCATGTAACAACCACCCCTCGATTGCTACCATTTTTTTTTTTATCAATTCAAAACAAATACCAACTTAATCGACTGACCATCTTTATGCAAATTAAAGGTGTTATCTTCAACACTTCTCCATTCATCATGGTGTCATCAACCTGACTTCACCACTTATATACTTACACAAAGGAGTAGTAAGCTCACAAGGTTAAAGCCATTGCTAGGTCTAGACCTAAGCCTCGAGGGTTCATTCCTGATGATCCGGCCTACGTATTCCTTCATAGGAAATCAGAGGCTTCGTAGTTCTCCCACCAAGGTCAGAGGGAGATCAATCTCTCCTCTTGTGTGAGATCTTTGATCTCACTTTTAACCCATGACTGTTTATTAAGTATGGGTAAGCTATCAACTTGGCCAATAATAATGTAATGATATCAAATCACCACCAAGTTATAATTCCACCAAGCATTACCAATTAGTATGCAATCATACACAACTACACAAGGGTCATATATTTTCATAACTCCCCAATTCCTATATGGAGTGACTAGAGCATACATCACATATACACAAGGTGACTAGCTCATACACATCGCTAATACAAAGTGACTGGTTCTTGCCTACGTCACATATACAAGTGACTTACTCTAGCATACATCACAAATACAAGGATGAAGAGCTCATGTGTAGATCACAAGTAAATCCATTTCTAACTCACAAGAACATATCAACTACTATAGAAATTAGCTCATATGCATGTCATAAATACAATGGTGATGAGCTTGTGTGTACATCACGAGTAGATCCATGATGATCTCAAGCATACATCACATATACATGATGGCTAGGTCCATCTTACATCACAAGTACATTAGTGATGAGCTCATACATACATCATAAGTACAATAGAGAATAACTCATACATATCACATTCGCTTTGGCTAACACGTGCTTCTCCTTAGTGCATCCTAGATAGAAAAGGAATGTCTATACATTGCACATTACACCGTTGGTCCCATCCTCTCTCCAATCAAGTATGCCATTTCACATTAAGATATTCCAAAAATTATACTATGAGGTTGGTCTAACTATGACCTACTTATTCTTCATTAGAAACTCTCTTCCCTAAAGTCCATTGGAGGACTAAGCAACCATGGGTGGCCAACACTAGCATAGAGTGCTCCTTGACTACTGCCCATCTCGAGCATAGTACTACCCCTAAAAACTTGTCAATATCAAGAGCAATAGTACTGCTCCTTGACTACTATCCATCTCAAGCAAAGTACTTCCCCTAAACACCTATCAATCTCAAGCATAATAGTACAACCCCTAGACACCTGGCAATCCCAAGCATAATAGTACTCCTCCTTGACTACTATCCATCTTGATTAAAGTACTTCCCCTTTCAACCATGCTTAGCACTATAATTGGAAGATAGGTTCTTAATGTAGAATAGCTAGATCATGATCAACTGGATTAGAAGCCTATACATAGTCATTTAAGTCTGAGGTTATTATTCACAATACATAATAGAAATCACTTAGTACCAACATGAAGTGACTCAACTCAACCGGTAACCACTACCAAGTAGTCCAATTCATTCCTTTCCTTTACCTTATCATTTAGACACACATTATGTATAGAATACAATTTATCAAATTTCCTTTCATAACCATCTAATACACGTTTGGCCTCATCTAAGCCCTACTAGAGAGAGCAGGTCAAACCAATTGGGAACAACCCCAAAATCTAGGAGTTATCCCCCTAGACCTTCCCCCTATGGACTTGAGGTCACAAAGGCATCCTTCACCCATGGACCGCCTATGTTCCCGCTTCCAAACGGGTCAAATTCACATGTAGTTATCCTAACAAGGTCTCTCAAAGGACCCACTCACACAAGTTCCCATGACCAAGGTTTTGGTTCCCTCCAACTAATAATAGTCATTAGTAGTTAGGAAAACATAAATAAGTATATAATTTAACAACACATACTATAACACTTCCCTTTAAGCATATATAGAAAATGTGAATTTAACTCAACCATGATTATTCATAAACCAGCTTGAATGTCCTCGTTTTGATCTTATCAACGTAGGGGATAGGTTAATTATTCAACATGAAATTACCTTGGTTCACATATATCTATAGAAAATCACTTCCATTTCAATTTACGTATTAGATTTGATATTGAGGTTCTTGTACCCAATGGGTTAACAAATATCTTTGAAGGACAACCAAGAGTATTATAAGCTTATTTTAAGTTATAGTTTCCCAAATTCTACTTAAGAAGGTTGGAAACACTATGTCCAATGGACCAATATATAATTAAACATATCCCATTCATAATATTACCAATAATACTCTTGATCTTCTAAATTCCTTTAACTTATGGTGCACCCTATATTCTTATATGAGTCTAGTTAAATGACTAGATAATTTACTCATACTTGTCATTTGGTCTAAACTTGACCTTAATGGTCATTAGTAACGTATCAAGAGATGCTACATAGGATTTATCTCATAACTTGATCTCAACCACATTTTCGAATTAACGATAGTTCCCTCCCATAATTTGGTATACAATTATATTGTGATTAATTATAAGTATAATAATAATTCCAATATCAAGGTTCTTGTATCTAAGAGATTGATAGACATCATGTAGTCATATAAAACAATATCATGGAAGCAACTAAGCATTTGATCTAGGACTCTTTGTCATATTATTTATTTTAAAGTTCAAACATAAAGTATCCAAATAATTAACCCTTGATTATATTGAGTTCTAAATTAAAGAATATGAATACAAAGGTTAGATGGATTACTTAACAATGAATTCTCTTTGTTTGCACAAATCATACTTATCATTGGACCTAGACATGCTACCATAGTGGATATATAAACATGAAGTTACATTATTATAATAGTAATCACCATATCCAAAAGCTATGTTCTCATGCAAAGCCATGTAAGGTTTTATTTGGGCTAACTAGTACCAAGAATGAACAACACCCCTTAAGCACATCATTATAGGATTGTGATCCCTTACTACTCTAATTAAGCATACCTATATGTGATGATCTTGATATGGTGTATAAATTTACCATTTTTACCTAGTATTTTGTCAACATTCATTGGTTTTAAGTTCAAAACTTGATTTAGGGTTCTTAAATGATGCATGAGCATTCAATCACTTTTTTCATTTATACATTGATAATAGGAAACCTAAAATAAACATGAGCAATAACCTTGAATCACGGCCATGGTATACTATGTATATATACTATATTAGTCTCCAATAGATATTTATGTCAACATTGATGTATGAATGTCTCATTATTTTATGATGATTGTTCCTTTAATTAGAAGTCATGATCTTAACTAGTATTTCTCATAAAACCAATGCCCAATTTCATACAAGTATCTACTAGCATTGCTAGAATTTCATCCATCCAATTAGGACTTATGGTTCTATAATTCTCATACCACCACTATCATACTAAAACTAATGAGATTCTCTACCTAACTCTTTAGTTTATCTTTCTTGGTGTGTTATGTTAACTAGCATTCGAAGCATCCTTGAGAATTCATCTCTAATTTACATATCAAGCTTATAGGAACATTAACCTTTCATTCGACTATATTGAGACAAGAATAAATGTTCAATTTCATTACAAGGAATAACAAAGTCCAAGAAACCCTTCATAGTTATTTTTGTACAAAATGCTTAGAAACCTAGGTCAAGTTGGAATAATGGAACCCATGTAGTTCAAGTTCAATTTCGCATAGCCAATAACAACAACATGGCTTTAGCATCTTACCGGGTGGCACCAAATCTTGAAGTTATGAACTCGCAATTTTGAGTTGTCTTCAATGAACCCATTTGTCGTAGAACCCTTCTCTTGGTAGTCATGCTCGAAATGGCCTTAATCAACATATAGTTTCCTACCTCTTCTCCCATGGACTCCAAAGGAGCAAGCATTGCACTTTAAAATGCTCTCAATAGAAACATTAGTTCCTCCATCGCTGAAAATATTTTGATCAACTCTTTCCCTCTACCTGTGTCATAGAAATCCATCTATCCTTTATACTTTATTTGGTATCCATACGTTGTTCCAAACTCTCATGATAGAATAAGAAGGGCCGGTGTGGGAAATTCTAGTCTAGTTTTCCTTTATACCCACCAATTTCTTTTTCTCGAAGGTTTCTAAATCCTTTTCAACAAATCTATTTTGTGCATGCCCATCAATATTTTTCATTCCATGAGACCATGTTCTACCCTCAGGCACCCGCCTTCTACTATTTTTTTTCCAAAAACAGATCTCTAAATTGCAAATTAATGGAGGGTTGCAACATCTTTCCCTCTATACCCATCCTTCATTCACAGCTATGAATTTCTTTCTATTCGCACATGCTCCCGCCATTCTCTCCTTCTCCATCGCTTTGTGATTTATCTCCCCATGTGAATCTTCTTCCTCATACCTTTCTCTCTTTTCACCCATGCCCTTTCCTCTCCTTTCTCTCTCCTATGCAATTTTTGGTGCCCTTTTTTTCTCCATTCTGCTCTAAACACCTCTTAATGCGGTCAATGAAAGATTGAGATCTCCTTTTTTTGTGTGTGAAAAACTCACCTTCATCTTGCAATATTTTGACAACTCCTACAACTCGTCATTTTCATTCTTCTCTCACCTCTTTTCTATTTGCAAAAACTCTGAATATCTACAGACATGAGCAACAAATAAGGTGCGAAATTCTTCGAGTTGGTAGCATTGATGGATGACCATACCTTCACGTTGTACCTTCTCTGACACTATCCCTCTTTCTTTTTTTTCTTCTCAAGTGCCCAAAACTTGCAATTAATATGCCTGCTTTTTTGAGTAAAAGTTGGACGAATTGGTGAGGATGTCAATCCTTACTAATGACATGACACCTCATTCACCCTTGGTCAACATTGCCTCCATATGCACATGGTCTCTTGTGAGACTTAGTTGCATTTAGTTTTTTGGTTCTCCCCCACAACCATCCATCATGGAGGTAGTTGACGTGGGGATGTGGAATCCTTCCCCCCTTAAGGTAAGTCATTCCAGCTTATTAGAAAGTTTCAAAGTTTCATCTATTAATTTTCTTGCTTAATCTATACTCCAGTCATTTAATTCTTTACTCTTATCCTATTTTGACCTTTCAAGTCTTTGTTTTGTCTCGTTTATATGCCATTTTCTTCAAATTTTGGGGTATTTCACATTTTTTATGATTTTCAACCTATTATCATTTCTTCCTAAGGGTTTCATTTTCCTTAGTTTGATAAATTTGGAATAAATATATATAATCTTTAAGAGGTTGGACAATAAAATATATCCTCGAGCAATCATTTTTTTTTATCAATCCTATCCTCCATGTTATTTTATGGATTAATTTATCTTAAGAGACATCGATATTATGCCATTAGGGATAAAAATTTACCAATAACCCTTGAAATTTGTTAATTACATATCATAATGCATATATACAATTTATCAATCGAGTCCCATGGCCCTATTCCAGTAACTCACTAGGTGGGATAATATCAATATCATAATGTCCAAAAATTAGTGGAATTTCAATTCAAGCAAGTTTACTTAATCATAAAGCATACAAATACAAGTATATATGTTATTTGTATGTTATTATTAATATTTTTCCAATTATAATGCAAGCTCATTTCCAACTCAGAGCATATTCATTTACAAAGGCAATGCATGTGAGTTGATGCATAATAATCTCCACCCACCTGTCATTTGTCCCAGGCACTATCATATTTGATAAGAAATTATTTTGGCTCATTCAAAATTACAAATAATTCATTGCATACTAAGGTAGTAAATACAACCAACCCATTAAGGGTACTATTAGCTTTATCTTTAATCATGCTAACCCATTAAAACATACACCCTTAGTTATTTGCAGTTTATGTTCCTCAAAATTCACGTTTCTACAATGACAAGGATTCTTAAAACCCATAAAATATGCAACAAAATTTTCCACATAACCAAGGGTGAAATCAAATTCAACAAGTGCATTAGGAAAATGGAAATCGTCAAATGGCATAACATATTATTGCGCACTTTGATTTTATTAACAATTCATATATCTAATTTTCTATTTTTCCCTCATTTAGGTTTTCTTAGTTAACACTAGCCATACATCTCATGAGCTTAAAATTCCATTAAAAAATTTCAAGGCAACTACACTCATACCAAGAGACCAACTTAGTTATGGTCAATTAGTAGTGTAGGACAATCTACCTTATCAGAATTCAAGTGAGCTTTGTAGCCCTAGTGTTTGAACCTGGTTGCTCTAATACCCCTCTAACAACCGCCCCTCAGTTGTTGCCAATTTGTTTTTTATTAGTTCAAAACAAATACCAACTTAATCAACTGACCATCTTCTATGCAAATTAAATATATTATCTTCAACACTTCTCCATTCATCATGGTGTCATCAACCTGACTTCACCACTTATATACTTACAAAAAGGAGTAGTAAGCTCACAACGTTAAAGCCATTTCTAGGCCTAGACCTAAGCCTCGAGGGTTCATTCCTGATGATCTAGCCTATTTATTCCTTCATAGGAAATCAGAGGCTTTGTAGTTCTCCCACCAAGATCAGAGGGAGATCAATCTCTCCTCTTGTGTGAGATATTTGATCTCACTTTTAACCCATGACTATTTATTAAGTACGAGTAAGCTATCAACTTAGCCAATTATAATGTAATGATATCAAATCACCACCAAGTTATAATTCCACCAAGCATTACCAATTAGTAGTGTGCAATCATACACAGGTACACAAGGGTCATATCTTTTCATAACTCCCCAATTCCCATATGGAGTGACTTGAGCATACATTACATATACAAAAGGTGACTAGCTCATACACATCACTCATACAAAGTGACCGGTTCTCGCATACATCACATATACAAGTGACTAACTCCAACATACATCACAAATACAAAGATGAAGATCTCATGTGTACATCACAAGTACATCCATGACTAACTCAGAACAACATATCAAGTACTATGGAAATTGACTCATATGCATGTCATAAATACAATGGTGACGAGCTTGTGTGTACATCACAAGTACATCCATGATGAGCTCAAGCATACATCACCTATACATGATGGCTAGGTCCATCTTACATCACAAGTACTTTAGTGACGCGCTCATACGTACATCATAAGTACAATAGAGACTAACTCATACATATAACATTCACTTTGGCTAACACGCCCTTGTCCTTAGTGCATCCTAGATATAAAAGGAATGTCCATGCATTGCACACTACACCATGGGTCCCATCCTCTCTCCAATCATGTATTCCATTTCACATTAAGATATTCCCAAAACTATGCTATGAGGTTGGTCTAACTGTTACCTACCTATTCTTCATTAGAAACTCTCTTCCCTATAGTCCATTGGGCGGCTAAGAAACCATGGGTGGCCAACACTAGAATAGATTTATCCTTGGCTACTATCCATCTCGAACATAGTACTACCCCTAGACACTTGTCAATCTCAATCATAATAGTACTTCTCCTTGACTACTGTCCATCTTGAGAAAAATACTGCCCCTAGACACCTGTCAATCTCGAGCATAATAGTACTAACCCTAGACACCTATCAATCCTGAGCATAATAGTACTATTCCTTGACTACTGTCCATCTTGAGAAAAGTTTTTCCCCTTTGAACAATGCTTAGCACTATAGCAGGAAGATAGGTTCTTAATGTAGAATAATTGGATCACAATCGACTAGATTAGAATCCTATACATGGTCGTTTAAGTATGAGGTTATTGTTCACAATATATAATATAAATCACTTAGTACCAACACGAAGTGAGTCAACTCAACCAGTAACCACTACCAAGTAGTCCAATTCATTCCTTTCCTTTACCTTATCATTTAGACACACATATTTATAGAATACAATTTATCGAATTTTCTTTCATAACCATCTAATACCCATTTGGCCTCATCTAAACCCTACTAGAGAGAGCATGTCAAACCAATTGGGAACAACCCCAAGATCTAGGAGTTATCCCCCTAGACCTTCCCCCTGGACCACCTACATTCCCGCTTCCAAACAGGTCAAAGTCACACGTAGTTCTCCTAACAAGGTCTCTCAAAGGACCCACTCATACAAGTTCCCATGACCAAGGTTTTGGTTCCCTCCAACTAATAAATAGTTATTAGTAGTTAGGAAAACATAAATAAGTATATAGTTTAATAACCCATACTATAACACTTCCCTTTAAGCATATCAAAAACTTGAATTAAACTCGACCATTATTATTCATAAACCAACTTTAACGTCCTTGGTTTGATCTTACCAACATAGGGGATAGGTTTATTATTCAACATGAAATTACCTTGGTTCACATATATCCATAGAAAAGCACTTCCATTTCAATTTGCGTATTAGATTCCATATTGAGGTTTTGTACCCAAGGGGTTAACAAATATCTTTTAAGGACAACCAAGAGTATTATAAGCTTATTTTAAGTTATAGTTTAACAAAATCTACTTAGGAAGGTTGGCAACACTATGTCCAATAGACCAATATATAATTAAATAATCCAATTAATAATATTATCAATAATACTCGTGATCTTCTAAATTCCTTTACCTTATGTTTCACCCTATATTCTTATAGTAGTCTAGTTAAATGACTAGATATTCTACTCATACTTGTCATTTGGTCTAAACTTGACTTCAATGGTCATTAGTAAGGTATCAAGAGATGCTACATAGGATTTATCCCATAACTTGATCTCAACCACATTGTCGAATTAATGATAGATCCCTCCCATTTGGTATAAAATTATATTGTGATTAATTATAAGTATAATAATAATTCCAATATCAAGGTTATCGTATCTAAGAGATTGATAGAAATCATGTAGTCATATAAAACAATATCATGGAAACAACTAAAAATTTTATCTAGAACTCTTGGTCAAATTATTTCTTTAAAAGTTCAAACATAAAGTATCCAAATAATTAACCCTTGATTATATTGAGTTCTTAATTAAAGAATATAAATACAAAGGTTAGATGGATCACTTAACAAGAAATTCTCTTTGTTTGCACAAATCATACTTATCATTGGACCTAGACATGGTGCCATAGTGCATATATAAACATGAATCTACATTAATGTAATCATAATCACCATATCCAAAAGCTATGTTCTCATACAAAGCCATGTAAGGTTTTATTTGGGATAACTCCCAAGAATGAACAATGCCCCTTAAGCACATCATTAAAGGATTGGGATCCATTACTACTCTAATTAAGCATACTTGTATGTGATGATCTTGATATGATGTATAAATTTACCATTTTTACCTAGTAGTTTTTCAATATTCATGAGTTTAAAGTTCAAAACTTTATTTAGAGTTCTTCAATGATGCATGATCATTCAATCACTTTCTTCATTTATACATTGATAATAAGAAACCTAAAATAAACATGAGGAATAACCTCAAATCAAAACCATGGTGTACTATGTATATATACTATATTAGTCTCTAATAGATATTTAAGTCAACATTGACGTATTAATGTCTCATTATTTTATGATGACTGTTTCTTTACTTAGAAGTCATCTTAACTAGTCTTTCTCATAAAACCTATGCCCAATTTCATACAGGCAGCTACTAGCATTGCTAGAATTGCATCCAGCCAATTGGGACTTATGGTCCTATAATTCTCATACCACCATTATCATACTACAACTAATGAGATTCTCTACCTAACTCTTTAGTTTCTCTTTCTTGGTGTGTTGTGTTAACTAGCATTCGAATCATCCTTGAGAATTCATCTCTAATTTACATATCAAACTTATAGGAACATTGAACTTTCATTTGGTTATATTGAGACAAGAATAAATGTTCAATTTCATTTCAAGGAATCACAAAGTCCATGAAACCCTTCATAGTTTTTTTGTACAAAATACTTAGAAACCTAGGTCAAGTTGGAATAATGGAATCCACGTATTTCAACTTCTAATTTCACATAGCCAATAACAACAGCATGGCTTTAGCATCTTAACTAGTGGCACCGGATCTTGGAGTTATGAACCCACAATTTTGAGTTGTCTTCAATGAACCCATTTGTCGTAGATCCTTGCTCTTGGTAGTCATGCTTGAAATGGTCTTCATCAACATATAGATTCCTACCTCTTCTCCCATGGAATCCAAAGGAGAAAGCATCGTGCTTTAAAATTCTCTTAATAGAAACATTAGTTCCTCCATCGCTGAAAATGTTTTGATCAACTCTTTCCCTCTACCTGTTTCATTGAAATCCCTCTATCCTTTATACTTTATTGGGTATCCATACATTGTTCCAAACTCTCAAGATAGAATAAGCAAGGTCGATGTGGGAAATGCCTATCTGGTTTTCCTTCACACCCACCAATTTCTTTTGCTTGAAGGTTTCTAAATCCTTTTCAACAAATCTATTTTGTGCATACCCATCAATCTTTTGCATTCCATGAGACCATGTTGTACCCTCAAGCACCCACCTTCTACTATTTTTTTTTTTCCAAAAACAGATCTCTAAATTGCAGATTAATGGAGGGTTGTAGGCTTCTTTCCCTCTGTACCCATCCTTCATTCACAACTACTAATTTTTTTTTGTTCTCACTCCCTCCCTCCATTCTTTCCTTCTCCATCACTCTGTGATTTATCTCCCCTTGTGAATCTTCTTCCTCATACCTTTCTCTCTCTTTTCACCCATGCCCTTTCCTCTCCTTTATCTCTCCTATGTGATTTTTGGTGCCCTTTTTTTTCTCCATTCTTCTCAAAATTCCTCTTAATGAGGTCAATGATAAATTGAGATCTCTTTTTTTTTTTGTACCAAACTCACCTTCATCTTGCAATATTTCGACAACTCTTGAAACTTGTCATTTTCATTCTACTCTCACCTCTTTTCTATTTGCAAAAAAATTGAATATCTACAGACATGAGCAGAAAATAAGGTATGACATTCTTCCAGTTGCTAACATTGATGGATGACCATACCTTCACATGGTACCTTCTTCAATACCGTCCCTCTTTTTTCTTTTTCTTCTCAAGTGCCCAAAACTTGTAATTAATATGCCTCCTATTTTGAGTAAAAGTTGGACGAAATGGTGAGGACGTCATGCCTTACTAATGACATGACACCTCGTTCACCCTTGGTCAACATTGCCTCCATATTCACATGGTCTCTTGTGAGACTTAGTTGCATTTATTTTGTTGGATATCCCCCACAACCATCCATCATGGAGGTAGCTAATGTGGGGATGTGACAATTTTTTCTTTAATTATATATTATATTTTTAATATTTTAGAAAATTTGATGGTTGAGATCATTTCTATAGTCTTGCATCCTTCTCTACAATTTTCAACCATTGATTTTCAAAATTATGTCGTTCACTTCATATAGGAACACCTTCAGTGTAGTTATTCATTCTTTTGTTATGTTTTCATTTTTTTGTCTATTTTCAGTTTTATTCCATTTTCCAATCTCCTCTCCCCCTACCCTCTCCGACCACTTAACTCTTCTTAAGGTCATTTCTATAATCATATTATTCATTATCCTCTTCCTATGATGAATCATTGAGTTGGTTTGAAACTGATGGAACTTCAATTCTTGTTCTACAAGTTCCATTTGATCTTGCCTATGTTCCTGGTTCCACATGATGTTTGAGAAAAGCCTAGGGTTGGGTTTTACATTTGTTTCCCTGTATTTGTGTAAAACCCTAATGTATTATCTTATACCATGGCTTGGATCTATTTGATCATTACTTTTTTGAGAAGGGTTTTAAAAAAAAACTTGTGTCCCATTGATCCGTCTAGGTTTGGTCCCCTTCTGATCCGTCGTTATATTTTCCTTTGCTAGACTTTATTTTTTACTAAGTCTAGGATGGCCCCACGCTCCCCCTTTAAAAACAACTTATGTCATCGTTTTTCGTCAACCTAGTAATGTCCCCTCTTGTTTTAATAAATGTTTTATATTTTGCATAGGGATAAATTTTCATCACCATTGATGAATGGCCATTTGATCTTAGTCATTCCCCGCTATCCCGTGATGACCCCATCACATAGTTTTGGTTGATCATGATATCACGGGCGAGCGCCACTTTTCACATCTAGAGAAGCTGAAGGAATGTTGAGAATACTTTAATATATTTAGCTGGCTTTAATACATTAATTAGTGGGTTACTAAAGCAGGTGTAAGATGCACATGTTTCAAATGTATGAAGATGTTTTAATCTCGGTAGGAAAGGTGCTCGATGTTTAACGACAGAGTTGGTAGCTATTTTGAATGAACTAGATTGTCGATGATTGAGATCCATGGTTTCCTATCATCGTGTGATCAGAAGTTAAAAGGTTTTTACTGATTGCGATATCAAGGACGAGCGCCACGTGGATTTCCTGTGCGACGTAGAAGGTGGTGGGCCATTTTCCACGGTGGAGGTCATGTCAGATTGTTTTAAAGGCACTCGTTTGATGATCCAGCCAAAGTGAAAGATCAACGGGTAATATTTGAATCTGCATCAAATGTGGTTGGACCTGGTTGTATAGCACGCGAGTGAGCTTTAATGGCGTAGGAGACATTGTCTGGCGTGATTTATTTGAAATAAAGTGACTATTTTTCCTATTCTATTATATCACAAAGCATTCGAGCAATTTCATAGAGTAGTCTTAAAGGAGGATGAATTCAAGAGCTGTTGCAGTGAAGAATTAGGGTTTCTGTGAGCGCAAAGCCGTAAGTTGAATTATGCATCTCTTGGTCAAATTATAATCTAAATTTGGGGGAATTTACTGTGTGGTTGTTGGAAATCTTGTTGAAAATCGTTTTAGGGTTATAGGTGAGCTAAATTATGGGAAATTGCCAAGTATTTGTTTTGTAATTTCATAGTCTCATAAGGCCCTAGCTTGTTTAGGGTCTGTAATACAAGGAAGCCATAGTTTTCTCAGGATGGCACCATTAAAACATCATTCTAGCCAAATTGACTTTTTGAATAGAAAATTGTATGATGATTTCCTAGATCAATTGTCATTGTCAACAAATGATAGGAAGAAGGGGCTGGTTTTAATGCGAGGAAAAAGCCTAGGGGAAGGATTAGTGTATAATTTTTTTAATATAGTTGATGCTAGGGTGCCGCTTAAGGGTTTGGAGATGTTCAGACTATGGTTTGGACAAAGAAATTTGCCTCATCCTTTTTCAAATGGTTGGATGTATGACATGGGGAAATTGAGAGTTCCAAATGTGTTTCCTGATGTTGATTTTCTCAAGGCAGTGGCCGCAAGGTATGATCCTATCACACATGTGGTTAGAGATAATGATGGAAGGGTTTTGCTAAGTATTAACAAAGAGGAGTTTCAAGAGGTCTTTGATTTGAGTGAGCCTAGTGTATTCTTGGTCCCTATTGAGCTTGAAGGAATGAAACAGGAATATGGGAAGATGAAGTCCCTTTTCAGAGCTAAGATGCTCCTGACTCATTTGGCTAGGGCAGGAGGTTCAAGTGTTCATATTAGCCCTAGTGACCAAGTGCCTTTCAGATTGGATTGTTTTTCAAAGCACTTCTTGGCTACCTTCTATTCATTATGCCAAATTTTGGGTTTTAGCCCTAATACAGTGATGCCTATAGCTTTTATGTTCATGGGGGTGCAAATAAAACACCTGAATTTCTCTATAGTATATGATTTTGCTTCCTTCTTGGATGAGAAGATACATGAAGGGTTATTGAAACTGCAGAAAAATGATACAGGCACCCCCTTTTACTTGTATTCTATGTTAATGCACATGTTTTTGTTCAAGAATTCTGAGTTTTTCTCTGAGAAGATGAGGTTGAATCAATTTTTCAATGGACAAAGGTTGTCGGTACAAGTGTGGACTACTGAACTTTCATACAATAGAGAGAATGCCAACTATGTACATTTTGACAACTGCTTTGCATCAAGACTGAGAGCCAGATTGATGGTGAATCTACCCAGGGTTCCTGTAGAATTGCATGATTTTCTTAGGCCCAAGGGGAGAAGGCCTGATTTGAAGGTGTAGACACTCAAATTTAACCTCAAATCACATTACTCGTCTATTGATTAAAATGATCAATTCATTCAATACTTTCTTCTATTCATCCATTTCATCAAATCATTAAATCATTGCATTATCATTTGCATACGTCACGTTATCGTTTTGCACTATCATTCATTATCATAATAAATTCATTATCATAATCATTCACTAGCATTTCATAATAAAACTATATTATCATTTAAATCAAATCATTTGCATAAATCATTTCACCACATGATCATTCATAATGCATAATAAATAATAATTGTTCATTAAAAATTTCATAACCATTCATAAATTAAATAATTTCATTTCGATAAATTATCATTCTTACATAAATCATTCTCATAAAAATATTAAAAAAATTCATGATAAAATATTAATAAATCATTTTCATCCACATTAAAAATATATGCATTTAATTATTTTATTCAATCCTTCACCATTAATTTAATCTATTTTCTTTATCATTTCCACTCATATGCATTTCATTTCATTACACCATGTGGGATTTTAAAAATTCATTATTGCAATATTTGTTTATCCCACATTTCTCATTCTCAACCTCTTTGTCATTAGAGATTCCTATTTAAACATGAATCTCTTCTCATTTTGACCACCACACGAATCTTGCACATGCACATATCTTCACAACTTTTCTTAATCCATTCACTAATAGCCTCTTGATGCATCTATGCTTGCAATAATCTGAGAGCAAAAGTGCATAACAAGACTTTGGTGATAGGATGCCAATGGAGACTGGTTTTTGTTTGGAAGCATTTTGATTATCTTTGGTAGTTTAAAATCGTTTCATTTCTAGTTTTTGCTTTTAAATCTGAAAATGCTCCATTGTTGAGGTCCAGAAATGATGGTTCTCCTCCATAGAACCATTCATTTTTTAGAGCTTACAAATGGTGAACCTGACGTGAAAAAATTAAAAAAGTCAAGCTGTAATCTGGTTTGCATTTGCTTGTTATTTTGATTTTCATGCTTGCTTGTACTCTATTGTGCTAATTAGGGTTTTGATATCTTGTTTATTCTAGTTTTATATCTGATTTTGAAGGTTTGATTGTTGATATGTTGATTGCTCATTTTTGCAGCATAACGATAAGATGAAAGATAATAGAAGAAAATAGATAAATAAGAAGAAATTTTGGCAGAGTGATGATGCTAGAAGAAGATCCCCCTAAATGGCTTCTGAAAGGCTTGATTTATAGGAGAAGGCTGATTCGATTCAATGGCCAAGATTAAAAGTCAAATTTGTGATATGTATGGTTAGGATTAAAATTTTATTTTAGTGCCTATGACGCACATTAAGTGGGTTATGACATGAGGCTAAAATTAAGATGTGAAGAAATAAGTGGGATTCTTTTGTTTATTTTGGAAGAAAAGATGCTTATGACGCACAATGAATGGGGGTAAAAATAGGATGTGAGTGGGAATCTCATAATTTAAATAATTAAATTATTTAAATTATTTATGCATGTGAAGAGTTGTAGTCATGTGACACATGTTGCAATGTGACAATAAGAGGGATTAATTCAAATATTTAATTTGAATTATTTTGAGACATGTGAAGGGGGAATTAATTAAATAAATGAGATTTATTTAATTAATTGGGAAGGTGATTAAGTGGAATAACTGGGATAAGTGGGATAATGTAATGACCTAGGGTAAAATATTACAAGATGTTTTACAAGGTCATGTATTGACTAGGTAATATTATGACATGGACAATTTTGGGTGTCTACATTTTGCCCCTCTTTGAGATGATGTTCGAGATGGTGAAATTTATGTCGAATAACATCATTTCAAAGAAGCTAAGGTATGTATAGATGAAAAAAAGATGATGCCCCAACCATTTGAAGAAGTGAGGAGTATGATGACTGAAGGAAAGGGATGATAGAAGAATATGATGATGCAAAAGATATGAAGAAATGGGATGATGATATATGATATGATAATGATGATGATGCCCCTTCGAGAGGATAGGCGAGTTACATAAACACATATATTCTCTCGAAATGAATGAAATGATAAAGGAGGGATAAGACGAATGATACAAGATAAGAAGTAGATGAAAAAGAAAAATGACACGCTATGCTGCAATAAAGTGAGCAATCATATGTTTGATATAGCACTAGACGTTATGCACCATATAAAGGACCAAGGTGACGATGTGTCTCATGCCCCAACATAATACAACCTTGTCTAGATACAAGATATGAATATTAGCTAGGAGTGATTCAGATTTGATGCAAATGCAAATTGAAATGATAAAACACACAAGCAAGCATGCATAGATGATACAAAAACAATCAAGGTATTGCCCCTGTCAAGCTGTAAACTGATGATTAATTGATTGATTGATGATGATGATAGTGTTGTCATTGCAGGGAACGATATATCCCTAGATCAACACGAGGATGATTGATTGATTGATTGATGATGATGATAGTGTTGTCATTGCGGGGAACGATATATCCCTAGATCAACACAAGGATGATTGACTGATTGATTGGGTTTACAACAAGATTAGGATCAAGACCAAAGGATGTGATTGGATAATATGGCAAGATTGATTAGCTTCATTGGTATGGATTAAGGATTGACTTGCATTTGGATTATTGCTTGGAAGGATTGAAGATGCTTGATTTGAATATTTGGATGATGATTGTTGAATTAAATTGAGGAATAATTTACTTGGAATGATTTTGATTGATTGGATTGATGAATAAATGATTTGATTTGATGATAATGATTAGATTGATTAGAAGAATGGGTTTGATTAGAAGAAGTGATGTGATTGATTAGAAGAATGGATTTGATTAGAAGAAGTGATGTGATTAGATAGTTTGATGAAGAAATTGATTTGAAATTTTGATTTGAAGAAGTTGAATTGATGTGTTGAATTGATTGGAAGAAGTGAATTTGGTTTGATTTTATTGCTTGGATTTTTGTTGGCTATTTGATTTTTTTATCTTTTTGAAATGTTTTGATATTTTTGGATTTATTTAGGACCTTTTTCATTTTATTTTTTTGCATTTTGAAAAAAAAATGATTTTAAAATTTTGAAATGTTTTGAATTTTTTTTTTTGGAATATTTGATTTTTTGGATTTTGAAATGTTCGATTTTTTTGGATTTTTAGGACCTTTTCATTTTATTTTTTTGCATTTTTTTTAATTTATTTTTTAATTTTAGAAATGTTTTGATTTTTTTTTTTTTTGGAATATTTGATTTTTTTGGATTTTTGAAATGTTTTGAGATGTCAATGGATGAAAATTTGGGTAGCCTTTGTGCTAGATACCAATGACAAGGGAAAACCAAGTCTAGGTGTAAGGAGATAAAGGGGATTGATGGATGAAAGGGTGGGTGATAGAATAAGGGATAAAAGGCTCATGATATATGGATGGATAAAAAAGGATAGGTCATAGTGAATGAAATGGATGTATGCATCATAAGAGGGAAAGGATGTGATCTCCAAAGACTATGTCGCATAGGAATAAAATGCCCCATTCTAAGTACAATACTTAGGATTCTTCATGACAAAACTTATGACACTAGGATAATGATAGGCTTGTTTGGAAGGATGAGGTATATCAAAATATATCCAAAGCATGTTTCAACATTTTGCCCCATATTTTTATCAAGATCAAAAGGAGGAAGAGAGGATGAATGGACTCAATATGATAAGTATATGGGTATGATGGATAAAGATGGTAGGTAGGATGGAAATGATATGATAAGAAATGACATGATAGGATAGATAGTGTAGATGAGACAAAGTGCCCCCAAGTGTAAGTGACATAGAAGATCAACCTACACATGATGCCTATTTGCCAGGTTTTCATCATGGTACTTATCCAGGGCACCTGTTTACCAGGTTTTCACCGTTGGACGAAGGGATTTCTCTTTACTTTTTTTTTGACTTTTTTTTTTTTGATTTTTGATTTTTTTTGGATAAGAGAAGGGGAATATGGATAGGAGGGACTCAAGTTTCTAGTTCCATGAAAGGTGATAGTCCCACTAGAGATGGATGTCATCGCATGGACCATGTCAAATGTCATTATGCTCATAGATGTTGGTAAGGGATGACATGAAAGGGAGATGGAGTAGGTAGATGATGGATTATGATGTGGATTATGGAGGGATTGGTGGATTATGATGTGGATTATCTAGGGAAGATGGATGGGAGGCTTAGCCAAAATCATGGACCATAGGAATGTGATGGGGGAGATATGTAGGATAATGAGTGAAGGGTGAGGAGATGGAGGTATGTGGAATCGTTGTGAAATGGAAGGGAACTATGACCAATGGTTGCACACATTGTGATAAATGTTGAAGCTTTTGATGTGGAGGGGGTGTAGGAAGCAATGGAGATGTTTTCTTAGGAGATGGGTGATGAAGTGCTTTAGGTACCCACATAGACTTAGTATTTTTATGACTTTTATTTTGCTTGTAGGATGAAATATGAGAATTTTGAGTAGAGTGGGAATGTGAGGTGGAAGTGGATCGTTGAGATTTTTGTGATGTAGATGCCTCATTTGACTTGTTTTCCTTTTTCTTAGGGACCCAAACCATTTTAGTTTTGGCATTTTCTTTTGGAGGTATGGGCTTATATTGATTTTTGGATGAATTTTTCTTTGATTCTTTTATTTTGTGTCCTAGGGCATGAGGACCCTTCAGATTTTTTTCTTTATAGCTAGAGGCATCCATTTTTTTGCTTTTGAATCCCATGGGTATGGTGGAATGAGTGGAAGCTTCATATTTAGACAATGTGTGCATTGATTGGTCATGATTAGGATTTTTAGAGGATTTATGGATAGGTGGATAAGGGGATTGGATAATGGGGATATTAGGTGTTGGGAGTAGTGGAGATAGATTAGATGGAGGGTTATTAGGAGTTGGAAGCAATGGTGGCAAAGTTGATGGTGGAAGATGTACAGTCACATGCTTTTGACATTTGTAAGCTGATGGAGGAGGGATGGCAACATATGTTTTAGGCATATGATAGGATTTATGGTGGAAAGAGGACTTATGATGGATGGAGGAAGTACCAACATCTTTAGATTGGCGTCCTTGGGGTGTATATCCAAGGCCATAAGAGCGTAGAGGGACCTTGACATGGATGGGCTCCAAAACACCTTGTTCATGAAGGCCTAAACCTTTACCTTGATAGTTCATGTTCTGAAGCATGCGATGGACAATGGGACTAGGTGTGTTTTGGAAAATCAAAAAAGTCCAAAAATTAAAAAAGTCAAAAAAGAAAAAAGTCAAAAATAAATAAATAAAAGTAAAAAAAAATAAAAAATGGAAAAAGTCTTGAAAAAATACAATAAAAAGTGAAAATAGTAAAGAGAATCAATTCATTCAATGGTGAAAACCACTTCGGTGGCGCCTTGAGCAAGTACCATGGTGAAAACCGAGAAATTGGCGCCATGTGTAGAGGCTTTTCTCCTCTTTCCTTTGGAGCTCTACTTGATCTTTTCATCCCATTTTCATTCACCCTCCACTTCATAATATCCTTTTCACACTCACCATGGCTTGTGAATTGTTCGACAATCCCCTCACTTGCTCACTTTGTCATGTGTACTAGATTGGTCCTATTCCTCACAAGGGCATTTCCTCAACCTTAGCCATGGGTTAGGATATTGAGCATCTCGCGGTCAGAGAAACTACCCTCTTTGTCTGTCTACTTGCTTGCGATGCATCTCTTTCCATTGTAAAAGGTCCTAAAAAAATCCAAAAAAATCATAAAACGTCCTGAAAAGCTACATAAAAATCATAAAACGTCTTGAAAAGCTACATAAAAATCATAAAATGTCCTGAAAAAATCCAAAAAAATCATAAAATGTCTTGAAAAAATCCATAAAAATCATAAAATGTCCTAAAAAAATCCATAAAAATCATAAAACGTCTGAAAAAATACAAAAAAATCATAAAATGTCCTGAAAAATTCCATAAAAATCATAAAATGTCTTGAAAAAATCCAAAAAAACGTCAAATATTCCAAAAATCCAAAAAATCAAATAACTTCAAAAATCCCTCAACACTGACACTTTCAGATCACCACATAGCTTTGAACTTCAGCAAAATCAAACTGCATCATGAGTAACAATCAAGCAAATATTGCAGCATACCTACCAATCCATCTTGCAAATCCAACCAAACACACACAATCGTACCAAGAATTAGTTCCATCTCGAGGCATGACGCATGTTTGTTTGTTGGTTTTTGATTATTTTATGATTTTATCTTTTGTGGCATGTCTTTTAGCTTCTCTAGGATGTTTGGGACTAGAGAGGCGATGATGGGGCATGTTCACTTGTTTGTTGTTTGTGGATTGTTTCTTATTCATAGGATGACTCGTCTTAAGACATGGTTGTCTAAAACCATCGAGGACCTATGAGTCTAGTGTGGATGAGAGCATTCCTTGTCTGATAGTGTCTTCCATGCAATAAGTATTCAGGTCATCTAGGGTCCTTATACCTAGATGCTTATACTTCATTACTAAATAAACACGCAAACAGTATTCAGGTCATCTAGATGTTCATGTTATCTAGACGCTTATACTAATTTGTAACATAATAAGCTCGATGATGATAAAAGCACTTAAAATGCACAAGAGGCTTCATCACCTTCATTTTCTCCCATCTTGCATCTTCCATTTATTGCATTTCATTTCCTTCATCTTTCTTGTCGTAGAGAAATCAATCAACTTGCATCTCCAAATCTCATGTCCCCTTAATCAATCAATCAATCATTCTATCAACTTGTATTGCGCTAGCATCAATCTCAATCAGCTCCATCAACTCATCAACCCGGCTATACTGATCATTTCCATCAATTGTTTAGTTATGCCTATTGATTGTGCATTTCCATCAAATGTACACCACCGCTTTATCACTTGCGCAATATCAAGTATCTAATCATTTGCTTGGTCA
Source organism: Sequoiadendron giganteum (assembly GCA_007115665.2). Classification (NCBI taxonomy): domain Eukaryota; kingdom Viridiplantae; phylum Streptophyta; class Pinopsida; order Cupressales; family Cupressaceae; genus Sequoiadendron; species Sequoiadendron giganteum. The sequence goes on along the minus strand of CM021103.1, from coordinate 345,661,295 downwards.
CATCTATCAAGAGATTAATCTTCTTACAATTTTTCTGATCAATCTCTCAAGGGGGCATATCATTCTTATCATATTCCTTACCAAGATATATCTGGGGCATGTATCAGCTGATCAATCTTTTTCTTTGAAACAACGCAACAAGTTGCATTGTCTCAAAGAGGGGCAAAATGTAGACACTCAAATTTAACCTCAAATCACATTACTCGTCTATAGATTAAAATGATCAATTCATCCAATACTTTCTTCTATTCATCCTTTTCATCAAATCATTAAATCATTGCATTATCATTTGCATACGTCACATTATCGTTTTGCACTATCATTCATTATCATAATAAATTCATTATCATAATCATTCACTATCATTTCATAATAAAACTATATTATCATTTAAATCAAATCATTTGCATAAATCATTCACTTCATATTGCATCTATATAAATCATTAAATCATTTCACCACATGATCATTCATAATGCATAATAAATAATAATTGTTCATTAAAAATTTCATAACCATTCATAAATTAAATAATTTCATTTCGACAAATTATCATTCTTACATAAATCATTCTCATAAAAATATTAAAATAATTCATGATAAAACATTAATAAATCATTCTCATCCACATTAAAAATATATGCATTTAATTATTTTATTCAATCCTTCACCATTCATTTAATCTATCTTCTTTATCATTTCCACTCATATGCATTTCATTTCACTACACCATGTGGGATTTTAAAAATTCATTATTGCAATATCCGTTTATCCCACATTTCTCATTCTCAACCTCTTTGTCATTAGAGATTCCTATTTAAACATGAATCTCTTCTCATTTTGACCACCACACGAATCTTGCACATGCACATATCTTCACAGCTTTTCTTAATCCATTCACTAATAGCCTCTTGATGCATCTATGCTTGCAAAAATCTGAGAGCAAAAGTGCATAACAAGACTTTGGTGATAGGATGCTAATGGAGACTGGTTTTTGTTTGGAAGCATTTTGATTATCTTTGGTAGTTTAAAATAGCTTCATTTCTAGTTTTTGCTTTTAAATCTGAAACTACTCCATTGTTGAGGTCCAGAAATGATGGTTCTCCTCCATAGAACCATTCATTTTTGAGAGCTTACAAAAGGTTTGCCACAATTGGGGTGACATTATCCCATACCCAGTCAACACTGTCTTGAGGGTATATGGTTTTCAAGGGACCCCACATATATTTCCTTATAATGTGCCACCGAGGGTCAGATTTGCTGAGGTTATGTGGCAGATTGGATGTATTCATGAAGATAACCTTACAGGGAAGGGTAAGGGGACTTTTACCCTAACTATATAGTGGTTTCTGATTTTGTAATTTCAAAGGGAGGCGAGGTGCATTTCGGAAAATTCTTTGAAGTGTACCATTTACATTTTGGTCCTAGGAGGAAGTATGATCCTAAAGGTTTCTTTTCTGTGTTTAGACAAAGAATAAAGGGTGCCAAATTTGTTCATGAATTCAATTTCCCTGAGGACCTGGTCAGAAATGAATTTGATTTAAATAAGCAAGAGTTAAATAAAGAGAAATGGGTAGCTTATGATAAGCTATTGGCTATAGTGCACAAGATGGATCCGAAGTATGATCCATTGATGGAATTCAGTCCTTATAATAAAAAGATTGATTTTTTGATGGAGAATTTCAAGGAAATCATTGGTGTTCTAATGACCAAGAAAATAAATCTAGAGTTAGAATTGGGTATACAGGAACAAGCTGCAAGGCCATTCAAAGAGAGGCCAACTTACCAACCTCCAAATGACAAGCCTATTTATAGGAGAAAAAGAGACGATGACAGTGATGAAGAGGAAAGAGATAGAAAGGGAAAAAAGCTAATGAAACTGCATGAACAACCAGGTTCACATCTCAAAACACCTAGGGAAATAAAAATAATTGATCTGGAGTCATCACCTGGGAGGAGTCCCTCACCACCACCATCAGCACCAAGCCCTAAGAGGCGAAGCATTGAACAGTCCCAGGAGGACTTGGTGGATGAGATTATTGTTACTAATCAAGATATGCAAATGGGAATGCCTTCTCCTCCAAGACCAATTAAGTTGATATTATCAAACTTGCATATGAAAGGAAAATGTGTGCAGGATGGAAGAATGGAGGCTTGTAAAGAATTTTTGGATGATGATGCTTTTGTGAAAACACTAGTCTTCTTGCAACTTGTATGGAGGATGAAGCTGGAGGAATATCAGGAGAAATTCAAGAAAAGAAGAGAATTGAGGCTGATAGGTCAGATCAGGAAAATGATGATGAGGTGAAGGCTGAGATAATGAATGATTTCAAGAACATCACTCCAGAATAAGGGAGAAAGTTGGTCAATCAAGATGGTGTCTTGATACTACCTAAGTAAGACATTGTTGATGCACTAGATTTTAATGCTATTTTGAAGTCTAAACATCCCCTCCAGAATTCTGAAGAAGAAGTCAAGGCAACATTACAAGAATCTTCCTTTAGTGAGGAGTATGAAACCTTGGCAATATGGGCTTTAGCCCCACAAGGAAGAAATCCAAATATTACTGATATTAACCCAAATATGAGAGGAGGGTTAATAATTAAAAGAGCTTCAGAGACCTCAACCATAGAGGCCACAAATTTAGTTGTGAATGTGGCCAAATTGGCACAAAAGACTACAAAGAGAGAGGAAGCTAAAAATAGGAGTCTTACGGAGAAGTATAATTTCATGATTGGGGAGTATAATAAGGTGCAGGAAAGGAATATTGAGCTGCAAATAGAGGTGGAAAGGTTAAAATACAGGTAGATTGGGGAAACATCAATTGCTCTAGTGATTAAATCATTTCCCTCCACATTAGATTCATTGTTTCTTGTTTCCCCCATTGTTTCCACACCGAGATCTCCCAGTCAGACTCCTTCCCTCAACCCTACATTGGAACCAATTGGGGAGGAGTTAGAATGTTCTATTGACCCAACGAAGAAGCAGTTAATGTAAAAAATTGCACAGCTATAGGACTCTCTGAGGGTAAGTGAGGAGAGGGTATCTTCAAGATAGAAGGAAATTGTTACTACTGTTTTGCAGCATTTGAATGTAAAGGTTGATGATAGGTTTCCAAGTGTATATTCTTCTTATTCTTTGTTATTAGGTACAATAAAGAATATTGGCAGGGATCAGGAAGTAGCAATACCATTAATTGATAAGTGGATCCCTAGGGAAAATGATTTGGATGTAATGTTTAAGGAATCCATATTTGATATCAATAATAGGCCCTAGTCATTAAGACCTACTCAATTTTTGGTTAAATCATTGCAAGGTTTCCAAGCCTTACCAAATGACTTGAGTAGGAAGATCAAGTAGTTGGTAAAGAGTTTTGATGATTGGAGTGATACATTGTTGCCTGACATAATTGATGAGCAGGGTAATATCAGGTCACTTAAATAATGGTAGGATTGGGCTAATAGGGTCATCAAGGCTCAAATTACTTTAATTTGTGATGATTTAGATTTTGATCTATTAGTGAGATGCATGGATAAAATTTATCAACACTAGTTCATTCCTTGAGTCTTTTCAATGAGAGAAAAACCAAGTGGCAATTAAATATACACCTTATAGTGTCAAACTAAATGAGGTAATCAGTTTTAATTGGCCAAGTGATGAAAAGTACCAACAGTGGGTGAATACATATTTAACTGAAGAGGAGTAAAAGTGGGAGTAAGCCGCTAATAGTTAATCAACCAACTATTGTTGTTATAACAATTTCCAGTTTTATTTTGGTGGTAGTCTAAGCGCGAAGTTCTTGAAAATTTGTTGCTGCTGGAACAAGAAGATTCTCTGGGGGAGGTTGTTGTTGTAACCAATTTTTGAAATGTCACAAAACGATCCAAGTGGCTAGTGACATATGTGCTTTATGGCTCGATGCTTGTTTGGTCCTTCATTTTCTATAAGAAGGATTTCAAGGCCAGAAGCACGGGTTAGCAAGTTAGAAAGTTTTGGTCGAGTCTAGGTGAAGTTGCAGAGCAATTGTAAAGTCTAATAGTTATAGAGAAAATGCAAGTTAGGTTTTGAGTCATTTTGTTGTAGGTTTTGAATTCATGGAGATATGATGTTTTATGACAGTACTGGCATTTGAATTAAACTAATAAATTTGAGCTCATGTCTCTCCTGTGTACAAGCATATTTGGATTTTGAATAAAATGATCAAGGGTTATGTTGTTCATCTCACTGTTGTGGTGTGTGCAATTCTTGTTTTAGATTTAAATCAATGAATTAATTAAAATACTTAAATGAGATTGTAGGTTGATATGTTTTGTACAAGGATTTGATAAGTAGTATTGAGTTAGGATACATATTGGTGATATTGTAAAGCAATGTTGTCGAAGATATTATATGCTATGTGTTGAATCTATTATAAACCCTTAGATGTTTGTGAATTTGACTCCTCCAATGGAAATAAGGCATTGATCTAAGTTGCATCTGTTCTTTGTGGTTTAGTATTTGTTTTTGTTCACCTAGAGCTTGCTGCAAATTGAAAAATTAATGAATATATTTTACTTTGGAGTATTGATGTGACTATCTCATGCTCCAAATGATTGATATTATTGATGAATAGCTAATTCTATTCAGTATTATCCCGTTCTATTGAGCTATTATGTGAGATTATCTATTATTGTTAATGTTGTTTATGATAATGGTGTAGAGTTTGTAAACACATTAAGGGGTCACCCTCCCGAGTCTTGTAGAGCCCAAAGTCTAGGATATCTTTAAAATCCTCGTGAAATGGTCCATGTCCTTCAAGCTGCCCTTGATCAGAATTGGAAATTCCATAGGTAGATTAAAGAGATCAACTTGGTTACACTAAAAATAACCAACAAAATGGTGACTCTACTGGGGATGTTAATCTAAATATTTCTTGTCAGTGTGTCGATTGTCCATTTTGCATAGAGTTTTCATCATAATTTTGTGATTTGAAGGTCGATCCCATGGTTTTGTGTTAATTTTGTCCATATATTATGTTGTTCAAAGCATTTTGAGTCATTGGTGAAATACATTGTATGTTGTCAATACAAAGTTCCAAAGGTTTTTTGAAATTCACCAAGTATTTTTGGATATTTGGTATTCCCAAGATAATTGGGTGGTGACTTTGAAGTCTTTGTACCAGTGTGCATCTTATTTTGAAGATTTAATATAAGTTGAAGGATCATTTGGATAAGTACGCAAAATGAAGAACACTAGGTCGTTCATAAAAAATCATCCGGAATAGACATTGGAGAGTGAACTTCCTAAAACTAAGAAGAAGGATTGGATAAAGAAAAAGCCAGAATCTAGTCATGCTGCTCCCGAGTTACAGAACCATGTACATCAATGTACAAGTAAGTCTTTACATCCTATCCCTAAAACTTTTGAAAAGGTTTCTAAAACTTCAGAGTCAGATAGTTATGGATTTTTTGATGCATTATTTAATACACCAAACCAAGAGGATGTAACATGTCAAAATAAATGACCTGTTAGTGTTCAATACTCTAAAAAGAGAAGAAGTAGGAGAAGAAGTCAAAGCCATCACTGAGAAAACACCAGTGATGTGCCTCCTCCTCCTGGTGAGGATGATGGAACTCCTTTATTGTCTAGACATGTACTTGAAGAGGTCAACCTTATAGATTTAAGTGATACGTCAAGTTCTGAAATGACCTCGCCTGACCCTAAAAATGTTTTTGGAGACATTGAATCCTTAAGGCGGGAGATTCAAAAACAAGGTGAGCTCGAGAGGAAAAGGGAGAAGGAGAGAAACAAACCTAATGCATGTTGTGATTGAAAGAGATAGGTTGATTAGATAGTTGGCAACAATGAAAGACTTGAACCAAGAAAAACCAGAGCCAAGTGTCGAGGGTCCTGTTGTATGTGAAATCTTTTATAAGGAGATAAAGGCTGCATCTAAAGTAGATCTTGTAGGTCAAGTTGATACCCAACCAAAACCCTTAGACCCTGTTAAGCCTCAACCAAGTGATCCAAATCCTAAACCCATTTTAGACAAGGGAAAACAAAAGGTTGAGGGGATTAAAATACGTGATAAGGTGACTTCCCACCCTCCTAAATGAGACCTTCTGCCACATGTACCATTATAAGTTGAAACTGCCTTAGAAAAGGTTAGAAGGGAGGGTGAGGCTCTTGCTGAGGAATTGGAGAGGACAAAAGTTGAGGCTGCAAATGTAGAAATGAAAAGAAAAATAGGTTTCCTAAAGATGTCAAGCATGGATGAGGCTACACAAGTTGTAGCCTCATTAAGTCACCAAGATGCCTTGAGATCTGGTCATAAAATAAATTTGGATACCAACACAAACAATTCTAGCCTGAAAACCCATGCTACTAAGTTTGTGCATCTAAATCGGGATGGCCCTAGGGTGCAGAATATAGGATCTGGTGTTGACTCTCAGAAGATTGAAGGATTATTTCAAAGAAGACTTAAACAGTTGGAAAGATATAGGCAATTATATTTTGATGGTATTCCAGGTTATCCAAATCCCATCCCTAATGATTTGAGAGAAAAAATGAGTAAATTTGCTGGCAATAATGCTATGACAACAAAAGAACATTTAAAAGCCTCTATGGATATGTTGAATGATTATGAGGTAGAGCATGAAGATGTTGTAATAAAAAAATTTGTACAATCCTTGGTAGAGGATGCAATGGATTGGTATAGAGGTCTACCTAATGCTAGTATTGGTTCATGGGATGAATTTGAAAAACTGTTTCAAGGAACAATACGGTGATAAAACCAATGCCAGTTTCATGTTGAATGAGTTCAACAATATCAAGAAGTCACTAAACGAGCCTGGAATAGAGTTTAATTTAAGGTTTCAAAAAGAAATGTATAAATTGTTCTAGGTTTTGAGGCTTGATGAGAATGTACGTCTAACCACATATTTCAATGCTTTTGATGCTAAAATGGCATACCTCCTTAGAGATAAAGACCCTCGGACTATGAGGGATGCTTTCAGTGTGGCTATAAACATTGAGAGTAATAGGTGAGCTTATGGGAAATATGGTAGGAGAGAAGAGCCCACACTTTTAAAAAGTCCTAAGGATAATGTTGAGAAGGTTTTTGCTTCAAAGCCTAAGGATGATGAAAAATGGGATAAGGTCTTGAGCACTTTGAAAGACATAAAATATATTGTTGCTAAGCAAGAAAAGGGTATAGGAAATGAAACTCAACAATATAATAAGAATGAAAGACAACCTAGGCTACAAAATTACCCTTATAATACAAATTGGAAAGATGGGAAACTAATCTTGCTCAGCCAGAAACCCAAACATGATTAGCATACACCAGACCCCCTGCAAAAGCATTCAATAAATCTAGTACAAGATAGACCATGGTGTGAGATTTTTGAACATCCACATGATCAGAATCACTGTGATATTGCTCAGTTGCTTGTTGTTGAAGGAACAGAGCATGGAAATTATGAGAAGACTCCTGAAATTGAGCAGGGTGGTGTGGATGTTTGTATGGCCAAATCATACATTCATGAGGCAGAGTTTTTTTTTTGATGATGTGGATAGTCATAGGCTGAGAAGTGAGATATACCATCAACAGGTCTTTTCTGATGAGGAAGGTGATTTTGACCATAATGCTTGCAATATGGAATAGGATGAAGATTCAGTGTCCCTAAGGATACCATCAGAAGAAGATATTGCAAGGTTGACTAAGGAAATGGCTGCTCAAATGAGAAGCTCACTTTAGTTGAGGAACAAAACTATGAGTGGTGAACAAGGAAAACCTGCTGACTTATTTATTAAAGAACAAAAGGACAAAAATAAGGGTTTTAAGGTTGATAACAAGAAAGATGTTGTCAAAGTTAAAGAGGTTAAAAGTGATAAGGTTTGGGCGAAAAAGAATGAAATTCCAAAGTCTCAAGAAGATACAGCTTCATCATTGGTCAAAACTAAATTGATTACAAAGTCTGTTGAAACTACTTCAGAGGATATGAGGCAGAAGAAACTTGAGGGAAGCAAGAAACAAGAGAAAAGGGAAAATGATGAAGGTATGGTATCTGACTTGCCAAAATATATGCCCATAGATATTTTCACGTGCTTTTTAGGTTAAAGTTACTGTACCTTTGCTAGAAATGATGAGAATATATGAACATAAGGAAAAGACAATAGCCTTTATCACAGGTGTTGTTGTTAATAGGGTTGAACAAGGTAGTTGTAAAGAAGCAAAGGATGAAGGAGAAAGAAAAGAGAAATAAGTGGAGGGAATTGTGTCACAAATTCTCCCTGTATATTTAGGAAATTCTATTAATATGTGCCTTGAGAACATAAACCCCTTTTTCTTGAGCGTTGTTATAAATGGGAAGACTTTAAGGAATTGTATTATTGATTCAGGGGCATCAAATAATGTTATGCTAGTCAAGATCATGGAGGCAATGGGCTTGACAGTGGATAATAATCAAGGTAAATGCTATGCAATGGATTCAAGGGAAGTGTCAATTATTGGAACTATCATAGCATTACCTTATAAATTGACTCAGTATCCTTAGAAGGACTTAGCCATGACTGTACTAGTTGCAAAAATCCCACCACATTTTGGGATGCTATTGTCAAGAAAGTGGAGTGCATCAATGGGGGGTAACATGCAGTGTGACCTGTCATTTGCTACATTCTCCATTGATTGAAAGAATGTCAAGATTGAGAGAGAATCAAAAGTGCCCCATATGATTGAGCATGATCCAATTGAAAATATGACATGTTTTATTGAAAATGGCATAAATGAGTTCAGAATTGAGGAATTCCCTAGCAATTATGATAAGCCCACTGCACTAATTGACATAGAAGTAAAACAATTGTCAGAGTGTGATGACTTGTGGACTATGTACTTTGATGGTGAGAGTTAAAAAGAAGGATCTGGTGCAGGTGTTTTGTTAAGATCACTGAGTGGAAATACATTTAAGTTCTCTTTCACTTTATCATTTGATTGCACCAATAATGTGGTGAAATATGAGGCACTGCTATTGGGGTTAAGATTAGCTGAAAATCATGGGATTAAGAAGCTCAAGGTAATTGGAGATTTTGAGCTTGTGGTTTCCAAAGTTAGAGCCAGGTATGCATCAAAGAATAAGAGGTTGAAATAGTATAGGAATGTTGTTTGGGATAAGCTGGAAAAATTTGATGCATTTGGCATAGGTTGGATGGAGAGAGGCCACCAAAAAGTGGCAAATTTATCAGCGAACATTGCATTAAAACCAGATGATATAACCTTTGTTCGGATATCAAAGGTTGAAGTGAAAACCAGGCCATTAGTTCTTGATAATATCAAAAACTGGCAATTTTTTTATAATGATGATGACATATTGAGATTCTTGAATTGTGTGGATGGATATGAAAGTCAAGAAATTGATTTTGGAGATTTTTTGGAAACAATTGATGGTAAAGATATTGTGTTTAGAAATGAAGTAATTCAGTTAAAAACAAATACAATTCTTGGGTTTAGTTGTATTAGAAAGAGTATTTGACAATCAGGATAGGATAAAGGCTAATCATATTGCTTCGCATCCTGATGACTTGGAAGAGATAAATCTTGGAACATAAGCATCACCAAAAAAGGTATATATTAGAAAGAAACTGTCACCAAAGGTGAGAAGAATGTTAATTGACTTATTGAGGAAGTTTAGACATGTATTTGCATGGTCTTATTATGATATTAAGGAATACAAGGAGGATTTGTTCCAACTTGAGATTCCTTTGAGTGATGGTGTCAAGCTATTTAGGCAAAAACAAAGGCCTAATAATCCTACCTTAGCCCCCAAAATGAAAGAAGAGTTGATGAAGCTAAGGGATGCAGGCATCATTAAGCCAATCATACATTCATCTTGGGTGTCAAACTTGGTACCGGTAAGAAATAAAAATGGAGACATCAGATTATGTGTAGACTTTAGGAATTTGAATGTGTCTTCATAAAAAGACAACTATCCATTACCAAATATGGAAGCCATGTTACATAGGGTGACAAGCTATGAATTAATGTCTATGATGGATGGGTTCTCTGGTTACAACCAACTCATGGTCAAGGATTCTGAGCAATATAAGACAATATTCACTTCACCCTAGGGAACATATGTTTATGTGAGAATTCCTTTTGGTCTAACAAATGCAGGGGCTACTTTTCAAAGAGCCATGGATGTGGCATTTTCAGATTTCATTAACTTATTTTTGGTGATATACCAAGATGACTTGACAACATACTCCAAGAGGGAAGAGGATCATTGTGATCATTTGGAGAAGGTATTTGGTAGAGCCTTGGAGTATGGTATCTCTTCGAATCCAAAGAAATTTACATTTGGGGTAAGAGAGGGAAAATTTTTGGGACATATTGTTTCCAAGGATGGAGTCAGAATTGATCCAGAGAGAGTAATTGCAATAGAAAAATCTCACAACCCCGTAATATCAAAGGTATACAATATTTCTTTGGAAAAATAAACTTGCTAAGGAGGTTTGTGACAAATTTTGCTGAGACAGTTTGCCCAATTTCCAAGATTCTTAAGAATGGAGCTAAGGTTGAATGTGGAGAGGAGTCTGTACAGGCCTTCCAGGCCATTAAGCAAGAAATAAAGGAGGCTCATGTATTGAAAACCCTTTATTTTTCTAAACCCTTACAAATCTTTTTATTTGCTTTTTTCCACACAATTGCAACTGTATTGTTGCAAAAGAATGCAGAAGATTTTGAACAACCTATAGCCTTTTTCAGTAAATATTTACAAGCTGCGGAACTCAAGTATCATATTAATGAGAAATAGGCATATGCATTGGTGAAGGAATAAAAATCCTTCAGGCCTTATTTGATGGGAGCTATTGTGGCTGCATATGTACCTAGTGTTGTTATCAAAGATATCTTCACATAGCAGGAAGTGTCAGGAAGACAGTGTAGATGGATCAATAGGACCCAAGAATTCAATATTGAGATCCAAATTACTAAGCTGGAAAGAGGACAAGGATTGGCCAAGCTTATGGCCCAAAGTAATCTGGAAGAAAATCAGATAAATTTGCAAGAAGAGGAGAATAGATCACACATATGTGATATGGAACTTTGTGAATGGTATAAAGGTGTGATTTGTTATTTTTAAAAGATGAAATGTCCTAATAACTTGAGTGAAAATGAGAAAAGGACATTTAAATTACATGCTATCAAGTATGTGATTATAGCTGATAAGCTTTGGTGGAGAAATGGGGAAGGTGTCGTGCTAAAGTGTGTAGATCAAAATAAAGCATAGGAAATTCTGATTGAGATGCACAGTGGAGTTTGTGGAGGGAATTACATGGCTAAAACAACTGCACATAAAATACCAAGGATGGTGGCCTACTGATTTTAAAGATTCACATCAATTAGTAAAGACATGTGATGCTTGTTAGCATTTCTCTGGTAAGTTAAAATTCTCTGGTAACTTGCCTCTAAAGCTAGTTACAGTGCAATTTCCATTTCAACAATGGGGTATTGACTTTGTGGGAGAGATAACATGTAAGTCTAGTGGGGACAGTTCATGGATATTGGTGGCCACTGATTATTTTACCAAGTGGGTGGAATCAATTCCAATGAAGAGGGAACCAGTAAACTGGTAATTGACTTCCTGATGAGTAACATATTGACCAGGTTTGGATGTCCAGAAAGGATTTTTTTTAGATAATGCAATGTGTTTCAGATCTGAGGAATACACAGACTTTTGTGAGAAGCATGGGATCCAAATTTCTTACTCATCACCATATCACCCATAGGGAAATGGATAAGCAGAACCAAGCAATAAAAGCTTGATGAAAATCATTAAGAGAATCTTGGATAAAAATAAGAAGGCTTGGGATTCTAAGTTGAGATTAGCAGTCTGGGTAGATAGGGTAACTATGAAGAAAGAAATAGGCTATGGCCCATTTGACTTGGTCTATGGGATAAATGCAAGGTTGCCCCAAAATAATTTGATGGATATGTATAAGTTTGTCTAGACATATGATATTGAAATTGATGATGAAATGCAATTGAGAGTAGAAGCTCTCATAGAATTGGATGAAACCAGGAGGGAGGCTCAAATTAAAAATACAAAATTACAGTTGCAAGTAAAGAACTTGTATGAAAAAAAGGCAACTACAAGGAGCTTCCAAGATGGAGATCTGGTCCTAATGTGGAATGCCAAATTAGAAGATAAAGGAAAACATGGAAAATTTGATGCAATCTGGTTGGGTCCATTTCTGGTCAATAGTAAGTGGGGTGAAGATTCATACTTCCTCCAAGAGATGATAGGGGATATTCTTGAACTACCAGTTCATGGACAATTCTTGAAGTTATACTTCACTTGAAGTATGTTTTTCCATGAACAGTAGTTTAGGTTTGTATATATATTAGTGGTAGGTTTCTTTCCTATTGGGTTGTTTGGTCCAAACAACCCTTTTTGGTCATCTTTGAAATTAGTCTACTCAAAATGATATTTGTGATCTTGCTTCATTCCAGTGGAATGAACGTCTCCAACTGGAGCCACTGATGGAACTTCAATTCTTTTTCTACAAGTTTCATTTGATCTTGCCTATGTTCCTAGTTCCACATGATGTTTGAGAAAAGCGTAGGGTTGGGTTTTACATTTGTTTCCCTATATTTGTGTAAAAACCTAATGTCGTATCTTATACCATGGCTTGGATCTATTTGATCGTTACTTTTTTGAGAAGGGTTTCAAAAAACAACTTATGTCCCATTGATCCATCTAGGTTTGGTCCCCTTCTGATCCGTCGTTATATTTTCCTTTGCTAGACTTTATTTTTTCCTAAGTCTAGGATGGCCCCATGCTCCCCCTTTAAAAACAACTTATGTCATTGTTTGTCGTCGACTTAGTAATGTCCCCTCTTGTTTTAATAAATGTTTTATATTTTGAAAAGGGATAAATTTTCATCACCGTTGATGAATGGTCATTTGATCTCAGTCATTCCCCGCTATCCCATGATGACCCCACCACATAGTTTTGATTGATCACGATATCATGGGTGAGTGCCACTTGTCACATCTAGAGAATCCAAAGGAATGTTGAGAATACTTTAATATATTTAGCCGGATTTAATACATTAATTAGTGGGTTACTAAAGCAGGTGTAAGAAACACATGTTTCAAATGGACAAAGATGTTTAAATCTTGGTAGGAAAGGTCCTCAATGTTTAACAATAGAGTTGGCAGTTGTTTTGAATGAACAGGATTGTCAATGATTGAGATCCACGGTTGCCTACCATTGCGTGATCAGAATTTGCAAGGTTTTTACTGATTGCGATATCACGTTCGAGTGCCAAGTGGATTTCCTTAGTGACACAAAAGGTGGTGGGCCATTTGCCACAGTGGAGGTCATGTCAAATTATTTTAAAGGCAGTTGTTTGATTATCTAGCCAAAGTGAAAGATCAATGGGTAATATTTGAATCTGCATCAAATGTGGTTGGAGTCATTGGTGCAGTGTGCGAGTGAGATTAAATGGTGGATGAGACGTTGTCTATAATGATTTAATTGAAATAAAGTGACTATTTTTCCTATTCTATTTTATCACAAAGAATTCGATCAATTTCGCAAAGTAGTCTTAAAGCTGAGGACGAATTCACGAGTTGTTGCAGTGAAGAATTAGGGTTTCTGCAAGCACAAAGTAGTAAGTTGAATTATGCCTCTCCTGGTCAAATTGTAATTTGAATCTAGGTGAATTTACTGTGTGGTTGTTGGAAAGCTTGTTGAAAATTGTTTTAGGGTTATAGGTGAGCTAAATTGTGGGAAATTGCAAATTATTTGTTTTGTAATTTCATAGTCTCGTAAGGCCCCAGCTTGTTTAGGGTCTGTAATACAAATAAGCCCTAGTTTTCTCAGGATTGCACCATTAAAACACCATTCTGACCAGATTGACTTTTTGAATAGAAACTTGTATGATGATTTCCTAGATCAATAATCATTGTCACCAAATGATAGGAAGGAAGGATTGGTTTTAATGTGAGGAAAAACCCTAGGGGAAGGATTAGTGTATAATTGTTTTAATCTAGCTGATGCTAGGGTGTTGCTTAAGGGTTTGGAGATGTTCAGACTATGGTTTGGAAAAAGAAATTTTCCTCATCCTTTTCCAAATGGCTCCATATATGACATGGGGAAATTGGTAGTTCCAAATTTGTTTCCTGATGTTGATTTTCTCAAGGAAGTGGCTGTAAGGTATGATCCTATCACATGGGTGGTTAGGGATAACGATGGAAGGGTTTTGCTAAGTATTAACAAAGAGGAGTTTCAAGAGGTCTTTGATTTGAGTGAGCCCAGTGTATTCTTGGTTCCTATTGAGCTTGAAGGAATGAAACACGAATATAGGAAGATGAAGTCCCTTTTCAAAGCTAAGATGCTCCCACCTCATTTGGCTAGGGTGGGAGGTTCAAGTGTTCATATTAGCCCTAGTGACCAGGAGCCTCTCAGATTGGATTTTTTTTCCAAGCACTTCTTGGCTAATTTCTATTCATTATGCCAAATTTTGGGTTTTAGCCCTAATACAGTGATACCTATAGCTTTTATGTTCATGGGGGTGCAAATACAACACCCGAATTTCTCTATAGTATATAATTTTTCTTCCTTCTTGGATGACAAGATACATGAAGGGTTATTGAAACTACAGAAAAATGATACAGGCACCCCCTTTTATTTGTATTCTATGTTAATGCACATGTTGTTGTTCAAGAATACTGAGTTTTTCTTTGAGAAGATGAGGTTGAATCAATTTGTCAATGGAGAGAGGTTGTTGATACAAGTGTGGATTGCTGACCTTTCATACAATAGAGAGAATGCCAACTATGTACAATTCAACAACTGCTTTGCATCAAGATTGAGAGCTAGATTGATGGTGAATCTACCCAGGGTTCCTGTAGAATTGCATGATTTTCTTAGGCCCAAGGGGAGAAGGCCTGATTTGAAGGTTTGCCACAATTGGGGTGACATTATCCCATACCCAGTCAGCACTGTCTTGAGGGTATATGGTTTTCAAGGGACCCCACATATGTTTCCTTATAATGTGCCACCAAGGGTCGGATTTAATGAGGTTATGTGGCAAATTGGATGTATTCATGAAGATAACCTTACAGGGAAGGGTAAGGGGAATTTTACCCTTTCTATACGGTTGTTTTTGATTTTGTAATTTCAAAGGGAGGCGGGGTGCATTTCAAAAAATTCTTTGAAGTGTGCCATTTACGTTTTGGTCCTAGGAGGCAGTATGATCCTGAGGGTTTCTTTGCTCTGTTTAGACAAAGAATAAAGGGTGCCAAATTTGTTCATGAATTCAATTTCCTTGAGGACTTGGTCAGAAATGAATTTGATTTAAATAAGTAGGATTTAAATAAAGAGAAAAAGGTAGCTTATGATAAGCTATTGGCTACAGTGCACAAGATGGATCCAAAGTATGATCCATTGATGGAATTCAGTCCTTATAATAAAAAGATTGATCTTTTGATGGAGAATTTCAAGGAAATCATGGCTATTCTAATGACCAAGAAAATAAATCTAGAGTTAGACTTGGGTCTATAGGAACAAGCTGCAAGGCCATTCAAAGAAAGGCCAACTTACCAATCTCCAGATGACAAGCCTATTTACAGGAGAAAAAGGGATGATGACAGTGATGAAGAGGAAAGAGATAGAAAGGGAAACAAGGTAATGAAACTGCATGAACAACTAGGTTCACATCTCAAAACACCTAGGGAAATAAAAATAAATGATTTGGAGTCATCACCTGAGAGCAGTCCCTCACCACCACCATCAGCACCAAGCCCCAAGAGGCGAAGGATTGAACAGTCCCAGAAGGACTTGGTGGATGAGATTATTGTTACTGATCAAGATATGCAAATGGGCATGCCTTCTCCTCCAAGACCAGTTGAGTTGATATTATCAGACTTGGATATGAAAGGAAAATGTGTGTAGGATGCAAGAATGGAGGCTTGTAAATAATTTTTGGATGATGATGCTTTTGTGAAAACACCAGTCTTCTTGCAACTTGTATGGAGGATGAAGTTGGAGGAATATCAGGAGAAGTGCAAGAAAAGAAGAGAATTGAGGCCTGATAGGTTAGATTAGGAAAATGATAATGAGGTGAAGGCTGAGGTAATGAATGATTTCATGAAAATCACTCCAGAAGAAGGGAGAAAGTTGTAGAATCAAGCTAGTGTCTTGATTCTACCTAAGTGGGACATTGTTGATGCAGTAGATTTTAATTCTATTTTGAATTCTAAGCATCCCCTCCAAATTCTGAAGAAGAAGTCAAGGCAGCATTGCAAGACTCTGCCTTTAGTGAGGAGTATGAAACCTTGGCAATATGGGCTTTGGCCTCATAAGGAAGAAAGCCAAATATTATTGATATTAACCCAAATTTGAGAGGAGGGTTAATATTTAAAAGAGCTTCAGAGACGTCAACCACAGAGGCCACAAATTTAACTGTGAATGTGGCCAAATTGGCACAAAAGACTATAGAGAGAGAGGAAGCTGAAAAAAGGAGTCTTATGGAGAAGTATAATTTCATGATTGGGGGGTATAATAAAGTGCAACAAAGGAATATTGAGCTGAAAACAAAGGTGGAGAGGTTAAAATATAGGCAGATTGGGGAAACATCAATTGCTCTAGTGATTAAATCATTTCCCTCCACATCATGGTCATTGTTTCATGTTTCCCTCATTGTTTCCACACCGAGATCTCCTAGTCAGACTCCTTCCCTTAGCCCTACATTGGAACCAATTGGGGAGGAGATAGAATGATCTGTTGACCCAACAAAGAAGTAGTTAATGCAGAAAATTACAGAGCTACAGGACTCTATGAAGGTAAGTGAGGAGAGGGTATCTTGAAGACAGAAGGAAATTGTTATTGTTGTTTTCCGGCATTTGAATATAAAGGTTGATGATAGGTTTCCAAGTGTATATTCTTCTTATTCTTTGTTATTAGGTGCAATAAATAATATTGACAAGGATTAAGAAGTAGCAATACCATTAATTGAAAAGTGGATCCCTAGGATAAATGATTTGGATGTAATTTTTAAGGCCTCTAGATTTGATATCAATAATAGGCCCCAGTCATTAAGACCTACTCAAGTGTTGGTTAAATCATTGCAAGGTTTCCAAGCCTTACCATATGACTTGAGTAGGAAGATAAAGGAGTTGGTAAAGATTTTTTATGATTGGAGTGATACATTGTTGCCTAACATAATTGATGAGCAAGGTAATATCAGGTCACTTTAGCAATGGTAGGATCGGGCTAATAGGTTCATCAAGGCTCAAATTACTTTAATTTGTGATAATTCAGAGTTTTATCTATTAGTGAGCTACATGGATAAAATTATCAACACCAGTTCATTCCTTGAGTCTTTATAATGAGAGGCAAACCAAGTGGTAGTTAAATATACACCTTATAGTGTCAAAGTAAATGAGGTAATCAGTTTTAATTGGCCAAGTGATGAAGAGTACCAATAGTGGGTGAATACATATTTAACTGAAGAGGAGTAAAAGCGGGAGTAAGCCGCTAACAGTTAATCAACCAACTGTTGCAATTATAACAATTTCCAATTTTGTTTTGGTGGTAGTCTAAGTGTGAAGTTCTTGAATATTTGTTGCTACTGGAACAAGAAGATTCTCTGGGGGAGGTTATTGTTGTAACCAATTTTTAAAATCTCATAAAATGGTCCAAGTGGCTAGTGACATGTGTGCTTTCTAGCCCAATGCTTTTTTTCTCCTTCATTTTCTATAAGAAGGATTTCAAGGCCAGAACTACGGGTTAGCAAGTTAGAAAGTTTTGGTCGAGTCTAGGTGAAGTTGTAGAGCAATTGTAAAGTATGATAGTTATAGAGAAAATGCAATTTAGGTTTTGATTCATTTTATTGTAGGTTTTGAATTCATGGAGGTATGATGTTTTATGATAATACTGGCATTTGAATTAAATTGATAAATTTGAGCTCATGTCTCTCTTGTGTACAAGCACATTTGAATTTTGAATAAAATGATCAAGGGCTATGCCATTCATCTCACTATTGTGGTGTGTGCAATTCTTGTTTTAGCTTTAATTCAAAGAATTAATTAAAATGCTTAAATGAGATTGTAGGTTGATATGTTTTGTACAAGGATTTGATATGTAGTATTGAGTTAGGATACATATTGGTGATATTGTAAGGCAATGTTGTCGAAGATCTTATATGCTATGTGTTGAATTTGTTATAAACCCTTAGATGTTTGTGAATTTGACTCCTCCAATGGAAGTAAGGCACTGATCTAAGTTGCGTATGTTCTTTGTGGTTCAATATTTGTTTGTGTTCACCTAGATCTTGCTACAAATTGAAAAATTAATGAATATATTTTACTTTGGAGTATTGTTGTGACTATTTCACACTCCAATGGTTGATATTATTGATGAACAACCAATTATATTCAGTATTATCCTATTTTGTTGAGCTATTATGTGAGATTATCTGTTATTGTTAATGTTGTTTATGATAATGGTGTTGAGGTTGTAAACACATTAAGGGATCACCCTCCTGGGTCTTGTAGAGCCCAAAATGTAGGAGGTATTTAAAATCCTCGTTATTTGGTCCAGGTCCTTCGGACTGCCCTTGATCGAAATTGGAAATTTCATAGGTAGATTGGGAGATCAACCTCATTATAGTAAAAACAACCAACATAAACATCAATTCAAAATAGCATGCACACTTTAATCTAGAATTGATTACTCTATCATTCATGGACTTTTGAAAATTCATACCATATATAATCATTAGTTTGTTAATATTTAACAATTATTGATTTGGATTAATAGATTTAGTTACACTTGTGTCTACTACAAATCAAACCTAATAATTTGATATAATATATTTTATTTTTTAATATTTATATATTAATATATATATATAATTAAAAATAAACAACTTGTAATAAATAATCATTTTAATATATAATAGTTTTATATTAATAATAAGATAAAAAACATTGCCAACATGTAATATCTAACTTTTAATTATTTTTAGTATATATTGTATTTATTTTATTTATGAGAAAAGGTAGTAAAAGATTAACCATGGACCATATGTTGCAGAGGCAAAATTTTGGAAATTCATCATTTTCAATATTTTCTTCCCGTTTTGCTCTTCCCGAGGGTTTTCCTGGCCCTTCTAGGTTTCCTCGATTTGGATCTGGCATCGATATTGTTGTCTCTTCCAACAGTGATTAGAATGCTTCTTCCAGATCTAGTTTTTACTTGGGCAGATAGAGTTCTTCTACCAGTTTTCATCAGTTAAAAGGTTCTCCTAGTTCTATATTTTGGAATGGGAAGTGGGTTCCTGATAATCATGATGTTAAGCCTTTTCCCTGTAATCCTCATTTTAAGAAAAATATTTTCAAAGGTAAGCAACCTATTTTTGACATTTGTGAATCCCCTTCTTCGTCCTCATCTTCATCTCGTTCGTTGGCTGATGTGACTATTGGCCGTCATTCGATTCACAAGTGCTCACCTTCTGGGGCTCCCTTTATTCCAAAGCTAGATCCTGTTCCAGAAACTTTTCCTAATACTATCCCTCTTGTTCACCCTAAGTTTTCAGCTCCTAATCCTCTTACATTCCCCAACTCCATTGCTCTTTCTTCTCTGGAAGTCTTTCCTAAGAAAATAGCTCCAAACCCTAAGGTTCCTAACCCGATTGAATCTGGTTGTAGTCAAGTCAATAGTAAAAATAAAGCTTCAGTTCATGGAGTTTTTCGTAACCCTCGTAGTTTAGGCTCGGTGGATTCTGTTCATAATTAGTTCAATCGTAAAGAAAACTCTTTTTCTCATGGAGACATTGGTAAGAAATGGTTACCAAAGGAAAAAAAGAAAAAAACATTTTTCTCCTCATTGAGTTGAAGTTACGCTGCTCCATTCCATTATTTAGCCACAGATTGCGGATTTAAAGAATGTTTCCTTGCTTGGGTAAGTTTTAGATTTTTCTCCCAGATCTTGATTTTTTAAAATCTTGGGTTTTCAACACCTGGGATGGCTCTAATCAAGTTTTTTTCTTAGATAAATGGGAAGGTTATTTTGTTGTTATTTTTTCTAATAAAGATTCTAGATATGTTGTTTTTCGGAAAAAATCTTGGATGTGTGAGGGAAATGGTCTTTTTACGACTTTGTGGACTTCGAATTTTAGCCCTAACCGTATTAAGGTTAAATTTATTCCTTTTTGGGTTTGTTATAGGGTTTACCTCTGGAATATAGAGAGTCGTGCATTATTGAGATTCTTGGTAACAAATTGGGTATTTTTTAAAATCAAGATATGGAGTTCTTCTCTAAGCCATCTTTACTAGTCGGGCTCAATGTTCTAATGGATGTTTCAAAACCCATTTCAAAAAGTGTCAAAATTAAAATAGTGCATGGCATATGGGATCAGTAGGTATTTCTAGAGGATCCTAAGCAAATTTTATATCTATATCATTTACCTCTTCATCCTTTCAAAAAGTGTTAGAAGCTTGATTGTGGAAAAGCGGATTTCAATCCTAATTTTGATAATTCATCTGAAGACCTATTACCGGTAGTGTCGTTTGTCATTTTATCTTTTGGTGTGAATAATAAGATGATGCTTGATTTCTCATTTCTTGGAAAGATTATTGACTTTTGTCTCAATTGGTACCATTATTTTACTGGTTTAAAAAGGTCTCATAAGCCTGTCTTAAATGGGGTCCTTTCAATCTATTCTCATAGAGGCCATCACATTACCCTCTTTAAAGAGGAGGGTGAGGTTGTTAAATATTCTTCATCTTCCAAAGGCATTGTTTTGTTTGATCAGTCGTCTTACAATAGTAAATTTTTATCTTCTTTTGGTTTTGTTCCTGGTAAGAAAGTCACAAATTGGCCTTTCCAGGAACCTATTGTTCTTACTCTTGCTTTGGGTTGGGATCTATCTTTGTTGTCACCAATAAAGATTTTTCTCTATTCGTTAAAGATTTTCTCACCTCAAATTAATTTTTTTAGTTTCCTCCAAGAAAATCAATGTGCCTCTATGTTAACCCTTGGTGTGACAAATAATTGTGATGAGAGATTAAGTCTTTTTGATGAACAAAGTTTATTTGTTAGCTCTCAACCTCTTCCAGCTTCATATGTTTTAAATAATGATTATGATGGCCTTCCCTTAGAGGAAGATCTTGTGAAATTTGTTGATCAATCATTAGTATTGGTAGGTGAGCAATTGATAAATGATATTGCCTCTGAGGTCTTTGGTGAAGGAGATTCTTTAGATGATTTTTGTTCAATTTCTCAGTCTGTGCTATCTCCTTCCTCATGTAAAAAATATTCTACAAAAAGAGGAAGAAAATCTTTAGCTTCAAAGTTGCAAGAAGAAATATCAATAGGTTTACAATCGACACTAGATGCCAATTTAGGCTTTTCCACAAAACAAAAAAGACCGAGAGATTGCTTCTCTCCTAAGTTGCAATGAAACTAATATCTTGGAATGTCAGAGGTTTAAATGTCTCTCACAAAAAGTCCCAAGTTAAGCATCAACATGATGCCTCAGGGGCAGATATTGTTGTTTTACAGGAAACTAAAACTTCAGAGGAATCTTTTCAAGCAATTAAAAAAAATTGGCACAAATGGGAAGCTTCTTTTTCACCTTCTCATGGAGCTTCGGGAGGTCTAATAACTTTTTGGAATGCCAAAACAATTAGTATCTCTGATATTTCTTTTGATCAAAATTGGCAATAATTGCAGGTCACTCAGTTTGATTTATCATTTTGGCTACTGAATGTTTATGGCGCAACTAGCACCTTTGATAAAAAGATATTGTGGGATACTCTCAAGTTAAAAATTGATGTGTTAGGTCAAGATAAAAAAAAAATTAGCTGGTGATTTTAATGCAATCACAAATGACATGGAAAAAAAAGGTGGGATTAGTCCTCCTAAAGTAGTAATGGTTGATTTTTCTTCTTTTATTCATGATAATGATTTGGTGGATGTAATTCCATCAAATGGTATTTTTACCTAGACAAATAGAAGGAATTTTATTTTTTGCAAATTGCAGAAAGATTGGATAGATTCTTAGCATCTCCAAATTGGCTTCTCACAGATTATGTTCTTACTTCTAAAATTCTACCTGTGGTAGCCTCTGATCATTTTTCTATTTCACTTCTTATCATGGGTAAGAAAATGAAATCAAAATTTCAATCTTCATTTAAGATTGAGGCAATGTGGCTTAGGCATCCCGATCTTATCTGTCTAATAAAATAATGGTGGAAAAGTGTTCCTTTTGTCATGGGATCAAAGATGTTTCAATTAAGTAAGAAAATGGACCATATTAAGAAGAATTTAAAAGCTTGGAACCTTTTAGTCTTTAAGAAATTTTTTACCTAAAAAGACTTGGTGTACAAAAGGTTAGTCGAAATCAATGAAAAGATCATTGTAAACGGTCTTGATAATTCTGCATATGAAGAGCAAAGGAAGTTGCAATTGGAATGGAAAGAATTATTATTTCGTGAGGAGGTTTGTTGGAGGAAAAAGTCTAGGGAAATTTGGTTGAAATATGGGGATAAGAATACTAAATTTTTCCATACCTCAGCTCAGACTAAAAAATCAAAATCTTCAATCTTCTCAATTCAAGATAGTGTATCAGGATCTATTCTTTTAAAAGAGGATGATATTCAAAAGGAAGCAGTTAAGTTATTTTCTAATATTTTAACATCTAATGTTAATAATAATGGGAATTTATAAATAGAAAAAGAGGATTTGTTACAACGCATTCCTTCTTTGGTATCTCTTGAAGATAATATTAAATTGCTCACTCCATTTTCTCTTAAAGAGTTAAAAGGGGTTTTATTTTCAATGTCTCCTAATAAGGCACCAAGTCCAAATGGCTTTACAACTATTTTTTTTCAAAAATGTTGGGATTTCATTGGGTTTGATATTTTAAGTGCCCTGGAGGAGTCGAGAAAATCTAGGGGAATGTTAAAAATATTTAATGTTACAAATATTTCTATCATTCCTAAAATCCAAACTCCTAAATATTTCTCAGATTTTAAACCTATCTCGTTATGTAATACAATATACAAAATCTTTACCAAAGCTATTTATCTTCACCTTCATCCTCTGATTTCTTCAATTATTTCAAAAGAACAAGGTGGATTTATTCTTGGTAGAGAAACTCCAAAAGGAGAAATTGTGGCTCATGAAACTTTGCATTCTATAGCATGAAATAAATTATCATCAATGATAATTAAACTTGACATGCAAAAAGCATATGATAGGGTTGATTGGTGCTTTTTAAGACAAGTTCTTTTGAAGTTCATTTTTTCTCCTAAATGGTGTAAATGGGTAATGGCATGTATATTAGGTGCAAGGTTCTCTGTATTATTAAATGGGTCTACTGTGGGGATTTTTAATTCCTCACAAGGTGTTCATCAAATAGATCCTTTGTCTCCTTTTTTATTTATAATTTTAGCAGAAGCTTTGAGCAGATCCTTCCTCTTAGCTAATGTTCAAGGGAAAATCAAAGGAGTTTTGATTCCTAATTCAAACATTTTAGTCACTCATTCCTTATTTGTTGATGACACATTTCTTTTTGGTAAAGTTGTTTTCTCTAAAGATTTAAATATAAAAAATATATTGGATAAATCTACTAGAGTTTCAGGGCAAAATGTAAATGAAGAAAAGTCAAAAATTTACTTGTTCCACACAAATTCTCCAATTGAGAAGAGTATAGTTAAATTATTTGGCTTCAAACAAGATCAATTGCCAAGCAAATATCTAGGAATCCCATTTTTTTCAGGTCAAAATAGGGTTTCTTATTAGCATAAAATCATTCAAAGTATTTAATCCAAATTACTTTCTTGGAAAAGGAGATGGATATCTCAGCAGGGAAAATTTTATTGGTTAAAATAGTTTTATAAACGATTCCCAATTATTTTATGTCTGTTCTAAAAGCTCCTAAATCTATTATTTTTCAAATACATAAAATTATTAGA
This sequence comes from Sequoiadendron giganteum, assembly GCA_007115665.2. NCBI lineage: Eukaryota > Viridiplantae > Streptophyta > Pinopsida > Cupressales > Cupressaceae > Sequoiadendron > Sequoiadendron giganteum. The sequence goes on along the minus strand of CM021103.1, from coordinate 345,637,327 downwards.
AAATTTTTGTGGTCTGGAAATGTTGATAGCAAAAGAAAAATTCCTCTCATCTCTATTGAAATAATGCATCTTGAAAAATCAAAAGGTGGGGCAGTTCTTCATAATCTTCATGAAAGGAATTTGGTGCTAGGGGCCAAAATGGTTTGGCGTATGTATACAAATCCTTCTCTTAAATGGTGTCATCTAATGAAAAATAAATACTTGGATAGTTAGTGTTCTTCAAGAATTTTCACTATTTCTAATCCTCCTTTGGGTTCTGCAATGTGGAATTTTCTCATGTCTTGTAGAAAGTTAATCCTACCTCATTTAACTTGGGAAATAAATGATGGAAAAAAAGCTCTTTTTTGGGAAGATTCATGGAAGGGGCATAAAAAGTTAAAAAGCTATAACTTTGGAAACACAATGCCTTTTTTGATACAAAATTGGGGTATAAAAGTTAAAGATTATTTTGATCATGTGGATTCTTTAACCGGAAAGGTCAAATGGAAAGATCTTTCTAATGAATCAATTGATGAAAACCACAAAGATCTCTTATCAACAATTTTAGGTGAAAGGACAGTCTATGTCTCATCTTTTCCAGATAGGCTAATTTGGTCAAAAGCTCAAAATGGTTGCTACTATGTTAAAGAGGGATATATTTCACTTAAAAAAAATCTCAATTACTAGTCCAAAGAGCTTATGAGTTTTGTTGGAATTCAAGAGTTTTGCCTAAGGTAGGATGCTTTGCTTGGCTTGCAATACAGAATAAAATTCTAACAAGTGACAAACTAGCAAAATTGAAAATATCTGCACCTTTTAAAGGTGTACTTTGTGAGCAAGTGTTAGAAGATATCAATCATCTCTTTCTTTTGTGTCCAATAGCATAAATTTGATGGTTATTTGTCATGGAAAAAATGAATATTCAGTTAGCTTTGCCAAATTCAATATGGGATTTATTCTCAAGTTGGCCTCAGTTATATTCCACATCCTTTTTTACCAGCATTTGGGTTGTGATCCCTTCTTGTGTATTGTGGTCTATTTGGTGGGCAAGAAACAAATGCATTTTTAGGAAAGAAAAGTTGTGTACTGATCATATGTTAGTATCTCTGGAAAACTCTATTTTAGAATCAGTTAATGCTTTTGTGGCTAAAAACAAACATATTGGCTCAATTTTTTTTGATTGGGATTCAAAAATTCTGTTATCATGGCCTCTTTTTACTCTTCCTTTCAAAGGTAGCCTTCATCAAATAAATAAAACAGATAGATCAAATATTGTCTGGTCATCTCCTCCCTTGGGGTTTTTTAAGCTATATTTTGATGGAGCCTCCAGAGGTAATCCAAGTATTTCAGGGGCAGGGGTGGTCATTAGGGATCATAAAGGACTAGTTTTATGTGCTAAATCTTATAAGTTGGAAAGTGGAACAAACAATGTAGCAGAAACACAAGCATTGTTACAAGGATTAAGTTTAGCACTTAATTTAAAAATTCCAAAACTTCAGATTGAAGGGGATTCACTTATTTTAATTAATGATTGTTGGGATCAAAAAATCCAAAACTGGAGGCTAGAATACATAGTCAATTAAATTTAGAATGTTCTTGACAAATTAGCTCATTTTCAAATCTTTCACACTTACAGAGAAGGAAATATGGTAGCAGATTATTTAGCTAATTTTGGTTGTGATACGTCAGAAAAGGAAGTGGTTCATATAATCAAAATTGGAAAAATAGATCTTGCTTTGGAAACTATTATTTCTAAAGAGGAAAATGCTCTTTGATTTGAATTAATACATTTGAATCCCATTTTAATTTGCAAAATTTAATATTTATAGTTGTGATTGTCAAGTTTTGAGGTGCAAGTTTATAAATTACTTTTTTTAAATATGTTTTATTACTATTTAAAATTGTTTTTAACTTGTACATTTATATTTTGCAATTACATATGTAAGGTTTATTTGCAAGTCCTATGAATCATGAATAGGATAATGAGGTAATATTTGTTGTCATAATCAAAGGGCTGGAAAGTGACGTCCATATGTGACTTCATTTGGTACGCAACATGTCAAATATTTTGAGTTTTAATCACTCATTTTATTTCAAGGGATTGGGCTCATAAAGCATGGAAAAGCATGTGAGGAGTACTTCAAAGCATATAATGTCATGTTTTCTTGAATAGCATGATGTAATCTAAGATTTTCTATCAGATTAAGGTATTTACTGTTACTAACATGTATTATTTACATGTAATGGCGTGTACTTGAATTTATTTTCAGAAATCCAAAATATCAGTGGCACATATAAGGTATTCGACATTTGAGGATAATCATCATATGTTAATGTTGGTGAGTAACATGTGGCTAGCTATGAAGAAAGGAAAGTACGTTTTCTTTCAATTTTTGATAATTAAATGTAAAGGGAATAAATCTATCATGATAAGGCATGTGTTAGAAGTCATTTCAAAGGTAAATGAAAAGATTCAAAGGACTGTTTTATTGGAAGAAAACATTCTTTCATCTATTTATCTGCGCATTTCATAAGGCTTTGTTCATCAAAGTTTTATAATCTGGTGCAGAGCTGTTGTTCGAATTGGTCTATTTCAGTCTTTTAGTTCTAATCAAATTTGTGCATTTGTGTGGAGCTGGAGGTCTTGTTCAGGAATAGGCAATTTAATGGATTATCGTCCACAAAATTTAAGAATGTGGCTTCTTGTCCAAAGTTGGGAAACTACGATCACTGGTAAGATTGAAGTGGAGCATTTACAAATTATCTTTAAATTTCATTATCCATGTGATTATAGATGTCTCAAATGCATCATTGGAAGTGAAGTTCTTTAGCCGAAAGCTAGGAGGTTGATTTTTTCGTCAAATGTTTTCTCTATCTTTATATCTAACCTTATGGATATGCTCCAATGCTTGGACTCTATGAATGACATAGCAAAAAAAATGGTCAATGATATTTTTTTGCAAAATGAGGCTCTTCTTACCAGCGCACAAAAATATGTTTTCTCACAAGGAGAAGGATATGTGGGTGGTATCTTTCCTCCACACTTCTTACCTCACAACAAATCATATGTCAATGTGTATGATGCTTTAAAGCAGTCTTTAGAGTTCTCAGATCCCAGTCATTTGAATAGAGCTTTAACAAGATATTCTCATTATTTGGGTAGGGATATATCTGAAATCTTTAGGGAAAAATATCATTATACTACTTTTCTGCTTCACCATAACTGTTTTCATGCAGCTCCTTTATTACAGTGAAATTTAGGTTTCCTTCAAACAAGTGCTCAAGGTCCTATTCAGATTGTGTACCAGAATGTGTCACAACCATAGCCACATGGAGAAAATAGCAAGAGAGTTGACATGGTACCTGTTCCAGATATGAACATAGCATTAAATTCACAAAATGAATAAGAGGGAAACGAAGAGCAGGGTGATAATTTATTGGATTTCATGCAGATGGAGGAGTAATTGGTTCTTAAAATAATGATGGTTTTTTTGTAGGTTTTTCATTATGCATCCAAAAGTTTTTTGACTAGATAACAAAGGATACAAATGAAGAGGAAAAATCAGGCTTTTTGTAGAACAAATCATGTATGCCATGTTTATTGATGTAAATGGCATTTCTATACATGTCGACTATATAAGTTTAGGGTGATAAAATAGTGGATTTAATAGATTAGAAACAATGTAAATTGATCAAATTATTTGATTATAGGTTAGTTTTTTATGTATTTTATGAGCTACAACCAGAGGTTTTCTCACTGGCTCTTTCCTCCCGGTATGCTCTTTGAGCCAATTTTTTTGGTACAAAATATATATTTGTAATACAATAATATATAGTTGTCCGCCACTTTTGTCCAAAAAAAAATTATTTATAAAATTTATTTGATATATAATAATTTGTAATATTTCTTATATATTATTTATTTAAAATTTGGTGATTAAAATTAGCTTTATAGTTATGGATAGTGTTACGGTCATAGTTAGAGTTAAAGATAGGTCTATGATTAGAATAATGGTTTATAATCTATTGTTAGGGTTAGATTTAGGGTTAGGGTTAGGTCATGCAAATAACTAATTAACAAAACTTAAACACTATAAGTAACAAAGCTTACATTTATTTGTATTCACATTAATAAAACTTACATTAATTTTTTGTCAAATCGAAAAAATAATAATTACAATACTATAGAGGCAAGTACTAGCCACTCCATGGAACTTGTTTATTTAGATCATTTGCACACGCAATAATAATTAATTATTTTAGTTAATTAGTATCCTCAAATCTTTCCATCTTTTTCTAATTTCATCTTTCTTCAATTATAAAATCTAAATCTTTTCTAATTCTTCAAATTTCCTCTATCTTAGAAAATCTTCAATCAACAAAGCATGAAATTAGAAATTTCTTATGCACCATTTTTCACCATTTTAATTGGATAATTCATTATTATCTATTATTCAATTAAAATGGCAACTTTCCCATTCTTTCTTATAATCTCATCCATTGGTTCTTCCTTTCAATCTTGATCATCACTTTTATATGCAAATCTTATATAAATATAACCTTCTTTCTCATTTGAAGGCTATCCATATTCTTTGATATTTTTGTTGTCAAAATCCATCTTGAGCTTATTGCAGGTGTGCACACTAGATATCTAAGAGCAACAAAGTGAAATCAAGAAGAGAAATTGAGGTAAAATGACATTGATGTGAGAAGTTATAATACTTTTTTAAGTTTCAAACTTATTCCATTGTTTTATTTCATCTTCATTTGTAGATTAGAATAATTTGTTTAAATCTAATGGTTTGTGTGGTTTCCATTTAATGATTTATGCATTTATTTCTAATTTTTGATCTTACACAAACTAAATGAATTATAACACCTAAAACCTAAAATTTAAATTCTCAAAAGTACACAAATTGAAATCATAGTTTGTAGGAAGATCTGAGAAAGGTTAGGACACATGCACCTATCACAAAAAGTTGATTTTGAGCTCTATTGAAGGATAGGTGAACACCCCTAGGTGAATGGGTCCTGGTTAGGGATTTTAAAAATACTTTTGGAAGTCCTTTGATGATGGATCTTAGCTTCTTTTTTTCATAGGTTCCACTGTCAAAATGTAGGAAATAAAATTTGTAACCTAATTTTTGTGCCTTGACAACAATGATGACAACTTATGCAACAATGCAAAATTTCTCTTTAAGATCTTTAATCCTTCTTCAACCTATAATCTACACACACACCTAAAGAGGGGAAATTTGTTTTGTTTTAATGGGGCTTTGCCTTAGTTAAACCCCATTTTTGGTAATTAAAGCTTGATAAAAATATAAAGACAAATGGAGAAGGAAACGATGAATGAACACTTGCTTGTTACAACTCATCAAACCTTTAATGGATTCCCTTAGAGGACTGAAGACAAACACATCACTCCAAGGAACTTGATATTTCTTTTCTTGATGGATTTGGATGCTTGAAAATGCTTGGATGCTTTAGGATCAACAATGCATATTAGCCTTCACAAGATGACATGAACACACATAGAATTGAACATGATGTTAGGACCATAAATGCTGCAACAAATGACTAATAAATTTTCTCTTGAATGCTCTTGACAATAATATTTTCTCATATGAAGTCTCCAAAAAGCGTTTTAGATTTGAATTCATAAAAAGACTGTATTTATAGGCGTTTATCTAATTTCCCAAAAAATAGTCAATGCCAAAATGAAATAATGTCAATGTATGCCCCCACTTTAAAGGAATTAGTAAACACCATGCTGTGAGCAATTACTTTAAAGTAGAAAATGATAAATTCCAATTATTAAACAAGCCATGAGAACTTATTTGAAAATCCCTATGTTAATGATATGTTTCCAAATAAAGACGCATCATGAAAAAGGAGGTTTCCCCCACATGCAATCCAAAAATATAACACATAAGGGATCCATGGATTCAGGGTCAACGCAAGTATTTTCTACAATGATATAATAGAGCTTGGAACCATCATCATTCCCCAAATACTTCATGGAACAACGAACACAAAGTAGGAATGACACATAGAGAGTGAAAAAAAATGAAAAATATTTTGGGTTGACATGGAAGAGACTTAGATGTCTCGACGTCTTACATCATCCCCAAAAGGAAAACACAAGATAAAATTAAAGACAATGTTTATGATAGATAGAAGAATGGATATACAAATAGAAGAATTCCATGAATTTTCTTTCTTTCTTTGTATCCTTGCATCAACGAAGTAACAAGGGCCATCCAAAGAAAACTTACAAACATAAAGGCATACCAAGTAGCACGATACGGGGATCACATTACATACATGCAATCACAAAGAACATGAAAAAAAAGAAAGATAGTATGTCATATGTGAACCAACCTATAACAAGTCATTCACATCCCAATCTTGTTCATCATATACAAAAAGTGGTGTAGACATGTAAAATTGACCTAACACTTACCACACACCTTAAATGATATTTTCACATCATCAACATCATTATCATCGAATATCACTGTATTTCACATCAATAACATCAAAAACCCTAAATTTCTCTATTAATTGAATAATACAACATTATTTAATTAATTCACTTTTTCACCATTTTTTGGATGAATTAAATAAATTTCATTTATTTAATAAAGTCATAAAACCCTAATTTTTGTTATTAATTGAATAATACAACATTATTTAATTAATTCACTTTTTCATCAAATTCAACCAATTAAATACATTTCATTTATTTAATAAATTCCTAATCTAACTTTATTCCTCCTAATTAATTAAATAATGACAATTATTAAATTACATCGCTAATTCACTTTATTCCCCTAAGTCGAATGAATTATTAAATCATAATAATTTAATAATATCACTTTCCCTCCAAATTTGAATAAATTAAATAAAACTATTCAAAACATCATCAAAAATCAAATCAAACTAATGTAACTTTGTTTTTAAAAGTCAAACTTGATTTGCACGTTCAACTCCAAAAGGAATTAATTAATTAAATCAATTAATTAATTATCCTCACCCACTTTCCTGATTGAGTAAATTATGAACCAATGACTGCTCAATCTATTTCCTGACTGATTAATCTATTTCATGACAGATCAATCTATTTCCTGATAGATCAATCTATTTCCTGATAGATCAATCTATTTCCTGACAGATCAATCTATTTCTTGACAAACCAATCTATTCCTCAATCACACTAAGTATGTAATTAATTTGCACTAATTATAATCCTCTCAACATATTTCGACCGTTGATCAAGATATTCTACTAAGTGATTTAGAGCATTCATTTTGAATCACAAATTTTGTATAACAAACCTCTTTCCTCACAAAAAGGATCAAAGAATTGACCTATTTTGCACAACAAAGTACTACCCAGATCATAATCAACATGTACAAAGCTTCTACACACCTCTTCAATCAACAAATGTATCATTCTTCAAACTCTCGCATGCAACAATGCAGGTTTCACATTGATACGAACAACTCAACACATATTCGTAAACACACTCCGACATGGGATGGTAACATTTCCTTTGTTTTTGAATTCATTTTGATATCATAGGATTTCATTGCTTGTTTTCAATAGCTTAAGAAGCTTCATTTCATGAGTAATTGGAATAGATCTAGGTTGTTGTCTTGATTTAGATTAGTTTCTTTCCAATGTAATTATCTCATTTATACTTTCAAACTTCCCCCTTACACAAGTGGATAACTAGCCAAAGGAGCTAAGACAAGTGCCATACTAGGAGAATAATTAGGTTCAACATGTGGTGATTCACTCCTTTTAGGAGGATCATTGTGGTTGCATCCATCTAATCTCATAGAGGAGGAAGAAAATAGATTCAATTTATTATGCACTTCTTTTTCAATTTTAGCAATCTCATCATCATCATCCAAGTTAATCACAATGGGAGACCTAATGATAATTTCCATTATATGTTCTTATTTTTGTTCTAGCTTATAAGTTTCATGTTGTGGAAAAGGTGGAGAATCATCATGCTTTATTTGAGCTGGTTTGTTCTTTTTTCTAACTAAATATAATAGAATGAAGTCTATGCCTAGGCTCTTTAGCATCTTGGTTTCTTCTTACACAATTTTCAAGTTGTGTAGGAGTGGGTTTTTCAACCATCGGTCTCTTTTCTTCCCTTAATGGAGGAACAAAAGGGACCTTAGCAAGTTGCAAAGCCACTTTCTCTTTAGGCTTATAAACTTGTTTGATTTTAGGAGGCACAACTAGAATTTTATGGTTATCTCTTGGTCTCTTGTAGGATATAGGTGGTGGAATATCATAATACATTGTTTCTTTTGGTTCAACCATAGGTTCATCCACGACAATTGGAGTGGGAGGAACAACTATGGATATTTCAATTTTAGGTGGGATATTGGCAAGGGATAATTGTGCTATATATTTTTCTTTGAACTTTTGATAAGATTTAAAAAAGAGATCTTCACAAGGTTTTATAGGTTTTATAGGTTCATGCCAAAATAATTCCAATGAAAAGTTCCCTTAGGAAAACAAAGGATTAAATCCACCATGATGCACTAGACAAATTTGGTTATCAAATGGAAATTTAAAACATTTGTGGATGACTGATGGGATGACAACCATGGAGCATAGCCATGGATATCCTAACTTCACATGAAATTGATCCAATTTCAGGATGATGGAGAATGATACATCTAATTGTTTTAGTCCAACTGTTAATGGGAGAGTGATTGAACCTATCATAGGGAGAGAAAAACCATCATGTGTTTTGATCCATGCTTTGGAATTTTTCATAAGAATCTTGGTAAATTTCATGAACAAATAAGAATTCCTTAGTGATCACATTCTCTACACACACAGGTACAATTAATATCCCATTTGTATGCTTGTCATTAATTATTCTGATTATGTAAAGAGGACCATTAGGTGCATGTTTAATTATATCATTATTTGAGAAAGCAATATCAAGAGACAAGTTGGCTTGGCCCCTACGAGGTTTAATGTCAATAAATCCAATCATGTAATGTAGATCATCATCATTATCAGTTTTATCACCATCAGTTATATCTTGTATCTTGCTAACATTCATCACATGATTCTTGTTATCACTAGCTTTTACAAATGAGATGAAATTGTTTGGCATTGGATTGGTTAAGATTTGCAAATTTTGGTTAGGTGGGGCTATGAATTTATTTCATTTATAATTAAAACCACCCAACTAGATGTGATTGGAATCAATGAGGTCTTGTACTATATGTTTAAGACGCATGCATTATTCTATATCATGTCCATCTTATTGATGATAGTGGAAAAAGTCATTTGAGTTATAGTTTCAAGGTAAAGTCTTAGTGGTATCAAGAGGTCTAATGGGAGGTAAGGTGATTAGGTTCTTACTCAAGAGTTGCAACATAATTGAATGGAGGGCATTGAGTAATGGGGTGAATTATCTATTCCTATCCTAAAATTGGTATGGAGTTGTTTTTTATGGCAACCACTTGAGGTTAAATATGGTAGCTTGGTTGATGTGGATTTATTTGTATAAAGCCCTTGTTTTTTTTCTTGAATGGTTGAAAATTGTTATGAGGCATGGTTTCATTTTTTTTTAAGATGAGTTGAAGTAGTTTTTCCTATGCATTGATTAAGTGAAATATGATAATCATGGAGAGTCATGCATAAGTGTGTAAAGGAGGTAAATTTCATCATCCCAAGCTTGTCTTGGATATTTGTTTGTAAGTTTTCAATGAATATTCTTTGACGATCAGCATCAAGAAGTTTAATGTTGATTTTTGAGTAAAGTAGTTCATAACGTGCTATAAAATTAGTGACCTTTTCATTTGCATTTTTCTTACATCACATCAAATCAAGTAGCACCATATTAGGACCAATATGGAATTGGAAATGGTTGAGAAAGGCATCAAAAAGATCATTAAATGAGTGGATTGAGTTATCCAGTAAGGAAAAAAACCATTCCAAGGTTGTAGCTTTTAATGACCTAGCAAAAAGCTTAGCCAAGAGCTTATCCTCAAAAATGAAGTCACTACATAAGGTTGTATATGCTAACAAATAGTTGTTAGGATCTCCTTTACCACCATATTTCTCAAATCTAGGTATCTCTATGCCTTGTGGCATTTGTTCTCTCAACATATCCAATGAAAATGGGTTTCTTTTTACATATTTTGAAGGTTTTCTAGTTTGGTTTTGGTTCAATGTTGTTATTTGTTGTTGGAGGGATGTGACAATTTGAAAATTTTGGTTTATGATGGAATCATTGGTTGAGTTTTGAGATGGAGGGGAATATGGTGGAGGTTTATATGTGTTGGGTGGATAACTAAATTGCAAGTCTGTGAGAGGTGGGGGGTTAGGATATATGATGTTTGAATTCACAAAGCTAAAAGGAAACCCAATGGAAATACCCAAAGTTAGAGTGAAATTGTTGGTTGGTTGCATTGTTGTAGTAATAGTTGGATTAGTATATGTAGGAATAGAAGCTATGGCTATAGGGGGAGGAATTTGGTTTCCTCCTTGACTTTGGGTGTATCCCAAAGCTTGAGCACAACTAGCCATTATAGGAACATGATTATCAATAATGCGGGCTAGGCTACATACAATCTCTATTCCTAGTTCATTATCAAGCATTCTCCTCATGTTATCTATGATAGGAATGGCAATGCTAGAAATATATTTTGTACTCATAGTCATGAATTTTTTCTAAGGATTTATCCATTTTTTGCAAGTTCTCTTGAGGGACATGAGTAAAAATGGTTCAACATCAGCATAAGTAGTGGTCATAGGACATATGACATCAAGGATGTAGTTCAACATGGGTTGACTAGTGTCAACACTATGAGTGAAAGAGCTGGAAAACCCAAGATCCACAGTGGATGTATCAACACGAGATGCCATGAGTCTCAAATTGCATCTCACTAAAGTATTGGTAGTAGGACACTAGGTTGTGATACTTATACAAGTTTCAACAAACCAAAAGTGTACCCAAAATGGACAAAAGGCACTAAATAAAGATAGTAAACACCCAAAAATAGGAAACAAAAAATTCAAGTATTAAACAAGATATTGCAAAAATTTTATAGCTAAAATATGATAATTGACTAATTTTAGATGCAAAAACCTAAAAATATATTACTTTTGAATGCAATTTTTTATTTTAAGAAATGCACTATTTTTCACCAATTGAACTAGATGCAAATAACTATAGAAATATGCAATTTTTGAAACTGAAATAGCTCGATTTGCAAGTCTAAGAGAATGAAGTAGACATAGATAGAGAAATGTGCATAATTTTGGAAAAGAACTTTTACCAGGACAAGTTTGCCCTAGGGTGAATGAGTCTTGGGACAAGGGTCTAAAACTTTTAAATCTGAGATTTTAACTTGATATTTAAGTTCACTATTCCTAACTACAAACAAATTCTTCAATGACAATTTTCCAAAAATCTGATAAAATGCAAATGCAATTTAAACGACAATGTATGAACAAAATGATAACTTTTTTTAATGCAATTTTGAATGAAATGTTGATCTAAATGACTGAAGAACACCTTAATGAAAGCTATTATGTAGAATGTATGCAATATTTTTAGATTTTTACGAGTTTAAATGATGCAAACATGAAATATATAACACTAAGTGAAATACAAAATAAGATGATGCAAAACCTAGATCTAGGGTTTAAAAGATCTCCAAATCATAAAAGGTATGATGTAAGAATGTCAAGTTCACCAAAATAAAATGTTGGGAAAGAGGGTCCTTAATAATAAGGGGTTTTTTTCTCTATTTGCATCTTTCCCTAAGGGAATTTCATTAGGAAAGAGATCACAAGGTGTAAAGATTGAATTTCAACCTCAATGGTGAGCCAATCAGAATTAGATCTCAATCCTTAAGACAATGGGACAGATTTGAAACCAAATTGAAACGGTTTGCAATGTTTAAAATAAATGAATTATAAGACCTAAAACCTAAAATGAAAATTCTCTTAAGTACAAAAACTAAAGTCATAGTTTGTAGGAAGATCTGAGAAGTGTTGGGACACATGCACGTGTCACCAAAAGCTGATTTTGAGCTCTGTTGAAGGACAAGTTTTCCCCTGAGTGAATGGGTCCTGCTGAGGGACTCTAAAATACTTTTGGAAGTCCTCTGATGATGGATCTTAGATTTTGTTTTGCATAGGAACCACTGTCAAAAGGTCTGAAATAAAATATATAACCTAGTTTTTTTGGCTTGACAACAATGCTGATAACTTATGCAACAATGCAAAATTGCTCTTTAAGATCTTCAATCCTTCTTCAACCTATAATTTGCACATACACAAAGGGAGGGAATTTTTTTTTTAATGGGGGTTTTCCTTTGTCAAACCCTATGTTTGGTAATTAAAACTTGATAGAAAGATAATGGAAAATGGAGAAAGAAATGATGAATGAAAACTTGCTTGTTACAACTCACCAAAGGTGTTTATCTAAGTTCCCAAAAATTAGATCCCAAAAGCTAACAATTGCATTTTGAATTTAAAAAAAATAAAATGCCACCAAAAACATATTTAAAAATGGGTCTTGGGACTTAAAGGGGACCCATTCGCCCTTGGGTGAATGGGTCATGTCCTATAAGTCTAGGAAACACATATTCCAGGGTGATTATGATTTTAATTAAATTAATTAAATGCTAGCTTCCCTTTCGGAAAATCAGAATAATAAGGTTTTGGAATGCATAATTTGGAAAATTAGAAGCTTAATTAAGTCCAATAAATTAAGGGACCCAAACATAGTGTGAAATTGTAAAGGTATACATTTTCCTACACTATAGATGTCAAAGGGGAGAGTGAAGCTTAAAAACACAGGGAAATAATTGTAAGAAAAGTGGAGCGAAAAGTGGAGAGAGATGTCCAAGTAAGGGGAAAGTTGCTTGAGTGTTGGAGATATAGAGTTGCTTTTGTTGTGCATGCTTTTTCAGCAGGTGTTGCCATCAATGACAAAGGGGGAGATTGTTGCACTATATTTTCATTAGTGTTGTCATTGATATCAGCCTCTAGTGTGGTCATGATGAGAAGGTGCTTGTGTTGTTGATCAAGTGTTGTAGATGAAATAGGGTCACTTGGTTTCCAAGTGATTTTGAGGCAATTTGTATAAAGAGTGTACAAAGTGACATGGATGTCTTATGTTTTGTGCTCCACATTTCTTCATTATTGAAGTTATGCTTGTGTAGTTTGGATGTGATTATTAGAAGCCTTTGAAGGTGTTATATCCAAAGTTTCAAGTTTTGGATCGTTCGGTAGTAGAAGATGTGTTTAATAGTGTTTCTTGTGAAGAGGGATATCTAGGAGAAATATAATTTCTTTGAATTTCTCTATGATGAAGTATGTATATTCCCTTGGATGGTTTGGTGTTCAACTATTTCACAAGCTTGGTTCATGAGTTGTATCTTAGTGGTAGTTTGACTGGTTGTACATGAAGATGATAGCATTTTTAGTTTCATGTGTTTATGCCATTAATTTTAAATATTTTGTTGGTGTTGGAATATTCTAGTATTTTTTGTAATGTCACTACATGGTCCATAGGATGTTTACACACCTAGTGAAGTGTGTTGGTATGCGGTGACTAATCATGCTATACTGTACACTCTTAATGTATCCTCATTGGGTATTGCCCCCGAGAAAAAAAAATCACTTGTTTTCGCTTCGTCACCGAAAAAGAAAATGGTCGACTTTGTAAACCCTAATTTTTGGAAGCTTCTAAAAGCTTTTTATAAGCGGTTGGAATGGGGAGTTCTAGTATGGAATTATTCACGATATTGTAATATGTTTTGCACTGGATAATAAAATCATTGGATAGCTGTGGTTTTGTGGATGTAGCCCAGATTGGGTGAACCACGTTAAATTCTTTGTGTTGTCTTGTTTCTGCTATAATTTTCTGTGTGTTCTATTACTCTATTTTATTGTTCAAATATGCATTTAACTTGTTAAATTTATTCCTTCTAAGCCTAACAAGTGGTATCAGAGAAGGTTGTTTTCAGTTATCCTTTGTAGGAAGGTCTCACGATTGAGTGGGAGTCTCACGGCTGAGTGGGAGCAATGGCAGACGAGGGTAAGTTGAAAGTTGAGAAATTCAATGGGCAGAACTATCAATTATGGAAGATGCAAATGGAGGACTACCTCTATCAAAAGGATTTATGGCAGCCATTGGAAGGGAAAACCAAGAAACCCTCAGCAATGTCTGATGAGGATTGGGATATTTTAGACAGAAAGGCACTTGGTAGTATTTGTCTATGCCTGGCACAATCGATGGCGTTTAATATTACAACAACAAAGACAACTCTAGAGTTGATGGAAACCCTAGCGAAGTTATATGAAAAACCTTCCACTTCGAATAAGGTATTTCTTATGAAGTGTTTATTTAATATTAAAATGGTAGAAGGTGGGTCAGTTGTTGATCATTTAAATGAGTTTAATACGGTTACCACTCAATTAACTTCTGTAAATGGAAACTTTGATGAAGAAGTTAGGGCTCTTTTGATTCTATGTTCTTTGCCTGAAATTTGGAATAGCTTGGTAATGGTTGTTAGCAATTCTATTTCTGGTTCAAATACATTGAAATTTGATGATGGTGTTGGTGTTATTTTGAGCAAGTAAATTCATAGGAAAAGCTCAAGTGGAACATCCACATCAGGTAGTGTTTTGAATGCAGAAAGCAGGGGTAGAACAAAGGAGAGAGGAAAAAATTATGGAAGTCACAAGGAAACTCAAAGGACAGAAGGTCCCAATCTAGAGATAAGAGGGATTGTTGGTACTATGGTAAGTTGGGTCATTTAAAGAAAGATTGTTGGTCTCAAAAAAATAAAGGAGACAAAAAGGAAGGAAATAAAGAGGCAAATGTGGTAAGTAATAAATCTAATGAGGATGCTTTGATTCTTTCCCTTGACAATGTTGATGATTCTTGGGTGTTAGATTTTGGGGCTTCTTTTCATGCCACGCCCCATAGAAATTATTTTCTTGATTATGTCCAAGGGAATTTTGGGTTGGTTTATTTGGGAGATAACGAACCCTATCAGATTGTTGAAAATGGAAGAATCAAGATTAAGTTGTAGAATGTGAATCATTGGCTACTACATGAGGTAAGGCATGTTCCAAAGTTAAAAATAAATTTAATTTCTACAGGGCAGCTAGATGATGAAGGTTGTGTTGTTACATTTAGTGATAAAAATTGGAAGGTTACAAAAGGTGTGAAAGTAGGCACCTTATATCTTTGTACAGGTCATAATGTTCCTTCTACTTTAGCTATTGCAGATAAAAATCAAAGTTTAGGAATAGTTGTTGCAGTTCAGCAGGCAGAAAATCAAATAGTTGCTATGGATTCTAAATTAGCACTATGGCATAATAGACTTGGGCATATGAGTGCAAAAATTATGAAAGTACTTCATTCAAAGAATGTTTTACTAGGTCTAAAATTTGTTAATATGGATTTATGTGAAAGTTGTTTGTATGGAAAACAAACGAAATATGAGAAATTGGAGCTTGTGCATACAAATGTATGGGGACTAGCTCAAGTATCTTCTCTTGGTGGCTCTCAGTATTATGTTACATTCATTGATGATGCAACTAGGAAGGTATGAATTTATTTCCTTAAGCAAAAATTTGATGTATTTGAAAATTTTAAAAAATGGAGAAGCTTGGTTGAGAATGAGATGGGTAAAAAGTTAAAATGTCTCAGATCTGATAATGGTGGTGAGTATTTCAGCAAAGATTTTGAATATTATTGTTCCTCTAATGTTATTTGTAGGTAGAAAATGGTTCCAAGGACTCCACAGGAAAATGGAGTGGTTGAGCGCATGAATATAACAATAATAGAGTGTGCACGGACTATGAGATTACATGTTGGGTTGCCTTTAAACATGTGGTAAAAGGTTGTAAGCACTACTATTTATTTAATTAATAGAAGTACCTCTAATCCTTTGGGTTGTGGTATTCCAGAGGAAGCATGGAAAGGTAAGAAGGTGAGTTATTCTTTTCTCAAAATCTTCGGTTGTGAAGAATTTGCACATGTAGACTCTAAAAATAGAACCAATCTTGATGCAAAATCAAATAAATGTATATTTGTTGGATATGGCATTGATGAATTTGGTTATAGGCTTTGGGATTTTGAAAATAAGAAAATTGTGAGAAGCAGGGATGTCATATTCAATGAGAAAGTGTTGTACAAAGATCAGTTGCAGTAGCATGAGAAGAAAGAAAATGATTATGCAGTGCTTGATGATACTCCAAACAATGATGTTCCAGTGATTCCTCATGCTCCACAACAACAACAACAACAAATACCGCAAACTCCAATGAATGTTAGACAATCTTCAAGGATAAGTAGACCTCCAGAAATATTTTCTCCCTCTTTGTATTATATTTTATTAACTGATGTTGGTGAACCAGAATGTTATCATGAAGCTATGCAGGTGGATACCAAGGTTCAGTGGGAGCATGGAATGGAAGAAGAAATGGACTCCTTGCTAAAAAATCAGACTTGGGAATTATGCAAGTTGCCTACAGGAAAAAAGGCTTTACCAAACAAATGGGTTTGTAGGCTGAAAGAGGAGGATGGAGGTAAGAAAAGATTTAAAGCCAGATTAATTGTAAAGGGATTTGCACAAAAAAAGGGTATTGATTTTGATCAAATCTTTTCTCCAGTTGTTAAAATGGCTTCTACTTGTACTGTTTTAAGTATTGTGGTTGCTGAAGATTTGCATTTAGAATAGCTTGATGTCAAAACAACCTTTCTCCATGGTGATTTGGAAGAGGAAATATATATGGAACAGCCACAAGGATTTGAGGTCAAAGGTACGAAGAAACTAGTGTCCAAATTGAAGAAAAGTTTATATGGCTTGAAGCAAGCACCTTGGCAATGGTATACTAAATTTGATAGTTTTATGGTTGAGAAAGGCTACAACAGGTGTAATTCAGACCATTGTGTTTACTTTAAGAGGTTAGCTGAAGATAGCTACATTATTTTATGTTTATATGTTGATGATATTCTTGTAGTGGGATCTAACATGGATCACATAAAGGAGTTAAAATAACAGTTAGAAAATTCATTTGATATGAAGGATTTGGGGGCAGCAAAACAAATCCTTGGTATGAAGATTACAAGAGATAGGAAAAAGAAGAAATTATTTCTATCTCAGGTTGGTTATGTTGAAAAGGTGTTACAGAGATTTCATATGGAGAATGCAAAAGTTGTCATCACACCTTTGCCCAGTCATATCAAATTGACTAAGGATATGTGTCCAAAGACACAAGAGGAGGAAGAAAAAATGTCCAAGGTACCATATTCTTCAGTGGTAGGCAGTTTAATGTACACCATGGTATGCATGAGACTGGATATTGCACATGTTGTAGGAGTTGTTAGCAGGTATATGAGTCATCCTAGAGTTGAGCATTGGAATGTGATAAAATGGATTCTCAGGTAATTGAGAGGTACATCCAATAAATTTTTATGTTTTGGGGACTCTAATACAGATTTAAAAGGCTATGTTGACTTAGATTTGGCAGGGGATATAGATACCAGGAGGAGTATCATAGGTTATGTATTTATAGTTGGTGGGACAGTAGTGAGTTGTATTTCTCAGTTGCAAAAGGTGGTTGCTTTATCCACCACGGAGGCAGAGTATGTTTCTACAATAGAGGCAACAAAGGAGATGATCTGGCTGCAATTTTTCATGGAAGAGTTAGGCCAACAATAGGCTGAAAATCACTTGTTTACAGACATCCAGAGTGTTATACATCTTGGAAAGAACTATGCCTTGTACTCTAAGACCAAACACATACAGCTGAGATATCATTTCATTCAGTCAGTGTTGGAGGATGGATAGGTAAAGCTAGAAAAGATACATAGAGATGCCAATCCAGTAGATATGTTTACAAAGGTAGTGCCAAGGGAGAAGTTGAGCTCCTCTTCAGCTTCAATTGGTCTTCATGGTTATAATTATAATAGAGCAGCAAGGTCCAAGGTTCTTATTTCCAATGGGAGTTGTAAGTGTAGCGATCTCATCCAGGATCAGTCTCCAAGTGGGAGATTGTGTTGGTGTGGAGACTGACTAGTCTTGAAGTGGGAGATTATTGGTATGTGGTGACTGATCATGCTATATTGTACACTCTTTAGTACTGTACACTCTTCATATATCCTCATTTTTTCACTTTTTTCGCTTCGTCACCGAAAAAGAAAAAGGCCAACTTTGTAAACCCTAATTTCTAGAAACTTGTAAAAGCTTGTTATAAGTGGTTGGGATGGGGATTTGTAGTATGGCATTATTCACGATATTGTAATATGTTTTGCACTGGATAATAAAATCATTGGATGGCTGTGGTTTTTTGGATGTAGCCCAGATTGGGTGAACCACGTTAAATTCATTATGTTGTCTTGTTTCTACTATAATTTTTTGTGTGTTCTATTACTCTATTTTATTGTTCAAATCTACATTTAACTTGTTAGATATCTACCTTCTAACCCTAACAAAGTGTGTATGTGGTTGCTTGGTAGCGTTAATGTTGGTTTGGAAAACCTGGCATGTTAGTACTATTTTTGGATGTGCTTTGTGGTTTGTGGAAGCTTGGTATAGCATGTTAGTGTAGATTTGGGTCTTGGTTAACCCTTGGTGTGGTCTTCCTCCACTTCTTTCCACTGTGGAAGTGTTTGGTGTCAACCTATTTGGTGGTTGCATATTTGAGGTGCATACATTTTATTGAAGCCGACTTGGAGAAGGATATTTATGGTTGTGGATGATATATATGTAAGTTAAATTATTGGAGAAGTGTGTGGTGTGAGAAGTGGTGAAAAATTATGTGTATGTGATAATATATTGAGATATGAGTGCGAGCATGAATGCCTAAGACTACCGAAAGTAGTGAGCAGAAGGTGTCTACATTTTAGTGTACCTGAAGTTGTTGGAGGCAATGAGCTGAAGGTTGTAGATGGTTGTGGTGGATTATCCTATTTCTCCAAGGTAGTGAACCTCCTTGTAATAGTCTCTTTCTACTCTCTTGTATTCTGGAAGAAGTGATCTTCTTGGGCAGTGAGCCCTTAACAGTGATCCTTTCTTTCTTTTGGATAGCGATTCCTTTGGGAAGTGAGCCCTTTCGATAATGAGCCTTTTGTAATCGATGTTGATATTCATATATATGTTATTTAATCCTCACCATTGTTTTTTCCTGATTAGGGTTTTCCATGTAAATTTTGGTGTTCTATTGTGTATCATTGTTGATGTGTTGATGTTTCATTTATTTACATTCATGCTAATACTTAATAAAGGTTTGAATATTAATGATGGTTTGAAGGTTTTAATACACAATTGGTTCACCTCCCCTCTCAATTGTCCTGTGTGTCTATCAAAATTATCATTTTTAGATTAGTTAATTGCTACATTTTACATCTAGAAATAGCATCTAGAATTATCCTTTATTGCTATTTTTTTAAAATTGTTGCATACTTGTATTTTATATTGCATAATCTTAAATCAATAAAATTCTAGAAAAATATTTACTATCACATATGTACACACACAAAATATGAGCCTTAAAATAGAATCACAAACATTCAAAGTTTGAAATTACAAAAAAATGTGCTGGATAGAGTTGCCCTAAGCACCCTTGTCCAACTAATTTTGGTTCAAATTTTATCAAACCTTTGTCTTTGTATATTTTTTCTATTTTTTCTCCTATTTGCTTTTCTATGATTTTATTTTGTAATTTAGTGTTCAAAGTGGACACACCTAGTGTTTTGAAACTTGTATGACCTTCACAACCTGGTGTCCTATTTATAATACTCTAGTGAGACATAATTGTAGACTAATGTCCCACATTGTTGTTACATCCATTGTGGATCATGAGTCCTCTAGCTCTTTCACACAAGGTATTGTCAATACCCGACTCATTTTGGACTCCATCCCTAATCCTACCATACCCATGACAACTTCACAACCAAACACCTTTATGGATGTTGAGACTATTGTTTCCCATGTTCCCAATGACAAACTAAAATAATTGGACAAAGACTTAGAGGGATTATAAGACTACTTAAGAACTGAATCCTTAGTAGGACAAATAGTGCCTATAGTGGAAACCTTAGGAAGCTAATCAATGATGCCCAAGGAATAAAGGATTTGTGTATTCTAGCTCACATAGTAGACACTAACATGCCTATAGTAGCTAGTTGTTCTCAAGAATTAAGATACACTCAAAACAGGAAAACAAGTTTCTCTCCCCACAACTATACCTTCTATTCCCACATTCACATTTCCAATTGTAGGTTCAATGATGCAACACACTAATGGCATAACTCCAAGCTTAGGGATTCCTAGTGGGACTCCCTATTATTTTATGACATTACATGTAACACCTCAATATTCATAACCTACCATAAAATTGCAACATAGTAGTCCAGCAAACACTTACACAATCCCACCATATTCACCAAACTCCCAAAACATGTCAAAAAATGATTTATTTATAAGCCAATTTTTTCAAAACTTAACATCAATCCAACAAAAAATCTCCACATTGAATCAAAGTCAACATGGAAAACCATCACAATATTTTAAGAGAAGCTCATTATCAATTAAAATTTTGAAAACACCCATGCCTCAAAACATAAAGATACCTAGATTTGAGAAGTACAATGGAAAAGGAGATCCTAATAGTCATGTATTAGCTTAAACAACATTATGTAGTGACTTCATATTTAAAGATAAGCTCCAAGATAAACTCTTTCCTAGGTCATTGAAAGACATGGCCTTGGAATGGTTTTTCTCATTGTCGAAAAACTCCATAAATTCTTTTAATGAATTGGTTGATGCATTTCTTCAACATTTTCAAGTGAACATTGGGCCTCAAATCACATTAACATATTTAGTGTATAGCAAACAAGGGAAACATGAAAAGTTAATTCATAGGATGATATCGCTTACTTTATTCACAAATCAACTATACTCTTCCTGATCCTAATGTTCAAAGAGTGTTCATTGGAAATTTGCAACCTAGCATTAGGGATAAGATATTGTTAATGAAATACTCATCCTTTACATACTTTTGTATGGCTCTTTGTGATTATCAGATATCAATTAGTTAGTATGAAGGAACATCTTCATCGAATCGTACTGAGCAATCTGAATATGTGCCTCAAAACAACTATCAACCATTCAAATAGAAAAACAAAAAAGTTATCAAAAGGAACACACCTCAAATAGCTAACAATATTGAGCCACAAGTCGCAGCCATAAGCTCAAATCCTTACCAATTTAGGTCAAAAGATAGATAATTTACCCTATTTCTGGATTCTCCGCATTTGATCATGTTGCAATTGTTAAGTAAGAACCGAATCTAGTTACCTCTGATTAGACCTATGGAACCAACCAAACCTTTGCCTCTAAAATTTAACTCAAAAGTATTTTTTCAATATCAGCATACACATGTACATGATACAAAATGATGTATGCATCTTAAACATCAAGTGCAAGACCTCATCGATTCTAAGATTTCACATCCAAATGGCTGATTTTAATGATAAAAGGAAACAAGTTTGTTGCCCCACCCAACCATAATTTATAATTTTTCACCAATCCAATGCCAAATCATGCATCTAAATTTGTGCAATCTTGTGATGATAAGAATAAAGTTGAGAATGTTCTAAATGATATGAGTAATTCCATAGGTGTTCAACCTTGTAAGGGCCAAACCACTTTGTTACCTGACATTTCTTTCACATATATTGATGCATCTATACATGTACTAGATGGTCCTCTCTATATAATTGAGCATATCAATGACAAGCCTACATCCCGTGTGTTTATAGAATATGATCAGCGAGGAATTCTTATTTGTGCATGAGCTTTATCAAGAGTTCTTATGAATAATTGAAAGCATGGTTAAAAACTCATGATGGTTTTTCTCACCCTATGATAGGTTCGATTACTCTTCCACTTCAAGTTGGACTGAAATAACTAGATGTATCATTCTCCATCATCCCAACATTGGACCAATTCCATGTGAAGATAGGTTATCCATGGTTGTGCTCCATGAATGTCAGTCTATTGGTTATCCATAAGTACATAAAGTTATCATTTGAAAATAAAATATATATAGTGCATCATAGTGTGTTTAATCCTTTGGCCCCATGGAAATGTTTTACTAGACTATTTTTTGCCTCAACCCATGGAACCTATTACACCTTGTGAGGATTTCTTTTTTAGGTCATATCAAAAATTTAAGGCAAAGTGCATAATAGAGCTATCCCTTAACAATATTCTAAAAAATGATAGGGCTATGGTTGTTCCTCCCACACCAGAGGTTGTGGATGAACCAATGTCTGAAGCAAATAACCTTCCAAGTACACAAGCTATTTATGTCGCAGTTCCTCCACCAACATCATACAAAAGACCAAGATACAATCATAAGATTACTTTTGTGCCATCAAAATAGAAACAAATTTATAGACCTAAGGAGAAATTGACTTCCCAAACCTAGATGGTCCGTTTAATTCCTCCTCTAAGGGAAGAAAAGAGACCAATGGTTGAGAAACCAACTCTTAACCCTTCACAAATTGAAAACCACACAAGAATAAAAAAAATTCTAAAGAGAATAGGTGTAGACATCATGCTATTGCTTTTTAGTTGGGTGAAAATGATAAAACATTACCTGGTGATAAAAAAACCTATGTAAACAAGATGAATTAAAACTTTCACCAAAACAAGACATTGAACCTTACATGTACCAACTTAAACAAAAAATGAAACTATTGGAATTGAGTTTTGTTGATTGGCATTAGATTTCCATTGATGTCAACTTATGGTATACAAAGGTTTGTATGCAGCTACAGGAACAAGCATCGCTACACGGACCTCACAATTTGTAGCCATAGTATTGTGTAGTTTCTATGAAAATAAGATGACTGGAAAGTGACATGAGCTTCACCGCGACAAAGACTTAACCGCTTAAAACAAAGTCAATGCTAGTTAATATTTTAATATGAAAAAATCCAGATTTGCAACTTGGACCACTAACTGAAAGTTGACATGGCTAAAGGAGATTGGAAGAATGATGACTTTGAACGTATGTGTTGATTTGGCTGACTAAGTCATTTATTTACCTGCTAGGGTTTATGCATGTGTATATTTTTCGTTATGGATGGCTACAACAAATTGGATTTACTTCTGTCATTGTTAGCTAAAGGATAAGGTGCAACATATTTAAACCTAAGTCGAAGTTGTTGTTTGTCATTCTCTTTAGCATAAGGTATGGTGCAATAAACCCTAAGTCGACACCTCATGGAACAAGGTGCTTATAGCAGATTTTAATCAGATTTTTTAATCATTCCTTGCTTGACGGTGACGTCTTTGTAGTAGAGTTATATGCAAAAAAAATAAAATTTTATTTCCTTCCTTTCCAAGGCGGTTCTCTATGATCGGTCATATCATATTTTCATTTGATTTTATAACATTTTTTCTTGTCTTCAACCTGCCTGGGCGGCCATTATGGTCTAAATAAAACCATATTTTATTTCATTCTTTCCTTAGTGATAAAGAATCCTTCTGTACCAATGATTGAATGAAAATATGTTTAAATCTTTCATCAAATTTTTTACCTTGTGCAGAGTCTGGGCAATGCCCTAGATAAAATTATTTATTGTAGATTAGAAATTGCAATCAGATTTGCAAACAATTGATGTTTTTGGCCAAATTAAAAAGAGATTTGATTTTGTTTTGATTAAATAATAAAAGAAGAAGAATTTGAGTTAATGGCAGCCAGTCTAAAAATAATTTGTTGCATCGAATTTTTTAGCTACTCCAGAAAATCATTAAATTTTGTAGATGGAAGAAAGAGGATAAGAGTTAGGTTTTTATCTCTTTGTAGTCATATTAGACTGTAAAAGGAGATTAGGGAAGATGCAGAAGTTGTAGTGACAATGATAAGTTATCTCACATGCTACTACAGGAATATCAACTTGATATGCTACACAAATATCAAGAATATCAGAAAATTGCTACAAAAATGTCAAAAAGTTACTGATAGAAAACTCGAAATTTATTTGTTTAAAGATTAGGGCTATGAATTCTTCTTTGAGCCTTAGGAGTGAATTATAAAAAAAGGTTGTTAATTTCATTTATGGAGCCTGTGTGTGACAGAATTGAATATGTTGTTGCAACCACCTCTAGTATTTGTGTAGAGGAAGAGAAGAGTAAGAGTGGAGAGCAGAGAGGTGTGATAAGAGTTGAGATAACTCTATAAAAAATAGAGTATGCATATTTCTAAGTGTAGGATATTTTCATTTGCTACAGAGTTGTGAGAAGGCATATGTTAGTTTTGCAAATAGTTATTGTATGAGTGTAGATCATAGATTCTTGCAGAGTAAGTGCATGAATGCTTGCAGAGTGAGTAGAGACTGGAATTTATTTGAGGACAGAAAGAAAAAAAATACTTCATAAGTTCAGAAATCTACATAAGTAACAAATTTTCATTTGTAACATGAAACTAAAATTGTAATCAGAAATTTCTTATTGTGAAATCATCTGAGTGGGTGCTCAAATTAGGGGTAAAAGCTCCTTTGAGTTTCAGCTCATAAACTAGGAATTGGTGTTCCTTTGGGTTGGTGCCCACAATTTGTAAACAAAAACATTTGCATTACAAGGCTAGATTGGAGCAGTAGCCTCCAGCAGCTATTATCACCGAGGTTTTTTCCCATCTTGGGGTTTTCCTTGTATATCCTTTGTTGTGGGATGCATTTTGTGTGTTTGGTTTAAATACCTTTCCTTGATTTTGGTTTATGTTTTTAGAGTTTATTTTCATAGTGCTTAGAAATTGAAAATTGTAGTCCACTAATTCACCCCCCCTCTCAGTGACCATTGTGTTCCTTCAATTGGTATCAGAGCATTAGGTTTCCTGTTAGAAAGCTTTCTCCAGCTTGGGTAGATTTTGATTTGTGAACACAATGATTAATCATGAATCCTCTTCTGTGAAAGTACCTATGTTTGATGGCACTAACTATGCCTTCTAGAGTAGAAGAATGGAAACCTACTTGTCCTCCTTAGGTTGTGATATATGAATGAGTGTCAAAAATGGTTATACTGTTCTACAAACTCCTCCAACTGACCCTGATGCTAAGAAAGAATATGAGTACAATGACAAGGCCAAGCATGCTATTCTTAGTGGATTGTCTAATACTGATTTGGTCAAAGTTATGCACTACCAATCTACAAAAAAAACTTGTGATAAGCTACAAAAGATTTATGAAGGTGATGAGAGTGTGAAGGAAGCCAAGCTACAAAATCTCAGAACTTTTTTTGAAGGATTGAAAATGAGGGAAGATTAGAAGATTGTTGATTACTTGCTAAGATTTGATGAGATTGTTAATTTTGTAAGAGGACTTGGAGAAAAAATTGAGGATAATGTAATTGTTAAGAAAGTTCTAAGATCATTAACATCAAAATATGACAATAAAGTTTCTACCATAGAAGAAGCAAAGGATTTAAGACCTTCTCCATGGATGAATTATTTGGTTCATTATCAGCCTATGAAATGAGGACTATGAGTGATGAACCTTCTAAGAGAGAAATTGCCTTCAACATATTGAAGAAAGGAAAAGAAGCAGTTGCAAATGTTGATCAAGAAGAACTTGACAATGCTGAAGCAAACTTTGTCAAGAAGTTGAAGAAAGGATCGAGCAAGTATAAAGACAAGCTACCCTTCAAGTGTTTTAATTGTGGAAATATTGGACATTTTGTTGCTAAGTGTCCTTATGGGAAGAAGGAATAAAATATAGAAGAAACTAATCATTTCAGACCTAAGAAGTTTTATAAAGCCAAGAAGAAAAGCTTTAAGAAGAAGAGAAGTCTTCTCACTGTTGAAAGTGAAACATCAGATGATGAAATTCATTCAGCTAAAGACTCTAGTGAAGGATGAGAAGATCTACTGCTATTGTGGAAACAACAAGAAACATTTCTCAGTATAATAACTGGTATACTCCTAGATTTTATGGTTATTGTTTTAGATGCAATGCATGTGGCCATAAGTTCATTCATTGAAAAATGGTGAGAAGAGCAGCTCCAATTTTCATAAGAAAAAATTCATTTGCACCCTTGAGAGATTTGGATATAGAGTGTCACCATTGCAATAATCTAGGACATAGAAGTGTAGATTGTGGAAGTTTAAACCAGACCAGTAAAAGCTTAAAATTTCCTATGTTTAATGAGAACATAGAATGCTACTATTGTCATAACTTTGGACACACTACAAATTTTTATAGAGAAAAATCTACTAAACTTGAAAATAAAGTAGTTGCTGCCCCCAAGAATAAAAATGAACAAATAGTAGCAGCAAAGAAGAATGAAACCAAGCAAGAATGGAAAGAGGTGAGTAAAGACAAAATTCAGTAAAACATGATAGCAAAAACAACATTGCATGCAGAGAAGAAAAATCTATGGGTGATAGATAGTGGTTGCTCCAACGTGGCCATAAATTCATTCATTGAAAAATGGTGAAAAGACCAGCTCCAAGTTTCATAAGAAAAAATTCATTTGTACCCTTGAGAGATTTGGATATAGAGTGTCACCATTGCAATAATCTGGGACATAGAAGTGTAATACCCCTCCATTTTGTTTCTTGTTCAAGTTGCTTTATGCTATGTTTGGTTGTAGTTACTTTGATACTGGATACATTTTGTTATGATGTTTTGATCGCTACTATTAAGCGACAACTATTATTGTGGGATGTAGTTATCTGATTATTGTTTCACATGCATTATGGATTAATGATGTTGTAGAGTTAACATGAGATGTTATTATGAGATTACTGGATTATGATGAAAGTGTCAATTTCGATGAGTGTATTGGTGAAGAGGACGGTTTCGCATCACTCCCTTGCGAGCGCCCTGCGAATCTGTAATTTCTCCTTCACAGTGTGTATTATATGCTGGATATATTGTATGATGTTGTTTACTTGGTTGCAGGATTGCAGGTACATGACATCGACTCCACCTGGTTTCACAGGTTTGAGCGTGTTGATCCAACGGTTAAGTTGAACAGGAGATAGTAGCTAGGTAACATGTGTCAAGTTTACACCCTAGCCTTAGTGTGTCGTCAGTCGTGTGTGTCGAGTCATTGTCTGTCTTGCTTTAATGTTATTTATTTTTGAGGGATTCTTGATTTGGAAATAGATATTTAGAATAATTGCATTTAAATCATGTTGATGGTTATTTAATTTAAATAATGCAACTGGGATACAAGTTTATATTTAAATTAATTAATTAAATTTAATCCAAGGGGGTTGAATTTAGTTATTAAATAATTAAATTAATTAATTAAACATGATGCAAGAGAAGGAAAGGAAATAAAAGAATTAAAATTAATTTTGGAATTTAATTTCAACTTGTGGGAATTAAATTAGAAATTGTAATTAAATGTTTACTTGGGAAATGAGTTTCAACTTTGGAAATTAATTCATTATTTGAAATTGCATTTTAAATTGAAAGTGGGTTTTCGAAAATTGGAATTGAAATTGAAATTGAAATTAATATCTAATTTGCATGCAATGTGAATTAGGGTTGTAAAAATTGAAATTGAAATTAATATCTAATTTGCATGTAATGTGAATTAGGGTTGTATTAGGTATTTTTGATTTATAAAGAAAACATGTTTTAATTTTAGGGCAGAAAAGTCTTTAGGAAAATTCATTTTTTCAGCAGAGAAGAAATTTTGGAAAAATTTGCACAAAGGAAGGGTTTGAAGAAAGTTTGATTGTAGAATTGATTGGAGGAAAGATTGTTTTCATTTGTTGGGTTTTGGATTGGATTCATTGGATGATTGAAGAAAATCCAGGGAATCTTTGGAGGAGGCTTGTAG
This sequence comes from Sequoiadendron giganteum, assembly GCA_007115665.2. Taxonomy (NCBI): domain Eukaryota; kingdom Viridiplantae; phylum Streptophyta; class Pinopsida; order Cupressales; family Cupressaceae; genus Sequoiadendron; species Sequoiadendron giganteum. Next base: position 345,609,464 of record CM021103.1, on the reverse strand, counting down.
CAGAAATTCATCTCTTCCTGTAGCTTCTTGTACCAGGTTTTCCTCTTTGTGTTTTATTATTCTTGATTGTTTTTTTAAAAATAGTAGTGATTAAAGATTTGTTTGTTAAATCTGTTTTAAAAAACAAATTTGATATTAGAAGAAAAGAATTAAATAAATTTACAGCCTTTGCTTGTGAAAATTCTTGAGTGAAAATTGTGAAAACCTCAGTTGAATTTAAATTATTTGGGGAAATCGATTATGTTGTTATTGAAACCAAACATAGAGATTGAACAATGCATTTAGAATGTTTTTAGAAAATGAAACCCTCTGTTTATTATTAAAAATCGGATTTTAAAATCCACATGGTAGTTATATTTTTCATGGTAAAATGGTCCAGTTGTGTCGCATATAACTCCACTTACACAAATTGGGTTGTTAGGAAATTTAAAGGGTTTCTGCACTTGGAATTTTCTTATCCCTATCAAAAAATCGCAAATACCCAGATCGTAGTTTTTGAGTTATGCTTGAAACACGAGACTACTATTAAGTTATTTTCCCATGGCTGCTCTGATAATAAAATAATAATAAATTGATATTTATAAATATTAATATTTTATGTATTGTTATTATAATATTAAAGTATTATATTTATTTATATTATTTTAAATAAAATTTGTATATTAGATTAGTGGAATTAAAATTATAAACGTATGGGAAAATTATTGTTTATTTTAAAATGACACGTTAAAGTTTAATTGAAGGATTTAAATATTTGATTTAAAGAATGCATAATTTAAAATTTAATTGTGGAATTTAAATTCATGTGAAAAAGGTCCAATTATTAATTTGATTTAATTGGAAAAATATATATATGATATTGGGTTATAGTCCAAATATTGATCTTATTTTAACACAATAAGTTATGGAAGAGACCAAATGTTAATTTGATTAATTTTATAATGATTTAATTTGCAAGGGCAATTGGTTATTTAATTTAAAGCGAAATGTTTTGAGTTATAGTTGAAAATACTTATTTTGTTAAGAACAATTAGAAAATAAAATATTAGTGTAATTTCTCTCCTATTTGAAAAGATGAATTCTTAATTCAGTTTTATCGATATAATGAATTACGTAATGAAATGAGAAATGGATTTAGAGTATCCAAATGTAGTTTCTTCAATTGCCTTCAATGATTATGTCTTCCGTGTTTATGCTTTGAGAATGGGTTGAATACTTGTTAGTTTATAAGTCTTCCAAATGGTCTGTTGTTTGTGAGGGTTGTCGTTGTGATGTCAACTTGTTGTGAATTCTCTTGGCAGTGCATGGGATCATGTTGTTTTAAAAGTAAATTCAGGAATTGATTATTATGAAGAGACAATTAATTATTTTAATTTAATCATTTTCTATTTGAACAATTTATTTGTTGAGAATGTATATTTTATGGTTTGAATAAATGGATGTATGTAATAAGAGTTTGAAAAGGGAAACTTTTAGATGAGATTAACATAGGGTGTTGTTGGAAAACTAGAAGAAATATAAGGTTTGGGTTAGGAAATTGAAAAGAATTATTGTAGAAGATTTATGTTAATTTTAAAGGAAAACAATGGATTCGACTTAAATTATTTGAACTAGTCTATCATTTATTATAAAGGCACTTATTTAGTTTTTTTTTTCAATTAATTTTGAAAGGGCAATAGTTATTATGTTTTATTTCCATAGAGCAAATTAATCGTTGTGATTGGAATATTAAAGAATCTATATAATTGAGTTTATTAATATATATGTTTGGTGTATATATAATATGGAGCATATAAAATATGTTAAGGGTAAATTCATTATCGTATTTCATTTTAATAAGATGTATGCAATATATTATTGAATAGAGATTTAAAATGGATTGATTAGTGTATATGGGTAAGTGGATAGAGAAACGATATTTTATTATATTAAAGAGATCGCATGTTCTAAATAGGAAATTGAATAGAGATTTAAAATGGATTGATTAGTGTATATGGGTAAATGGGTAGAGAAACGATATTTTATTATATTAAAGTGATTGCATGTTCTAAATAGGAAATTGAATGAAATGTAAGATTTGGTTAGGAAATGGAAAAAGTTTACTTGCATGGATTTGTGTCGATTTAAAAGTAAATTAAGAAGTTGTTTTATTGATGAGGCAATCAATTATGTTATTTATTAATTTCTATTTAGATTAATTGAATCATTGTGATTGGATTATGAAAGAGATATGGATTTAGTATATCCAAAAGTAGTATCTTCCTCATAATTATCTTAAAGGATTTAATTGACTGTATTCAGTAAAGGGAAGTAAGTTTAATTGTTTTAGATTTCCAATAATGAAAGGGGAAATAGGGGTTATGATTATTTTCGATGATCTAGTTATTGTGTCTTTGACTTTGTCAACACTACCTATTGAATGAGTATGGATTTAGGAAATCCAAATATTATATTTGATTAATGATTTGAATGCTTTTGTTGCTATGTCGTCAAGTTGCATTGTTGGTTTTGGGATTTAGTGTTAGTCCTAAATTATAAGTCTTCCAGAAGAACTTAGAGGATGAGGGTTGTTGAACCTTTATGTCATCCAGTTGTTTTCCCTTGGGTAGTGCGGGGCGTCTTTTCAGTTTACCCGATTTTCATGAACGGGGATCTTTTGTACCTCCTGTGAAAGGAGTGGACTAAGTGATTGTTGTCTCCAAGATGTTTGGAGTGAGTTCTATCTTTTGTTTCCTCATTGTTTTGGAGTGGATTATGATGCCTAGTTGGTATGCACTTGTGTTTCCCTTGGTGGATTGTTTGGGTGTGTGTTATCGAATAGAAGAGTGGCTTTTGTTAGGGGCCAGAGCCCAAAGAGGTAAACTGGGTAACCTTCAGAAATGAGTTAATCAAGTGATAATTAAATTAATGTACTCAGATGATTAGGATGCAGTTCACACTAATCAAGATAATTTAATCCTCACTCATAGACACAAGGGCTCGTATAGACTTGGGATGAGTGAGAAGGCCTGAAATGGCATAGTCATTTATCTTGTCAATACGAGAGGTATTTGATGCCGCATGAGTGAGTATGAGTGTCGGGATTTGGTTGAGGCCACCAGGATTACTTGTGTCGGAGCCTATGAAGAATGCCCAGAGGAGATCTCATTACTACTATGCGATGACACTCTATCTAGGACAACTGTTGTTAATTGTTTTATGGGCATGGTTCGGTGAACATACTTGATTAATATTATGTCTGGAAGCAATGTGACCTATGTCAGTGATGTTGGAGTTGTACTTGATTTGTTCTTGTATGGTGATTGAGTTGTACTTGTTAGCTCATTTGCTTGGTTATATCAGTATGAGTCGATATGAGTCTGCCTTTGGTTAGTGGTTGTAGATCTTTGTCCATGTTACCTTGTTACTATCTCCTAGCATGGGGGGTGGGCCTTCAGGTACCACTTGGTTGGGTGGAACATGCACCAAAACCGTTGGGTCCCCATCTATCTTTAGTACTTGGTGGCGAGACATCCAGATGGACGGCTCAAGTTCTTGTGTTATTCTTGCTTTGTAATATTTCAGTTCGTATAAGTTATTTTATCCCTCTTATGTTTATGAGGTGGAATTCTGTAATTGTAACCTTATGTACTATTGGATTAAGATAATGTTTATGAGATTTTATCTTGGTTGATTATCTTATTAGGTTATGTGGTATTCTTATGATGTATGATGTTTATTTCATAAAGTTCATAATGCTATAGTTATATGTAATATGTATGTGTGGGTTTAAGTAATTCTAACCTTGTAGCCTTAGAGGTTGTTGTTAATTAGTAAGTGAATGTGTATGTTAAATTCACTTTATAAAATAAAATTAGTTCGCTTAACACGTTAATTGCAACTTCCTTTAGGGTTGCAAGGCGGGGCATTACAAGAAGTGTAGATTGTGGAAGTTTAAATCAGCCTAGTAAAAGCTTAAAATTTTCTATGTTTAATGAGAACATAGAATGCTACTATTGTCATAACTATGGAAACACTACAAATTTTTGTAGAGCAAAATCTACTAAACTTGAAAAGAAATTAGTTGCTGCCCCCAAGAATAAAGATGAACAAATAGTAGCAGCAAAGAAGAATGAAACCAAGCAAGAATGGAAAGAGGTGAGTAAAGAAAAAATTCAATAAAGCATGATAGCACAAACAAAATTGCATGCAGAGAAGAAAAATCTATGGGTGATAGATAGTGGTTGCTCCAACCACATGACTAGTGACATGAAAAAATTCAAATATAGAAGATTGGAATGGTGGTTCAGTTAAGCTTGGGAATAACTCAATCAAGATAAAAGGTAAAGGAACCCTAAGAATGGATGGAAAACTACTCACAAAGGATGTCTACTATGTGGAAGGGTTGAAACACAACTTATTCAGTGTAATTCAAATGTATGACAGCAGTTATAAGTTTTCATTTGATTCCAAAGGATGTGAAATCAGAAAAGAGAACAATGGAAGATTAATTGCTGAAGGTAAAAGAACAGATGGAAATTTATACAACTTGAGAGAATATCATGAAGCTCAATGTATGTTTGGACAAATGGATGAGAGTTGGTTATGGCATAGAAGGCTAGGACACATAAATTTTGATAATCTTGTGAAGGTAAGCTCAAAAGGTTATGTGAGACTTATTCCAAAGATAACTAAACCAACAAACATTATTTGTGATGAATGTCAAAAAGGGAAGCAAACCAAAGTGAGTTTCAAAAAAAAACAATACTCAACCACAAGGCCACTTGAGTTAGTACATACAGATTTATGTGGTCCTTCAAGGACAAGATCTTTAAATGGTGAAATATACTTTATGCTATTGATTGATGACTATTCAAGGATGACTTGGGTAACTTTCCTACTGGATAAGTCACAAGCATTTGAAAGATCCAAGGTATTCATAAAAATGGTTGAGAAACAAAGTAGTTTCAAGTTGAAATGTTTAAGATCAGATCATGGTACAGAATCTACATCAAATCAGTTTGAAGATTATTGTGAACAACATGAGATTAGAAGACAATATTCTACTACTCGAACACCTCAATAAAATGGAGTTGTTGAGAGGAAGAATAGGAATGTGAAATAAATGGCAAGAACTATGCTTAATGAGTCAAACCTACCAGATTTGTATTCGAAAGAAGTTTTTCATACAACAATATACACATTAAATAGAGCCCAGCTGAGAGCGCAGAAAAAAAGGACACCTTATGAGCTATGGTATGGTAAGAAACCTTCTCTCAAATACTTCAAAGTTTTTGGTAGTAAGTGTTTCATTAAGAAAGATGACGATGGACTTGGTAGTTTTGAAGAAATATGTGATGATGGGATATTCTTAGGATACTGCACTCATAGTAAAGCATATAAGTGCTTGAAAAAATGCCTCAAGAGAGTAGTTGAGTGTGTACATGTGAGAAAAGATGAAGATTTGCAGCAGTCAAAGCTAAATTAGAAAATCAGATTGAAGAACATCATGATAAAGGTGAAGAGCAATCAAAAAGTGAAGATGTAGTTAGAAGAACTCAAAATAAACCCCCAAGTAAGTGTGTTCAGAAGTACCACCCTAAAAATCAGATTATAGGAAGTAAAGACATTGGTGTACAAACTAGAAGAAGACATGCTGGAAATGATGATTAAGTCAACTTGTGTCTTCTAACTGAAAGAGAACCAAGGAGTTACAATGAGGCCGTCAAGAGTGAAGATTGCATAAAGGCTATGAAAGAGGAGCTACAACAGATTGAAAGAAATAAAACATAGGATTTAGTTCTAAGGCCAACTGATAAGAACATTATTGGCACAAAATGGGTCTACAAAAACAAAGTGAATGAAGAAGGTAAAGTGATTAGAAATAAAGCTAGACTAGTATGCAAGAGATACTCACAAATTGAGGGCATAGATTTTGAGGAAACGTTTTCTCTTGTTGCAAGACTAGAAGCTATTAGAATGTTCTTAGCATTCTCAACATATAAGAACTACAAATTTTATCAAATGGATGTTAAGTGTGCATTCTTAAATGGTAAACCCTGAGGAAGAATTTTACATGGAGCAACCTGAAGGCTTTGAGTCACTTGAACAAGAAGATTATGTATGCAGATTGAGAAAAGTATTATAGGGGTTAAAACAAGCACCTAGAGCATGTTACTCTAGATTGGACAACTATTTATATCAGCAAGGCTTCAGAAAGGATGTGTTGACAAAAATATCTATACCAAAGTAGAAGGTAACCATATGATTATTATTTTTGTTTATGTAGATGATATCATATTTTTTGGAAGCCATGATAATTTATGCAAGAAGTTTGATGATCAAATTCAACAAGAATTTGAAATGTCCATGATAGGTGAGCTGTCCTACTTTCTTGGTTTGTAAATTTCACAATTAGACAAAGGAATTTTTATTTCACAAACCAAGTATGCCAAAAACATGTTGAAAAGGTTTCAAATGGATGATTGTAATCCTGTTAGTACACCTATGGTGACTGGATGCAAGTTGTTCAAGAATGATGATTCACTTGATGTTGATCAAACCATGTTTAGATCCATGATTGGAAGTTTATTGTACCTTACTGATTCTAGACCAGATATTGTACAAGTTGTATGTATGGTAGCTAGATTTTAGTCTTCTCCAAAACAATCTCATTTGAATGTTGTAAGAAGAATTTTCAGATATTTGCAAGGTAGTTTAACCTATTGTTTATGGTATGCTAAACATGATGACTTCACATTGCAATATTACATAGATGTTGATTGGGTTGGATGCATAGGTGACAAGAAGAGCATGAGTGGAGGCACTTTCTTCCTTGGTGGTAGATTGGTCTCTTGGCATAGTAAAAAACAAGAATCTATTTCACTATCTACAACTAAAGTAGAATATATAGTTGTTGCTTCATGTTGCTCTCAAGTTCTTTGGATGAAACAAACTCTCAAATATATTTAGGTAGAGTATTTAGCACCTATTTCCATTATGTGTGATAATTATAGTGCAATCAATATCTCTAAGAATCCAGTCATGCACGCAAGAACCAAACACATCGCTATTAAGCATCATTTCTTGATAGAAAAATTTAGTGAAAAGGAAGTTCAAATTGCATATGTGAACACTGGTGAGCACATAGTTGATATCCTTACCAAACCATTTCCCAAAGAGACATTTGCATATTTGAGAATGAGGTTGGGAGTTGTATCTCCCTCTTCTAGCACTTAGTTAGACCCATAAGTTTATGATTCAGGGGGAGCTTATCATACCACATCTTACATCCCTGAGTTTGTTCTACTCCAAGGGGGTAGAAGTGTCAAGTTTGAAGTTCCAAGCGAGATGATTCTTCAAGAAGAACAGGGGGAGATAATTTCAAAATAGTAATATTCAGATCATGTCTCTTCAATTTTCATGTTGCTATAGGTGCATATTTATAACAACATAGTGGTATTCAATCTCAAAATTGTCTTTATGCAACCCTTTGTCATTGTTGTCAAAGGGGGGGAAGTTATTTAAGTTATTTATAGAGGGGGAGCAGATCAATTGGTTGACATCAATGCCAAAGGGGGAGATTGTTCGCATTGAGTTTTGTTGATTGACATTATATTGTCATTGATGTCAACTCATGGTATACAAAGGTTTGTATGCAGCTACAGGAACAAGCATCGCTACAGGAACCTCACAGTTTGCAGACATAGTATTGTGCAGTTTTTGCAATAGGAAGATGACCGTAAAGAAATAGGAGCTTCACAGTGATAGAGACTTAACCGCTTAAAACAAAGTCAATGCTAGTTAATATTTTCATATTCAAAAATCCAGCTTTGCAACTTGGACCACTAAGTGAAAGTTGACATGGCTAAAGGAGATTGGAAGAATGACGAATTTGAACTTATGTGTTGGTTTGGCCGACTAAGTCATTTATTTACCTGCTAGGGTTTATGCATGTGTAGGTTTTTCGTTATGGGCAACTACAGTAGATCAAATTTGCTTATGTCATTGTCAGCTACAGGATAAGGTGCAGCAGATTTAAACCTAATTCAAAGTTGTTGTTTTTCATTCTCTTCAGCATAAGGTATGGTGTAGTAAACCCTAAGTCGACACCTCATGGAACAAGGTGGTTATAGCATATTTTAATCAGATTTTTTAATCATTCCTTTCTTGACGGTGAATTCTTTGTAGCAGCGCTATATGCAAAATGTTTCAAATCTTATTGCCTTCATTTCCAAGGTGGTTCTATATGATCGGTCATATTAGATTTTCATTTGATTTATAATCTTTTTTCTTGTCTTGAACCTACTTGGGCGGCCATTATGGTCTGAATTTTTTTTTTTTTAATTTCATTATTTGCTTAGTGATAAAGCATCCTTCTGTAGCAGCGATCGAATGAAAAGATGTTTAAATATTTCATGAATTTTTTTACCTTGTGCAGAGTCTGGGCAATGCCCTAGATAAAATTATTTATTGTAGATTAGACATTGCAATCAGATTTGTAAATATTCGATGTTTTTGGGAAAATTAAAAAGATATTTGATTTTGTTTTAATTAAATAATAAAAGAAGAAGCATTTGAGTTAATGGAAACCAGTCTGAAAAGAAGTTGTTGCATCAAATTTTTTAGCTGCTCCAGAAAATCATTAATTTTTGCAGATGGAAAAAAGAGGATAAGAGTTAGGTTTTTATCTCTTTGCAATCATATCAAACTATAAAAGGAGATTAGGGAAGATGCAAAAGTTATAGTGACAGTGATAAGTTATCTCACATGCTATTATAGGAATATCAGCTCAATATGCTAAACAAATATCAGGAATATCATAAAACTGCTATAGAAATTTTAGAAAGTTACTGACAGAAAACTACAAATTTATTTGTTTAAAGATTAGGGCTACGAATTCTTCTTTGAGCCTTAGGAGTGAATTATAAAAAAAGGTTGTTAATTTCATTTGTGGAGCCTGTGTGTGAGAATTGAATATGCTACTACAACCACCTCTAGTATTTGTGTAGAGGAAGAGAAGAGTAAGAGTGGAGAGCAGAGAGGTGTGATAAGAGTTGAGATAACTGTAAAAAAATAGAGTATGCATATTTCTAAGTGTGGGATGTTTTCATTTTCTGCAGAGTTGTGAGAAGGCATATGTTAGTTCTGCAGAGACTTATTGTATGAGTGTAGATCATAGAGTCTTGCAAAGTAAGTGCATGAATGATTGCAGAGTGAGTAGAGACTAGAAGTTGTTTGAGGACAACAAGACAACAAATACTTCATAAGTTTAGAAATCTACATGAGTTACAAAATTTCATTTGTAACATGAAACTGAAATTTTAATAAAAAATTTCTTATTGTGAAATCATCTGAATGGGTGCTCAGATTAGGGGTAGAAGCTCCTTTGAGTTGCAACTCATAAACTAGGAATTGGTGTTCCTTTGGGTTGGTGCCCATAATTTATAAACATAAGCATTTGCATTGTGAGGCTGGATTGGAGCAGTAGCCTCCAACAGCTATTCTCACCAAGGTTTTTTCCCATCTTGGGTTTTTCCTCATATATCTTGTGTTGTGGGATGCATTTTATGTGTTTGGTTTAAATACCTTTCCTTACTTATGGTTTATGTTTTTAGAGTTTATTTTCATAGTGCTTAGAAATTGAAAATTGTATTCCACTAATTCACCCCCCCTCTCAGTGGCCATTGTGTTCCTTTATAAACAATAACATATAAATAAAAATTTCATTAGACCACCCATAGTGATAAATCTAGATGATGAGAATGAATATGTTAAGATTGATGAAAAGGTGCATAAGGAATTATCTTTGTTATTTACAAAGTCTATGGATTTAGATGGGGGAAATCATGATGATTCTCTTGATGAGAATTATACACCACATGTTGAGCCTAGTGATGCTCTTAGTATGACACTTGTTGTAGTCTCTTTGGCTAGTTTTATGTCTTTCATATATGACGAATAATATTGGGATGTAGATGATTTGATTTAGATTGGATTGCATGTGTAATACTCTTTTATGTTTGATTTGTGTGTTATTTGTGTTTTCTTGCACATGATGTGACCTCCAGTGTTGTGTTTCTTGGTATGTCTTTATTTTTGTGAGTTTTATTTGGTTGAACCTTGTTGCTCTGTTGGCACAAGGATACCAAGGAAACAAATTTGTTGTGGCATTCACCTATTTTTATCTCCATTCTTTTTTATGTCGTAAACATTGTTTTTGTCTTATGTTTTCGTTTTGGGGATGATGCAAGGAATTGAGACATGTTTTCTCTTCCATGTTGACCCAAAACCTTTTTTCTTCTCCATACATGTCATTCTTCTATTGTGTTCATAGTTCCATGAGTATTTGTGGGAATTATCTCAATTCTAAGCTCACTTATGTTGTAGAAAAGATGTATATTGACCCCAGATCCATGGATCACTTATGTGATCATATTTGTGTTGTTTGTTGCATTTCACTGGGGGAAACCCCTTACCATGAGTTAGATTCATTTGGAAACATATCATTGGCATAGGGATTTCCAAATAAGCTCTCATGACCTTGTCATATTGCATTTATCATTTTCTACCTTAAAGCAATTTCTCATAGCATGGTGTTTGGAATTTACTTTAAGGTGGTGGCATACATTCCATTATCTGCTTCACTTTTTTCACATGTGTTGGACTTAGTGATGTGTTGGAATTTTGATCATTTGTATAGCACCTTCTCAAATTTATTGGGACTGTGACTCTTGGTATGTTTGACATGGGTGCACACCTAGTGAAAACTTGCCCTCACTAGTCCTTGTGTGTTTCTGATTTTGCTACATTTTTTCAAAAGGTTCACCTAGTGAATATCATACTTCACTAGTTTATTGTGCCTTTGGTTCATGATTCACCTAAAAACTATTGAAATTTTTCAGCTCGTGAGTCATGTACACCTTGGGTATGGATCCTAGCATAACATAACTTTCTAGTTTGTGATTTCATACCCTCTTTTTGTTTCATGTTTTTTTCAAGTATATTTAGTTTTATCTTGTTGCATTACATGCATGTGTGTTCCTTTGTCTTTATATTGTCTTTTCATAGGATCTTAAATCTTGGAGGCTTGTGCATTCCCCCTAAATTCATTTTCATCCTATCTCTTCAACATTTAGACAATCAAACCCCTCTTGACATATTTTCTACTTTAGTGTGAGTTTGAGAGTAAGTTCATAATCTCACTAAAGTGGGGGCTAAATGTAGTGTCATAAATTATAACCCTTGATAATTACACACTATATTTTTCTCCCTCCTAAGTACATGGATCTAATTATACATCTAATGTCCTAAATAATGCATTCCATGGTCCATTTTGGCATTTATCAAGAAAACCCATTTGCAAAACTAATGCAAACATTTAATGTTTTTCTCCCAACACTTTACACCCCACAAAATAGAGCTAGGACTAAGTCACCCTAGGAAAGTTGATCCCCCTATTTTACCTCCAAATTTCAATATATCAGAGTTGGCATTTTATTATTTGAATTTCAAATGTCAAATGTTGGCTATTGAGATTTATTTTTTAGGAAATTAGATTAATTTCATATAAATACCTAGTCCTTTCACCATTTTAAAAATAACAAGAAATTATTGGAATTATTGATGATCAAGAGAATTATTATTGAGTCAAAAATAGTCAAGAGAATATTTATTACAACATTTCAATGTCAAAGCATCATGTCAAGTTTTATGTGAGTTTGTTCATGTTTATGTTATCATTTTGTTTGTGAGGACTAACCCTTGTAGGTCTTCCAAGAAATCAAGTCAATGTGCAATCAAGCTGTGAGGTGATGTGCATGACTTCATTCCTTCAAGGAAAACTAGATTTGGGTGGTGAGTTGCAATTTATTTTTGATTCATCATTCATTTGTCATTTAGCCTCTATCAGTCAAAATGATAAGCTCTCTTTTATCAATTTTACTATTGTGGAGGTGCAAAAAACAACATAGGGTTTGAATGAGGCAAGTTCCTATATGGCACAACCCTTCCTCTATCTTTAAATGTGTAGGATTCAAATCTAAAGAATTTTGGAGGAAGATTGAAGATTGTTTGTTCATTGTTGTATTCAAACCCTACAACTTGACAACATACAAAAGCTCAATTATCTCAACACCCAACAAAGATTTTATTGTGAGACATAGAAGGAAGAAATCTCTAAGAGGGCTCTAGAGTAATATGAAATCATATTCCAGATTTATTCACTAGGACATAGTAACCCTAGGTGACTTGGTCCTCTAAAATCAGCCCCAAATTCATATCTAGGTGCACATAACTCTGCTCAATCTATTTATGAACTTTGAATTTTTCTATGACTTTCTAAATTTGTTGTTTTTGCATCATAAAATTTTATTTGCATCCTTTTTTAGTCATTTCATTTCATACAAAACCCATTTCCAAGTCTTTAAATTTAGATCTTAAGATTGGTTTTTTTTTATTCAAGGGGTGAACGCTTTTGAATTGGAGCTATGAACCAGAATAAAGCCACTCAACAATACCACCCAAATGGGGTTTGAAGCTTGGTGGAAAGAACAACAATTCCACCTTTAAACCATCACACCATGCCAATATTAGTTATTTTTAGATTGCAGGAATTGGTCAAGTATTTGTCCCCCTATAAACTGCAATGCGCCTAGTAAACTTTTTTCACGTGACCGGTGGCATTGGCGCATCACACCCTTTGGTATCACGGGTTTGGAGGGATACTAGACATCATGACCTCTTTCTTGCAACATGATGCTTTATCCAATCGAGTTAGGCCCCCTACCCCTGATCCTAAGATTGGCTGACTCACCTTTAAGGTTGGAATTCAATCTCATATCCTATCCAATCTTGAATTTAATGATAAGAGGAATCTAACCATTAGTGAAAAAGAGAGCCCTTGCAAAATCACAAGGTGGAGTCCTAGGGTTTCACTTTTCCACATTATCAATAATGTCTTTCATGTATCCTATTTGAAAAAGTATTTATCTAGTTTTAATCATGTACTTGATTGGAATATTCTTTAGGTTCTAAATCTAGGGATGGTCATGATTGAGCCTCTCAGAGTGCTTGAAGTTTGCAAGATTTTCTTGTATAATAAATTACTCTATGTAAGGTCCAATAGGACTAATATGTGGAAGACAATGCCACTTGGGAATACTATGAAGAATTCCATTGAAGGTTTCCTCATTTTTTTACTTAAATATAATTAAAACTTATTCTTATGTGTGATACTTGAATTACATAAGCCATCAAGGATGATGACACTTTTTTAAGGGGGGAGATGTCACACCCATTTTTGGTTAATTAAAAATGTTAACTTTAACTAGTTATTAGTTAGATAATTTCTATACATTTTTAATTATATTCATGAAATTGTGATTCAAGGATATTTATGATATGATTTTTTTTTATACATGTTATGTAGAATGTTAATATCAAATTTGATGATGTTTGATGAAACTAATATGATCTTTAAATGTGGATAATAGATTACTATTATTTTATTTTTTTAATTGAATGTTTGCAAGATATTATGATTGACAAACTAATTTAATTATCGAAAAATGAGGTGGATGCAAGATAATTAGTTCACTCTCCTAGATGAGGAGGGAGAGTATCATCAAAGAGAGGACACTAGATTGGGGAATTTTGGTAGAATATCACATCCTAAGAATGCAAACATGCATATTATATGAGGTTACATGCATACATGTTAGGGAATTTCTTGTTTCGTAAGTCTCTATGGATCCTTATGTCTTAGCATCATCATTTAGATGTTGATGTGATCATCCTTCAACTTACTAAGTTATCATACTATTGTTTGATTGTATTGTTATCAATCTCTTATCTTCTATTTTAATTGTTAATCTTGTCAATAAGTTGGTAAAACATCTCTCACAAGTTGTGTGCATGGATAGTATTTATATAATAAAAATTATATAATTTATATTAGAGATTTTGATTTGATTATTTTTAAAATTCAAAATATTGTAGAACTAAACTCCACAAAGTGGAGATATCTATGTTTAAAACTCCATCATACTGCACCTTAATGCATATTCACTTGGTTAAAAATTAATTCTAGGTTAAGTGGAAATTAACTCCACAAGGATCCTTGGCATTTGAGGAGAAAATTTAGTGATTTCACCACCCAAAAAAGAGGGAAAATTGTATCAAGAAGGGGAAAATTTTGGAGAAGAAGTCTAGTGAGGACGAAGGAAAATGGAGGTCACAACTCTAAAATCTATAAAATTATTAAGATTAACATTCAAATATGTTTTGTAGTATTTTTAATCTTAGAATAATAGTTTTTCCTTTTCCAATCCTCTAAAATTTATAAAGTATGGGCTCATTTTATTGAGTCATTCTTTTTTAATGCATGTTTTGTGAAATTCTAAAGTCTTTATTACTATTTTTCGATAGATGAAATGAGTTAAGACTAGTTTTATTTGGAACCATATTCAACCTAGGGTTTGGGGTGATTTTTGTATAAGTTTAAGACCGTAAAAGGTTTGCATTTTATTTATAGCATAGTGAACATTTTTGATCATGAGCGATTTGTAAGTGGTTAGTTTTATAGTACAAGAGAGACCATTTTAGGTTTACACTTTAATAAAAGTATGATATATTTTTTGAAATAAAAGAGCAGTTAAAATTCATTCAAATAAGAAGAATTACATAGCACGAGCATCAAACATCCCTATCAAGATCCACTGTGTTCAAACTGTTGAGACAAACCCAAAGGTAATTTACCCTTATCCACAATATTCTAATTTTGCATGTGATCAGAAGCCCATTTGGCCAGACAATCCACGACTCTATTCCACTCCCTAGGGATATGAGTGAAAGTAACAAAATCCAAAGAAGCACACAAATTAAGAAACTAGTTAACAACCAAAGCTAACTGCCAACTGGCATCCTCAGAATGATGTCGGGTCAACAAATGCACCACCACCTATGAATTAGATTCACAAATGAGCCTACTCCAACCAAGAGCACAAGCACACTCCACAGCATACAAAATAGCAATAGCCTCCATCAAATTGTTAGTATGATGACCTTTATAAACAAAAAAAATAAACTAAACAATCCCCAAGCTATCTCTACCAACTCCACCAATACCCATAGGACTTGGGTTTCCCCGAGAAGACCCATCCGTGTGGATTTTTAGAATTCCCTGCAGAGGACTCCACCTCCCCACCCTATTTATCTTCCAAAGAGGGTGTCTGCATCTATTCCTTCTGAGTTGGCCTTGTGGAGGAGGAATATTGAGACGGTTATAGAATATAACATCACCAAGATCCACAGCCTCCAATAGGTCACATTTAGCCGAAATAGCTTCCCTCAAAGAATAGAGAATTTTCCCCCACAAGTGGTGAGCTACCAACAACACATCTTGAAAGATCTGACAATTCCTCTCCAACCAGATATGCCAGATAATAAAAGAAGGGCCAAGAGTCCAAGAAACATGAAGAAAAGAAGTCTTGATAGGAGCTTTGCTCCATCAAACAAAGAATTCAGCCAAAGAAGAGACATGCCAACAAGATTGATTCCACAGCTCCCACCAAAAGTACCAGATATACCTAGTGAAGGAGCACTAGAAAAAGAGATGAGAGACAGTTTCTTCACTGTTACGAAAAAAAACACACATTGAGGGGCCCTGAAAGCCTTGTTTACATAAATTATCCCAAGTAAGACACTGATTGTGGACCACCAACCACAAGAAAAAATTGCACTTGGGCCATGAGAACTTATACCAAACTTGTTTCCGCCAAGGAACCTGAATGTCCCCAAAAGTTTTTCGCACCAACTCAACATACCTTGCAGAAATAGAAAACTTTCCAAACAAATCACTGCTAGCCCAAGCCAAAACATCATTCCCAGCCAAGGTAGTGCACTCCCAAGACTCTAGAATCTGAGCTAGCTCCTACCTAACTTCCTCAGATGGGTATGTGTTTTTATTATTATCTAGTTATACATATAGTAATACCATATTTGGTCTGGTATATATTGTTCAATATAAAAATATCATACAAGTCCATATTTAAAACGAGAATAGATACCTATTAAATGACTTCATATGGGTAGCTATTATTTTATGTTTAGCTTATATATTTTCTTGACCATATAATTATCAATACTCTACATGGAAAATATGAGTGTGGTCAAAACTATACGATCACAAATAGGCCGATACTTATGAATAGACAATAGGGGTTTAGGTTTTCTTGTTATGTTTTAATATGCACTAGGTTGATTGCTTAAGGGCTACTACATTTATATTAACATTAGAAAATGATTGAATTGGGTTATGGAATAAGAGTCAATATTTCATTCTAATGAGAAATTTTCCTTCTCTGGTTTATTTATAAATGAAAATGAAATTGTATTGATTATGATAAATTCATTGGTGGATTAATTAAACATTCATTGCATTTTATTTTATTGGACACTCAACTAAAGACAATCTATAGGGTTGCGAATTTTATTTATTTTTGATATCAATGATAATTTTGAGTGCATAAATTCTCATCATGTCTAATTGTTTATATATATATATATATATTATATGTATGTATATAAGGAATATACAATAGAGATATAAATATGTATCTTTATTTAAATCTAGAGAACTAATTATTTAAGGGACATTTTGGAATTTACCTAATTGATTATAAAATTCATGACTGTTGAATCATTTGTGAAGAAAAAATGTGTTCCTTATTGAAAGAGTTGTCTAGGATTAGTACTAAAATTGTCCATATTCTTAGTGATATAAGAATAATTTTTTTATATGCCTATATATTTAGTTAAGAAAAAGAAAACATGGAATAGGAACAACAGAAAAGTATCTTGATTTAGTTTTAAAATTGATGATTAAAAACTAGGATATAGTAGGCTCTAGTGATTTTAGTCGATTCATAGATAAACCTTGATGTGAATTATATGGATGATTATTAGTATATAAATTCAATTTGTATGTAAACTTACTTCAACTGAGACAAATATTTATCCTAGTTATTATCCTAATAAACCAAGGGGTAAAATATTTTCCCTTATAAGAGAAAATATTAATAAGATCTCTCAAGTGCAGAATTAGAAAGTGTTTCATATATATTTTTATTTATCTCAAGGGTTCGAGATTGGAATCATGCTTGAATTTTAGTTTAGACTCAATTTTGAAGTTTAATTTGAGTGCATGATATTGCAAAATGGTGTCATTGATTTTTAGTTATTAGAGAAATGTCTTTTTACCACTTGCTTGACTAGATAGTTATATTGGAATATTTTTTCTTAATACCAACCAGTCAAGTCAATTATAGAAAGGATGTCTCCATATTGTATAAATACTTATGTTAGACATAATATGCTCATATTTGGAATATTATACTATTGTGTATGCTTGAATGTGAAATTATAATTCCTAAAAACCAACTTGAGAAAAAGGTGTGTGAACATATGACACACATCTCCATCTTGAAATATGTATTTGTTTATTAAAACTTTGGCTAAAGTAATGCAAAATAACTACTTAAATTTTTGGTTCATGGTGTCTATTTATTTACAAAGTAGACTAGTTGTGTCATACTTAGCTAGAGGTATTTTAGAGTTGTATTACATATTATATTTGTAATTGGGAACAATACTAGTTTTTGGATGGCATGATGTACTTGTTAATTCCCTTTATCTTATACCCTCGTGAAGGGTAGGGCCATGTCCTAATGGAAGGTGTGTGAGGGACCATAGTCTATGGTTGGAGGTGAAGCATTCAAGTGATTCTCTCCCTCTTGCAATTGAATAATGTCAAAGACTTGGTTACTCAAAGATATTATTTACATTTCATATGATAAAAGTATTATTGAAAGTTTGTAATTTGTAAAATATGACATCATAATTGAATGCTACTTGTAATATTTATTAGATGAATGTGTATTCATTTATTGGAAATGATCTGTGTAATGACATAATTTTATATATTTTTCTTAGAAGCAATTATAAAATATTGATTATGTTAGTATAAAAAATTATAAGTGTTTGTTAATGAAATATTGGCATTTTCTTAGAATGAATAGGTGTTCATTACAAGGCTTAAAAAATACAATTTTGGCCCCTAATTTGGCGTGTAGTTAGAAGTTGAACTATCAATAAGTTGATTCATCAGGGAAATTAAATATCGAGAATGTGAAGTGGTTGTGCAGTGTTCTTGTAAGTTACAATTTAGGCTCAAACCCAAATTTTCAATATTGAAAACTAGTAGCCAAGTTTGATTTACAATAGATTATAATGTTTTAATATTTTCAAACTTTGAATTTGTTCTCTTTCCATATAATTCTATTTATTTAATTCACTAAATGTTGATGGATTCGACATGTGATTTGGGTCACTTTTACTTCGTGGTTGGTAAAGTGTCTTATGTGGTAATTTGGATCAAATTAGTTGAAAGGAAATATAATTTTTAATTGAATTTAGTCCCTTTGAATATCAAATCATCTTGCATTTGAATTGTGGGGATGTAGTCTAATGGAGATTGGTTTATTATTGAATTTATCCATTTGCAACACGATGTGTAGGAGGAACAAGAATGTATTCATATTTTCATTTTCTTTCTTTAACCATTTTTCTTATTACCATCTATTTTTATTTTTTCTTATTCATGGTGTTAGATTAGGATTATAATGATAAATTATAATTTATATAAGGCAATACATTAAATTTATAAAATTGTGAGTTGTATTCATTTTATTATTCATCTTCTTCTCACACGTTTTTAAGGTTTCTAAATGAATTGAAAACTTGCACTATCTAATAGTGAACATTCTCACTAAGTTTCTCTTCATATTGATTTTTCTTAATATTCAAGTAGCCCCTTGTGAATGGACCACCCAAATTTCATCTCCAACTAAGAGATTTTGGTAATCCTTTTATATTTACCATATTATTTTATTGATAATTTATAAAGGATCTTGATGCTAGCCACATTTTAAGTAGGGGAATGACCTTTGTCATTTCACCTTGTACGTTTCATGACTTGCAAATACATTGGTGTGTCAAAAACCACATCAATACTTCTATTCCTTGTATTTTTGGTGGAGATTTTAATGACATTATTTATCTTGACGATAAACTTGGGAGCTTGAATCACATTTGCCAATCTTCAACTTTATTATGAGATACTACTTGTCCTAATCTTGTGGATGAAATACCAAATGAAATTACTTTCAAATCAAATAATTTGGTATGATGAGGTAATGAATTTAGTAAGAATTCTCTTTGTCCAAATAACTTCAATAATGAGAAATTCAAAAGGAAATATTTTGGAAGTAGATATCAAGAGTTAATTGGATAAAGAAGGGGGATAAAAATATTTTTAGTTTCCATGTTTAAGGAAAGGAGAAACAATAATGTTATTTCATCAATTTCTTCTCAAGGAATTTACTTATCATCATCACAAGAAATTAATAGGGATGTAGTTTCTAATTTCTCTTCTATATTCAAGGAAAATGGTCTTGGAATAATGGAGGCTCAAAAAGGGTTATTTTAGATTGCATCCCTTCTTTCATTACTAAGGAAATTAATGGTTTTCTTATGGGGCCTATTACTCTTACATAATTAGAAAAGGTTATCTTTTAATATAAAAAAGTAAGTTTCTTAGCCCTAATAACTTCCCCATTTAATTTTTTCAAGAATTCTTGTGCATCTTGAAGAATGATATTCTATAAGTTGTGCACGTGAATCATAATCTAAGAAGTAGATGCTTCAAATAGTAAATTCTTCTTTTTACCTTTGATTCCTAAGAAAGTGGGGGAAAAATCTTTTGAATTTTTTCAACCAATAGCTATTTGTATTGTCTCCTAAAAGATCACTAAATTAATTGTTGATCATTTGAAATATATTTTTGATTTGAAATGGATCATCATATTATTGATAGTATTATTTTTTCTTAACAAAATATTCATTTTATAGGTTTTTCTAAGGAGAAATATATGTTTATTAAGCGAGGCATGTCCATGTCTTATGATAGGGTCAGAACGTGTCCTTTCTCAAGAATGTTTTATATTCTTTTAGTTTTTTGTTTAGGATGGATTAAATGGATCATGAGTGGTATGGCTTCTTTCTCCTTCTGCATTATTGTAAATAAAATCTCATCCTCTATTTTTTAGCTAATATAGGATTGTGACAGGATGATCCCCTCTCCTCCTATCTTCTAATTATTATGGCTAAGGTTTTGGGAGGGTTAATTTTTCATTAGTAAGTTAACTTAAATATTCAAGATTAGACTATGACTGAGGATCTTGATTCTCTTTGTCATCTTTAATTTTTGAATGATAGTTCCTTAATGGTGGTTGCTCAAATCCATAAGGAACTAACAATTTTTAAAGTTTTATAGATGTATTTTTGGTAGCTTTGGGTTAGTAGATTGATGAGAAAAAGTCCAATATTTATTTCTTTAATACTCTATTGTTCATTCAACAAATAATTTCTTTTATTTTGTAGTTTAAAATTGGATAACCTCCTTTGGATTATCTTTGTATTCCTTAAATGTTAATTGATAATATTAATCTTCTTTAGTAGAAACAAATTATTGATAGGTTCAAAATGTGGGTTTAAAATCATATATTTTGATGGTTTTACTTTCTGGACATCTTACCCATTTAAAATTTATGTTTCATGTTCTTTTTATTTACAAATTCCTAGTTATTTTTTCTTCAAAAAAATTTTCTAAAATATTTTGACTCTCTTTCTAAGAAATTTATTTATGCAAGAAATTTGGATTGTGAAAAATGGAGTCTTATTAGTTAGGACCATGTTCATATACCAACACAAAATGTGGTCTTAGTATTTTTATTTTTAAGCTGAATAGTCGAGCCTTAGCTATTAAATTTTATTGGAGATTGTGCAAATAGATTGAATCCTTGGGCTAAAATTCTCACCTATAATTGTATTTACAATGGATTGTTGTTAATGAGGTTTTGAGAATGGTTTTGATTGGGAAAGACTCTATGATTTGAAATACTCTCATTAAATGTTCATTAATTGTTAAGAAGGGACTTTTATAGATTTTTAATTTTGGTAATAAGACTCTTGTTGGTTGGATTTTTGGTACTCCTATCCCCTAATACTTACTTCTCATCTACTCCTTTTGAGTAAAATACTAGTTGGTCTAAATTTTCTAAATTTAAATCTTTGATAATTTTGTGGGGGAACCTCACATTTATTCTTAAAAGAATCCTAGTTCTTGTCTTTAGGAGATATAAAAGCTTGGGTAACCCTATATTCTATTCTAGTTGAGTGACCATCCTATCGCTTGGATGGGTCTAATAGTCTTTCTTAGGGATACAATCCTCAAGAATTTTGTTCAATTTCTCATGGGTATTAGATATTAGACCATGAAAACATTGAGTATAGAGATTTTCTTGATGAAAAAAGGGCTAACATAATTTAACTTGGTCTAAATGTAATTTATTTATGTTTTTACTTTACAAAAATAAATTTATTAACTAGAATAACATAAGAAAGAGAGCTTTTAAAAGTTCTTCCAAATGTGTTTTTTTTGGTTTTAATGAAGAGTGTGCCACTCATCTATTCTTTCAATGTTCATTCTCTATGGGTCTTTAGAGACAATGGTTGCACATATGAAACCAACCTTTTATTAATGCTACTTCTTTTTCCATGTTTTGGGTTATCATGGGACATCCTTGGGATGTCCTCTTGCTTCTACTTTTTTTCTTTTAGTGGCCCGATATATTGGTACTATCTTTCTTGATTAGCAAGCTTTGTTAGAAAGAAATTGTTAGGTTTTCCAAGGTCATCAAATTCTTATTCAATATATGTTTAGAAAAATATTTTGGACTTATTAAAATAAACCTTAGTGGTTAAGTTTTCTCTAGATTATGTCTTTGATCCCAATTATATTTAAAATTTGAGGCATTTTTTTTTTTCATTTGATTAGATCTATTTCTTTTGGCCCATAGCTTAAATCTTCTAATATGGTGAATAAAGTAAGTAAATTGTCTCCTCCTCCTTTGGGTTTTTTAAAATTAATACTAATCATTCTTCTTGTGGTAACCTGAGTGGTAAAAGGATAGGTGGATTTGGATGAGATAGGTGTTGGTTTGGTTCACTTTTTTTCTATTACAATAAAAATTGACACTAATACTTTGATGGAGGCTTGTGGCTCTTGAGAAAGATTATGAGCGAGGTTGGAAGAAGATAATTTATGAGATGAATTTTATGATATTGTTTTCCCTTCTAAATAATGACAAATTTTAAGACCCTTATTGGAGGTTTTCTTCTTATGTTGATCAAATTATTCACCTTTCATAAAATTTTGAGTCTATCTCTTTTGTTCATATTCCTAGATAACATAATGTTGTTGTGAAAATTTTGGACAAATGGGCCTGATGTTAATTGCACTTGGAAGGTTATAGATTGGGCATACCTATTATCTACTCAATCTTCACAATTCTTAGAATTCCTTCATAATGATTTAACTAAAAAATATATCTTAGTTTGTTATTGTAAAGGAGGGGGACTGGTTCCTCTGAGACCCCAAGTCGCGAGAGGGTCCAAAGAAATAGACTACATTGATCTACCTCAAGCTTGTTATGTGATTTGGAAGGGTTAAACATTTAGGGTCAAAAAGGAAGAGCAATATGGTTGCTACTATCCTGTTTCTAACCTGAATATTTTAGGAGGTTGAATGAGTTGATTCCCAGAGTCCAATCTGCAATTTAGACAGTTCACTACCTGAGGACAACAACGTAGGACACAGACTCTAGTGCAGCATGATGAAGTCTCAGTGGAGCACTGGCGTCCATACAAACAAAGAGTGTGAAAAGAAAAAAAAAACACCAAGGAATAAGCGAATAGATTGACTAAGAGGTTTTATGATATACCATAATGTAAAGGAAATATAGAAACAAAGTACAACAAGAAAAATACTTTAACAACATTAAACTAGAATTAACATAAGAAGGGTGAAAAGATAGTACCGAACTTAGTACAACTTGATTCTTCAAATAGCTCCAACCGAGAGGTACCTAGACACACATAAGAATGAGAAAAATTTGGGGCTGTGTTTAGAGGACTACCTCAGTCAGTCCCTTGCTTTGGTGTTTCCACCTCCATAGATAGCCAAATAGCAACAATTGTATGGAAATATGATAAAGAAAGTGTAGAAATGAAAATACTAAGCAATACCCAAACAAAAATATGCTACTAGATAAGTAGATGATGAAAATTTCAATAGAAATGGATGGATATCACCTTCTCAACCACATGCTCTCAAGGAAAATAGAGGAAGGAGTGAGCTTGTAAGCTCTCGAAAGCCAATGTTGCTGCAACAACGAAGAGGAGGAGCCAACAAAGCAACAACTTGCAGCTACAATGAAGCTATTGAAATGTGAAGGAGCTAAAATTTAGTGTTGAGCAAGTGTGTAGGGAAAATTTTGATCAAGAATTTTAAGGAATCAATCAAGAATATAGCCATTTGAAAAGAAGAATGGAGGAAAAAGGGTCATTTAAAGCCAATCAGAGGGCCAGGAAGCGTAACACTTTGTGTCCAATGGAGGAGTGTAATAGCTCTGCAGATTCTAGAGGTGGGAATCCTATTAGGATGACATCATGGTGTGCATACATCCCTAACAAAATTCCTCCACCGACATGCAAAATACTTTCCAAGTGGATGGGAAATGGAAGAAGATGTGGAAAATACATCATTGGGATCACATTTTCTAAGGTAAGGGGTGTGTGAATGGGGAATTTGCAAGGGGTGCAAATTCACGACATTACATTTTTCCCCCACTTTGGTGAGCATAAGTGTCAGTGAATGCATGATAAAGTAGAGTGAAACAAGTCAAAGAGAATAACCTGAACCATTGAGAAATCATACCACAATCTAACATGCTTGGAGGTGCAGGAGAGAGACATGGCTCCACAAGTACTCAGTCCTATGGAAATTTGAACAAAAGCTTTGCAGGTGCTCGGTCTCAAAGAAAGTGAACAAAGGTTCTAGAGGTGATTGGTCCTACAGAATGAAAACACTTTACAGGTGACCGGTCCTATAAAGGAGGAACAATAGGTGCTCGATCTTGAGGGAGACCAGGTGTGAAAGGCTCTACAAAGTTTGATTAACCCTTACAGGTTCTCGGTCCTCCAAGATTAATTGAAAAATTAGATTCACATGTGCTTAGTCCTATAAAGAAACATGTTAATCCATAGAAAAAAAATGTTAAGCAAGAAAATGTCACATAGATAGATCAATAGTAATATCACAGAACAAGCAATTGAAGGAGAAGTTTTCAAAGGGGTCCCTCGGGAACCCTTCAAGATTGTAAGGAATTCATGCAAAGGGCTGCTCCATTTGAAAAGTGTGACATTTTTGCAAATGATCATGCTATCAAGGAATCCTTTTGAAATATTCTCTTTCGTCAAGGAATCCAAAAAAGAAGAAGAATGGCCTCGTCGAAGGAAAATTATCAATTCTTTTTGCTATGAATTCAATAAGTCAAAAGAAAATCTTGCTAAAGGGATCCTTATTGAAGGATTCGAATTTGAAAAAAATGCAAGAATTTCCAACAAGGGATTCGTTGGCCACCGAATACAGCTTATTAAAAATTGGCATAGGAGCCCCCCTTAGGATGGTGTGTACTACTTAGAGGAGCATATGAAATCCTAAGGAAAGGAAGAAAATGCAGAGATTTTGTGGCCCATGATACATGATGAGATGTAGATGTGGAAATTTTGTTGCACACATGAGGGACAACACATAGGCACCACAACATCAAGAAGAAAGCAAATAAGAGAGAAAGATAAAAAGCGAGATAAGCAAAGACGAAGAAAACAAGAGATATGGGGATCTGGGAATTTGGGGTCAGATCATCTCATCAAGATAGGTAACATGTAGTGTAGGAGAGAAATATCATCAATCCCAAGAATTCCTAGATATGAAGAATAACACATGAAGATAAAATAAAAATAAAAAATTGGGTCAACATGGAAGGGAGGCCTAAATGCTTTGGCCAACACTTTGCATCATCCCCAATTATCAAAAATCAAGGTACAACATATAGAAGAATGATGCAGCACATACAGGAAGTTTACAACACAATCTCACTCAAGTATGCAATCACCTACAAGGGTGACAAGGGTCCTCTAGGAATACACAAAAATAAGCATGCGGAAACACAACACACACAAAAATCTAATCTATAGGTAAAGAAGAGGTACTCCCCTAGTCACTACAACAAATTCCTATGATTAGCTCCCTTTTTTGCTCCGTTTTTTTTACTTCCACCCACTATTTTAATGTATTTTTCTCCATTTTTTTGAAAAAGTCAGCACAATTTATTGGGATGGTGCTATTTTTGGCATTTATTGCATCGTTCAAAACAAGTAGGCACTAAATTTGGCACAAATTAGCATTGAATTTAGCATTAGGTTTAATGTTGGGTTCAACACCAAGTTTAGCACCAAATTTAGCGCTAAATTTAGCATCGAGTTTAGCACCAAGTGTAGCACTGAGTTTTCATCTAGTTTAGCTCTGAGTGTAGCACTGACATTAGCACCTAATTTAACGCCTAATTATGCACCTACTTTAGAGCCTACTTTTTAGAGCCTAATTTAGTGCCTAATTGTTCTTATCTTGCAAGGATTAAGGGTTAAGGGATTAGGGTTGTTAGAACAAAAAATCCTTCCCCAATATTCATTAGCCTTCAATTATATGGTTGCACACCTTCCTTTATATGTTCCCATTCTATATTATAGATGACAAGGTTATCTTGGAGGTAAGTTTCAAAAATCCCTCTTAGTTGTGATGAAGTTTTTGATTTTACTAACAAAAGTGTGTCTCTTTGATCTTTTTATTTCTTTACTACTTCCCAACATTGATTTTTCTTAATAGTATTGTGCAAGTGAAATGTAAGTGCAAAAATACAAGGACAATATTCAACCATATACCCTCAACCCCTATACCCTATAACTTATACCCTCAAACCTATACCCTAAATGTGCGCTCTACCCTCAACCCTTAACCATGAACCCTAAACCCTTAAACCCTAAACCCTAAACACTTAAACCTTCTACCCTCTACCCTCAACCCTAATCCCTAAACCCTATACCCTCAACCCAATACCCTAAACCATCAACCCTATAGGTCCTCAACTCTATACCCTCAATTCTCAACCCTCTACCCTATACATTGGATCCTCAACCCTCATATATCTTTGTCCCTCCCTCCTCTTCTCTCCTTCTCTCTATCTCACTTCTCCCTCCATCTCTCACTCCATCCATCCTTCCCTCTCTACGACTCTAATCCCTCAACCCTAAACCATCAACCCTTAAACCCTTAAATACTCAACCCTAAACCCTAAACCCTCAACCCTTAAACCCTAAACCCTTAAACTGGCCTCTACCCTCTATCCTCAACCCAATACCCTCAACCCTTAAACCCAAGTAACCTCTCTACCCTAATCCATCAACCCTTAATCCCTCAACCCTCAAACCTCTACCCTCTACCCTCAACCCTCGACCCTTAAACCCGAATCCCTCAACCCCTATACCCTTTACCCTATACATTAGACCCTCAACCCTAGTATACCCTCAATCCTCTACCCTCAACCTTAAACCCTCAACCCTCAACCCTTAAAACCTCTAGATTCTACCCTATACATTAAACCCTCAACCATTAATTCTCAACCCTCAACCCTTAATCCCTCAACCCTCAACCCTTAAACCCTAAAACCTCATCCCCTATACCCTCTACCCTATACATTGGACCCTCAACCCTAATCCTTCAACCATATACCCTAAACCCTTAAACCTTCTACCCTCTACCCTAATCCCTCAACCCTATACCCTCAACCCAATACCCTAAACCATCAACCTTGTAGATCATCACCCTATACATTGGGTCCTCAACCCTCATATATCTCTATCCCTCCCTTGGATTCTTCATTCCTCTCTATCTCACTTCTCCCTCCATCTCTCCCTCAATCCATCCCTCCCTCTCTACCCTAATCCCTCAACCCTTAAACCCTTAAACACTCAACCCTAAACCCTTAAACCATCAACCCTTAAACCCTCTACCCTCTACCCTCTACCCTCAACCCAATACCCTTTACCCTCAACCCTCAACCCTTAAACCCAAGTAAACTCTCTACCCTAATCCCTCAACCCTCAACCCTTAATCCCTCAACCCTTAAACCCTCTACCCTCTACCCTCAACCCTTAAACCCTAATTCCTCAACCCCTATACCCTCTACCCTGTACATTGAACCCTCAACCCTAATCACTCAGCCCTAGTATACCCTCAATCATCTACCGTCAACCTTAAACCCTCAACCCTCAACCCTTAAACCCTCTACATTCTACCCTATACATTAAACCCTCAACCCTAAATTCTCAACCCTCAACCCTTAATCCATCAAACCTCAACCCTTAAACCCTAAACCCTCAACCCCTTATACCCTCTACCCTATACATTGGACCCTCAACCTTAATCCTTCAACCATATGCCCTAAACCCTTAAACCTTCTACACTCAACCCTAATCCCTCAACCCTATACCCTCAACCCAATGCCCTAAACCATCAACCCTATAGGTCCTCAGCCCTATACCCTCAATTCTCAACCCTCTACCCTATACATTGGATTCTCAACCCTCATATATCTTTATCCCTCCCTCCTCTTCACTCCTCTCTATATCACTTCTCCATCCATCTCTCCCTCCATCCATCCCTCTCTCTCTACCCTAATCTCTCAACCCTATACACTCAATCCTTAAACCCTTAAACACTCAACCCTAAACCCTCAACCCTTAAACCATAAACCCTCTACCCTCTACCCAATATCCTCTACCCTCAACCCAAATCCCTCAACCGTTAAAACCTTAAATGCAAGTAAACTCTCTACTCTAATCCCTCAACCCTCAACCCTATACACTCAACCCTTACACCCTTAAACACTCAAACCCAAACCCTTAAACCCTCAAACCTTAAACCCTAAACCCTTAAACCATCTAACCTCTACCCTCAACCCAATACCCTCTACCCTCAACCCAAATCCCTCAACCCTTAAACGCTTAAACCCAATTAAACTCCCTACCCTAATCCCTCAACCCTCAACCCTAATCCCTCAACCCTATACACTCAACCCTAAACCCTTAAACCCTCAACCCTTAAACCCTCTACCCTCTACCCTCAACCCAAATACCTCAACCCTTAAACCCTTAAACCCAAGTAAATTCTCTACCCTAATCCCTCAATCCTATACACTCAACCCTTAAACCCTTAAACACTCAACCCTAAACCCTTAAACCCTCAATCCTTAAACCCTAAACCCTAAAACCCTCTACCCTCTACCCAATACCCAATACCCTTAACCCAAATCCCTCAACCCTCTACCCTATACATTAAACCATCAACCCTCAATTCTCAACCCTTAACCCTTAATCCCTCAACCCTCAACCCTTAAACCCTAAACCATCAACCCCTATACACTCTACCCTATACATTGGACCCTCAACCCTAATCCTTTAACCATATACCATCAAACCTATACTTTAAACCCTCTACCCTCAACCCTTAACCCTCAACCCTAAACCCTTAAACCCTAAACCATTAAACCTTCTACCATATGTACCCTCAACCCTAATCCCTCGACCTTATACCCTCAACCCATTACCCTAAAACATCAACCCTATACCCTCAATTTTCAACCCGCTACCCTATACATTGGATCCTCAACCCTCATGTATCTATGTCCCTCCCTCCTCTTCTCTCCTCTTTGTCTCACTTCTCCCTCCATCTCTCCCTATTAAGAATAATAAAGTTAACAAAGTTTCTTATTTAAATAATTGTGAGTTACATGCATAAATATTTTATTAAATTTTGTGTCTTCACAAACATATGTTGATACAAAATGAATGGAAGAAGTATCCAAGTAATCCTATTTTTTTCTGCCAACAATTCATGCCTAAGGTTGAACAATTTAAGGATATTTTAATAGGTAATTTGTATCGACAAAAATAATATTACTGAAGCATTTCAAATTTTAGGCCATAAGAATCACCATTTTTTAAATATGGATTGCAAATAATTCTGAAAATTTACAAGTCTTGGTCATTAAAATTATTGTCTACTACAATTTCATCTAGTG
This sequence comes from Sequoiadendron giganteum, assembly GCA_007115665.2. Classification (NCBI taxonomy): domain Eukaryota; kingdom Viridiplantae; phylum Streptophyta; class Pinopsida; order Cupressales; family Cupressaceae; genus Sequoiadendron; species Sequoiadendron giganteum. Next base: position 345,580,326 of record CM021103.1, on the reverse strand, counting down.
TATCATTGTCAATGTTCATATGTTCTTTCAAATATTTAATATTATCATCATCCTCATCTTGACCTGCATCATCTTTATCATCATTGAAATTTGACTATAAACCATCTATATTGTTACTAGATGTATTTGGATCATCATTTTCTATACCATCCATATTGTTGTCTCCCATAACATCATCTAACTCTGGATTGTTGTCTTCTTGTGCCTAGACATAACCATGTTCAACATCATCATGGATGTCAATTTATTCAAAGTTCTTTAATCCCTCTCTCTCATTTTCTTGGCCATCATTGTTTCGCTCAGTATCCACTAATGCATCATCAAATACATGCCTTAATCTTGGATCATAATGTATGTCAAATATCCATTTCGGGTCCAAAATATCTTCATAGAAAAATACCTGCATATGAATGACATACATATATTAGACGAATGTTATAAAAAATGTATTGATTAATAAACACATGTATATATTCACAATAAACTATGAATTAATAGATTAATGATCACTACCGCTTCTTGTTTGAGTTAAAGAAATACCTGCTCACAATGAATTGGTAGAACATAAGGCTCATTATTCTCTTGTAGGAAGCATGAGGAAGCTATAGAAAATAACCCACTATGGGTATCATGTCTTTGTGCCCCCCCAAATGCTTCATACCATCTACACTTAAAAATACAACATTTAAAAGAGCAGTAATCCAACTCAATAATTTCTTGTATTTCAAAACATATTGTAGATTCCCTTTAATTATATTCTTATCTTTGGAGCTTGATCAACTAGATTGCTTAAAGTCAACCATGATGCCACAATTGAAGGATCGTCTTACACGATAATGTCGACCATATGCCCACATTGTTGGATATATCATTGCCTGTGAAAGACCATTTATTTTAGTGAAAACAAATATAACGACTAATATCAAAATAGTTAATAGTGTCAAAACTATAAGGAAACAACATTTTGTAAAATTCCAACTGTACCTTTCTTTCACATCCTCTAGACATGTTGATTTCATCTTTTGTTATGTTTGAATCTATACCTACATCTTCTATTTGATTTTCAATTTGTTCAGTAACCCATTCTAGTGTGCAATATTTTCCCCATTCCCCAAGCATATCAATGGGAAGTGGAGTATTCCTTAGGTTTGATCTCTTAAACTGTCTCCTTGCTTCAACACTTCTCTCTTTTTATCATACAGATCAATCCATTTGTTCATAAAGCCCATGTGGTACAGAATGAACTTGTCGAGTATAGCACTTTCGTCTAAACCTATTACATGTCAACATGTTTATTACAAACTCCAAATGTCATGTTGTTAATTTGACAAATAAATTACAGAGTAAATTAATGATTGCAAGAAAACAACCACACTGATCATGAATTTACTTACTAATTTCTACTTCAACACCATTAGATTGTGGTTTTCTCCATAAATAATATCTGATGCTCATTCTTCATCCTAGAAGCATGGCCCATCTTCAAAATCCTTACCAAGGAATTCACATAGGAAGAAAAATGCTTCATTCAATACATACCCTTCAACCATGCAACCCTCTGGATGTGTCTTTTGTCGGACATATCTTTTTAGAGTTTTCATATACCTCTCAAAGAAAAACATCCACCTCATTGATGTGACACCCGCCAATTCAATTTCATCGATTAGGTGTATAAGTAAATGGACTTGTAGGTCCATGAAACTTGTAGGGGGATCCTTCTCAAATACACATACAATTTCTGCAATTTCCTTCTTCCATTTTGGCACTTCACATTCGTGGATCTCCTTGGAGGTCACCCACCTAATATAAGAATAGTAAATTAGTATGAACCTGTAGACACCTAAAAATGTCCTAGCTCATGAACTAGCATTTTTGCACTCATATTCATCTATTAATTAAGTGATTTAACATTGTTTAATTAATTCATCATCGAACAACATCAAACAACATCAAACAATATTAAGCATTGTCTTGTAACATCTCAGAATGACTCAGAATCATCCCGTAACATCTCGGAATGACTCAGAATCATCCCATAACATCTCGAAATGACTTAGAATCATCCTTTAACATCTTAGAATGACTCGAAATTGTCCTGCAACATCTTAGAATGATTTGGAATTATCCTGTAACATCTTGGAATGACTCAGAATCATCCCGTAACATCTCAAAATGACTTGGAATCATCCCAAAACATCTCAGAATTATCTCATAACATCTTGGAATGACTCGAAATCATCCCATAACATCTTGATATGAATCAAAATCATCCTATAATATCTCAAAACAACTTGGAATCACCCCATAATGTCTTGGAATCATCCTATAACATCTTAGAACGTCTCAGAAGCATCCCGAAATAGCTCAGAATCACCCCATAATGTCTCGGATCATCCTGAATCATCTCGTAATGTATCAAATCATATCAGAATCATACCACAATGGTCCCAAATTGCACCACATCAAAATGACATCAAAAACCCTAATTCCTCTATTAATTCAATAATACAACATTATTTAATTAATTCACTTTTTCATCATTTCAAACAAATTAAATAAATTTCATTTATTTAATAAAGTCCTAAAAACCCTAATTCCTCTATTGATTAAATAAAACAACATTATTTGATTAATTCACGTTTCATCATTTCGACCAATTAAATAAATCATATTTATTTAATAAAGTCCTAATCTCAACTTATTTCATCTTGATTGATTAAATAATGTCAATTATTTAATTACGTCACTAAATAACCTTATTCCTCTAATTGGATTAAATTATTAAATAATAATTTAATTACGACACTTTCCCTCCAAAATTTGAATAATTAAATCAAACTAATGCAACTTTGTTTACAAAAGTCAAACTTGATTTGCACATTCGACTCCAAAAATGAATTAATTAATTAAATCAGTTAATTCATATTCCTCACCCACTTTCTGATTGTAAAAATTATGATTGTTGATTGAGCAATCTAATCTGATAAATGATCAATCCAAATTGTTAACTAAACAATCTATTTTGTTAACTAGGCCATCACATTCCTAACTAAGCCATCAAAATCCTGACTGATCAATCTAAATTTGTTAACTGATCAATCACATCCCTGACTAGCCAATCTATTTCTCAATCACCCAAATTGTGTAATCAACTTTGCACGATTTTCTCATGTCTAATTCCCCTCAACACACTCTGACCATTGATCTAGATATTCTTCAACATGATCTTGATCGTCCATTTCAAATCACTCAGAATGACTCAGAATCATCTCGTAACATCTTGGAATGACTTGAAATCATCTCGTAACATCTCAGAATGAGTCGAAATTGTTTTGTAACTTCTCAAAATGACTTGGAATCATCCTGTAACATCTTGGAATGACTTAGAATCATCCCATAACATCTCAGAATGACTCAAAATCATCCTGTAACATCTCAGAATGACTCATAATTATCTCATAACATCTCAGAATGACTCGAAATCATTCTGTAACATCTCAAATTGACTTGGAATCATCATGTAACATCTTGAAACAACTCATAATTGCCCTATAATATTGCAGAATCATCCCGTAACATCTCAAAACCATCCCGAAATAGCTTGAAATCACCCCATAATGTCTCGGATCATCCTAAATCATCTCGAGATCACCCTGGAACATCTTGAAATCATCTTGTAATGTCTCAGATCATCTCGAAATCATACACAACATTCCCACATTGCACCACACCAAAATAACATCAAAACCCCTAATTCCTCTATTAATTGAATAATACAACATTATTTAATTAATTCACTTTTTCATCATTTCACACAAATTAAATAAATTTCATTTATTTAATAAAGTTCTGAAAAACCTAAAACCCTAATTCCTCTATTGATTAAATAAAACAACATTATTTGATTAATTCACATTTCATCATTTCAACCAATTAAATAAATCATATTTATTTAATAAAGTCCTAATCTCAACTTATTTCGTCCTGATTGATTAAATAATGCCAATTATTTAATTACATCACTAAATCACCTTATTCCTCTAAGTGGATTAAATTATTAAATAATAATTTAATTTCGACACTTTCCCTCCAAAATTTGAATAATTAAATCAAACTATTCAAATCAATTATCAAAAATCAAATCAAACTAGTGCAACTTTGTTTGCAAAAGTCAAACTTGATTTGCACATTCGACTCCAAAAAAGGAATTAATTAATTAATATTCCTCACCCACTTTCTGATTGAGAAAATTATGATTGTTGATTGAGCAATCTAATATGATAACTGATCAATCCAAATTGTTAACTAAACAATCTATTTTGTTAACTAGGCCATCACATTCCTAACTAAGCCATCAAAATCCTGACTGATCAATCTAAATCTGTTAACTGATCAATCACATCCCTGATTGACCAATCTATTTATCAATCACCCAAATTGTGCAATCAACTTTGCACAATTTTCTCATGTCCAATTCCCCTCAACACACTCCGACTGTTGATCTAGATTTTCTTCAACATGATCTTGATCGTCTATTTCAAATCACTCGGAATGACTTAGAATCATCCCGTAACATCTTGGAATGACTCAAAATCATCCTGTAACATCTCAAAATGACTAGAAATTGCCTTGTAACATCTCAAAATGACTTGGAATCATCCTGTAACATCTCAGAATGACTCAAAATCATCATGTAACATCTCAGAATGACTCAAAATTGTCTCATAACATCTTGAAATGACTCGAAATAGCTCAGAATCACCCTATAATGTCTCAAAATCATCTTGTAACATCTTGGAACATCTCAAAACCATCCCGAAAAAACTTGAAATCACCCCATAATGTCTCGGATCATCCCGAATCATCTCGAAATCACCCTGGAACATCTTGAAATCATCTTATAAAGTATTAGATCATCTCAAAATCATACGCAATGTTCCCACATTGCACCACATCAAAATGACATCAAAAACCCTAATTCCTCTATTAATTGAATAATACAACATTATTTAATCAATTCACTTTTTCATCATTTCACACAAATTAAATAAATTTTATTTATTTAATAAAGTCCTGAAAACCCTAATTCCTTTATTGATTAAATAAAACAACATTATTTGATTAATTCACATTTCATCATTTTGACCAATTAAATAAATCATATTTATTTAATAAAGTCCTAATCTCAACTTATTTCATCCTGATTGATTAAATAATGCCAATTATTTAATTATGTCACTAAATCACCATATTCCTCTAAGTGGATTAAATTATTAAATAATAATTTATTTACAACACGTTCCCTCCAAAAATAGAATAATTAAATCAAACTATTCAAATCAATTATCAAGAATCAAACCAAACTAATGCAACTGTTTGCAAAAGTCAAACTTGATTTTCACATTCAACTCCAAAAAGGAATTAATTAATTAAATCAATTAATTCATATTCCTCACCCACTTTCTTATTGAGAAAATTATATTGTCGACTAAGAAATTTAATATGTTAACTGATCAATCTAAAATATTAATTGAACAATATATTTTGTTAACTAAGCCATCAAATTCCTAACTAAGCCATCAAATTCCTAACTAAGCCATCAAAATCTTAACTAATCAATCTAAATCTGTTAACTGGTCAATCACATCCCTGACAGGCCAATCTATTTCTCAATCACCCAAATTGTGCAATCAACTTTGCACAATTTTCTCATGTCTAATTCTCCTCAACACACTCTAACCGTTGATTCGAATATTCTTCAACACGATCTTAATCATCCATTTCAAATCACATCTTCTATATAACAAACCCCTTTCCTCACAAATAAGGCATCGAAGAATCAACATACATTGAGCAACGAAGTGTTGTCAAGAACACCATTGATAGAGCTTCACCATTATCTTCGATCAACCAAACACAACAGTCACTCATCAAGCTTTTGCACATGAACTTTGGAGGCTCCGTGGTGATAAGAACGACCCAACATCAGGCAAATACACTCCACTACGAGATGGTAAGATTGTGTTATTCATATACATTCAATGCTATAATCATAGATTCGTTTATGCATGTCAGGATAGCTTAGTTTCATTTCGTATGTGTAGGTTTAGATCTTAGATTAATGTGTTTAACCTTAGTTTATATTATTATATTAGCATGTTTTGATCTGTCTTCCAGTCTAACGTTCTCCCCCTCACATAGAACCTTTGGTCAAAAATTAAAATGCAATATAATATCTCTATGTCTCTCACACATGAACATTTCATATAACCACATACCTTGTGAATTCTGACAATTACCTTATGGAATTCCTTAAGTCAAATATAAGACACCCGAATCCCCCCTAATTGCCAATGGCATGATATGCTATCAAACACATATTTTATGAAAAGGTCATTAGTAATTTTTCTCACACAACAAAATATCAAAATATATTTAGCACTTAATCAATGTTATCAGTAAATGTTAAATGATGATATATAATACCTTCATAAAATTAGGAAAATCATATGTTTTAAATCTTGTGATATGTCCATCAACTGTAAAAGCTTTAGCCAATAATGAGCCATAGCCAATAGGTGTCCTTATTGAATGGATGACTTTTTTTAGTTGGTCTAGCTCTTTTTTCACAAAAATCCATGGAGCTTATGCATATGTTTCATTTTCCTTGTTTGGCCACAAATGTTTTCTATCAATTTTGGTATGCAAAAGAGCAATATCTCTCCTCGAAGACAAGGTGTCCTTCTCTTTGCCTGATATATGTCAAAATATAGAATTTGAACATTTTTGAAGATGTGCATAGGATCTAATAGGTGAGATAATAATAGATCCTTCCAATAAGGGAGCTCATAAAATATGGATTTCCTTTTCATTCCTTCTGGCATATTAACTAAAACTTGTTTTGGTTCTTGAATTGAATCACCCTGATAAAAAAAATCCTCCCAATCTTTCAATTCAGCATCTCCATACTTCTTAAGCCAATCACCTGGACCCATAATCATGGGAGCACCTCTATTTTCAAATTTTCAATCAAATTGATTCTTCAGGCGATTTCTAAGCATATGATCTAGTGGTAGAAAAACCCTGTTGTTTGCATAAATAAATTTATGTAGGTCTTTAGAATACCACCCTTGAAATTGTTTTGCACATCTTGAACATGCAAATATCCCCTTTATTTGAAGCCCTTCAATTTAATAAGTAATGTTAATAACATCAAAAAAATACTATAAAACTAAGTATGAAAGTTGGGATGAAAATAAATTATGAGTGTAAATATGTAAATATTTTATCTTACCAGAATAAACACCAAGTCCTGGGAAATCATGAATAATCCAACATAGCACACCATACAACATGAAGGACCTATTTTATGGAGGACATGATATGTCATACATTATTATGCCTTTCCATAGCAGTTGCATCTCATCAATAAAAGGCACAAGATAAATACCCATGTTTTTGACTTGATGTTTTCCTAGAACAATGATAGTCAACATAAGGTGCCCCTTTCTAACACTCATCCATGGGGCAATATTGTATATTATCAATCCGACTGGCCAAACACTATAATTTGAGCCTAGGAAAGAGAATGGGCACACTCCATCAATTGCAAGACCAAACCTAATACTATGGGATTCATCTTTGAATTTTCTAGGCTATTTTTCCTCTATGTGTCTCATTGCTTTGGAGTTGGACGGAATTCACGTGAATCCATATTTACTCTTGTTAGTTGCATGCTAGTCCATCAATTGTGCAAGTGACTTGCAATGAAACATTCGTTGAAGTCTAGGTATAATTGGCATGTGATGTAAAACCTTCTTTGGAACTGTAGGACCTTGTACATCTGTATGATATCTCTTATCTTTGCATACAGGGTATTCTACCTTATTATGATATTCATCTTTGTATAAAATGAAATCATTTTTACATGAATGAATTTGCTAATATTCAATCCCCAACTCAACCAACAACAGATGCACCTCTCTGCAAGTTGATGGCAACACATTCTCTTCAGGGAATATTTTAGGTTTTAGTGCCTTGTAAGATTGCCAGAGATTAAATCAATTGAATGTTTGACTTATGATGAACATGTTTGATATGTCGATCTATGCTAGGACTATTTATATACAATATATGGTTTTAAAATATCCTTACAGAAATATAAATGAAGTTGATGAATGTTTACAAATTATGTACACCAACTGACAATACAAAGTAAGAAATAGATTTTAACTCACTTCAGTAGGGTAGCAAATCCCTTGTCTAACCAACCAAATTGTGACTTGATTTCTTATAATATTAATGTGCATGCCAATTTTGAGGTTCTACTTGCACCTTATTTGAACACAGGTGTCTTCGATGCTTTCTTGATGGAGTCTTTCGGGTTGTTATCATCAACATTATGTTGGTGGTAATTACCCATGCTATCATCATTATTGTCAACCATATGATCATAATTGTCATCATTTTTTACATCCCCAAAGAAGTTTTTGAGCATTTCATTCAATCCTTCTTCATGCTTTACATTTTCACTATCATCATCATCATCATCATCATCATTAAGGCTAGGTGGAATGTCATCAGTGTATGTGGATCTCATCAGCTCTACAAATTTCTCAGCTAGTAGTATTCTCTTCAATCTTGCTCTTTTCACCTTGGTATTGTTTAAAGGATTGTTTGGATAATCCCGTCCAAATCTTAATAACCCAATTGGATCTTGGGTATTAATATGTGTTTCATCAACATCTTCTACCTATCAACAAATTTAAGCATTATTTAATGTTTGGCAACAATTGGATAAATCATAAATGTATCAATTTCAAAGAAATATAATCAAATATGGCTTAAAAAATAAAAATAAAATTCTATGAACATATACACATCAATTGAATAATGGAACATTATTTTATAGACTACCTTTTTATACAATAATTTAAATAAAACACAATTTTGACAACATAGTTTATAAAACATCAGTCCACACTCATTTATTATTCTTTGGTTTTTTTCCCTTAAGAACATCCTTAGGGAGATCTTGTTCTCCCCTTTTCTTTCATGCAGGAGTCCATTTTAAGAAGGGGTAATCAATCAATAACTCATCCCCAATGGTAAGGTCCATAATAGCCTCAACCATTATCAATCTATCAACCTCTCTTTCCATATCTCCATCTTTATCATTTATAACCTCAACAAATTGAAAATTCGGTCTTACAGTAGGGTCCCTTCTCTTACTACTATTTATAAATCCTACAATATTTTTGTGTGTGTATGCACGTCCATCTATATACATAACATGACCTCTATTCATTTATTTTCCACTTTCCAATTGGAGATTATGTGTATACATATTCAAATTGAGACCATATGTTGACATGCTAGGCTTATATTCTGCTAGCCTTCTCCATTCGCCACTGTAATATGATGGACCATAATATGGCATTAATCTCCTAGTGGTTTGTTCTGAATTGTTTCTATGTTTATATCCCACATATACATTTTGGACAATAAAGAGGCCTAGATTCACTCCATGAATATTGGAGGGTTGTATCATGTAGTTGTATCCCCAAAATTGAAACACCTCGTACACTCTAGGTAGTTTTTGATCAATAGGCCATGCACAATATAGTCGACGATCAAATGTATCTTTGTTAATTGATCTCAAACTCAGGGGCAAGTCATCATCTCCATCACATTCATTATCATAGGGTATGTAGTCCACCTTCCCCTTGTCTTTAAGAAAATTATGCATCTTTAAACCAGTTCTTGTTATATTACTTGTTTTCATCAATTCCTCATCTTTTGAGCCGGTATATTGGCATATATTTTTGTTAGATGTATCATCTGATAAATGATCATTGCCCTCTAGGCTAGAATCTAGTGATCGAGGAAACTTTAAACCAATAAATTTATTTTGCAAGTACTCATTAAGAAAAAAATTAGTTATTTAAATAATATAAAACAATGTTTAAACAAAGTATACATGTTATTTATATCAAATTGGAAAATTCCTTACCACAATTCCTATTGGATTTGAATTGATTGTAGGAGGCATACTATCGACTGGAAACTCATCATATGTGTAATGTCTTTTTACAATCACTTGTTTGAATTGTTTCTTTCCACGACATATGAAAAATCCACAAACAATAATTTTCTCAAAGTATTCATCCCATGTACTATAGTCCTGACCAACCTCTTGTTTAGTGCAATCATTTTTTGTGTCTACAAGATCCATTGTCATATCCTCTTCCACCCACTGTTCTCTATGTGATTTAACAATTTTAAGTCCACGCCCACGTACATATCTTTTTCTTTTGCTAGTTGAATGCTCAGGCTCTGCATTTGCTCTAATCTCCATCTAGAATAATCAACAACATGCATTAATTTATGTCAAGATTGGATAATACATCATAAATTTTAATAATACTATGAAAAAAGATGGATGTATCATAAAATTCCATTAGATCATTTTTTCCTAAGTTAAGTCAAAATTTGAGTACCTGATGTCCCGCTTCATCCGTTGTGTCCTCATTTGATATGAAAAAATTTGTTGCCATGGCCTCATCTGACCCCTATAATACACAACATAGTAAATAATGTTTAGTACAACAATTATATCATTTCAACAAATATGCTATCCAACACAAAACCTCACTTTAGTCATATATTTGACATATTGATATCATGTTTTGGCCATCCTAATTTTTAAAATTTTCATTTGAGCATAGAATCACATTTAATCACCATTCATGTGCATTTTCAACCAATAAGTTTGACCTCAGAGGCCTCATGGACAAAAAAATGACTTTATCTCCTCTATGTTGTAGCATTTGTGAATTCATAAACACCTTCTTCCTTTGGTTGAGGTTTCTTTCTCTTCTTACCTCTATTGTATTTGCAAATTCCATTGGCATATCTATTTCCACCAATCCTCTTTGCGATTTAGTAGTTCTACACCATCCATGTCCTCTATCCATGGCCTCCTCTAGATCCTGTAATACACAAAAATGACAATAGTCACATAACATTTGTGCACCAAGAGAATATTTTTGAAATTATCTTGTTAATATGCTCTCTTTTCATCAAGAGACACTATGAAAAACAAAATAGGACATTGCAACATTTTTCTCTTCACAAAAAGTTTACATGCAAAATCTTGACAACTAGAGGTCAAATCTTATTATTACAAGATGACTACAAATTCACATCAAAAAGACATTTATTTACAAGATGACTACAAATAAAACCTATTACTAATAATTTTAGCTAAACATCCCTTCCATGGTCCCTTGTTATCCTAGATGAAATCAAACCTATTACTAATAATTTTAGTCGGTTCTCTACCTTACACTTCATCCACAAATTCATTAAAACCGTAGATATTTTTTTTTTGAAAACTAGAGATTGGATTCCTTATTCTTGATTGAAACCTACTTTAGGATGGAATGATGAGATCTAACAAAGTGTAAAAACATGTCAAAATGTGTAATATATGCATGGATAAAGGCAATAAACAAATATATATGATAATGCATGATGAATGATCTATCAATAATACATTAAATAAGGGTGGGTTAGTGGGATCAAAAATATTACACAAAAAATTCCCAAACCTTAATCAAGATAGTAGCAATGAAACATAGATAAGGGGTGCATCCAAGCCCTAATAAAGTATAAAATGAATCATATCTACTTAAAAATGTTAGATTTCTAACCTTAATGTAGAAGGATAAACTCTAAGGATGAAACCTAAGTGTGTTTAAGAATATTTGGTTCATGAATTTATGTAAGGAAAAATAGCATGCCTCATATAAATATACCAAGTAAATTAATTAAATCAAAATGAATAAATAATATAACCTGCCCAAGATAAAGAGTTGAGAGTAATAACACCACTAAAATAAATGCTCAAAATTAAATAATAAAAATAATGGTATGTATTTATCAACTTCCATGCAAAATACATCATTTTGCACATCTAGGTGCTAAATTAGGCACACTTTGTGCCACCTTTACGCCCCAAAGAGATTACATGTAGAGCTCAAATTCAATGCTAAAGTCGACGTTAACTATTTCAACTATAGCACTGACTAATGAATCAAAAACAAAAAATTAAAAATTCCTGCAAAAACATGTCAAAAGTTAGAAAAAACATGTCATTTTTTCCATCAAGCTTTATCTTCTGCATGCCATTTTTTCCATCGAGCTTTCTAGAAGCCCTCTTCTCGGCCGCCATAGGGTTTCACCTGGAAGTTTCATCTAGAGATTTCATGGAGTTTTCTTAGTAAAGAGATTGTTGGAGCCATGCGTGGCAAGCATTTTATTTTTACTTCTAGCTAGTGTGACTTTTTTTTGTCCCTTGTATCATGTGTGATTTACATTGGTAGTTGGAATCATCTAGTGTAGGTAGGTATATATATATGACACTTTCATCAATTTTTTTGGTAGATTTAATGTTTATTTCGCTCCTAAGTTGTGTTAAAATGAATTGAATTTGTTTAGGTACCCTATACTCATTGGTTTGCATTCTTCACAAATCTTACAAACATTATCCTTTTGCATTTAGCTAGTGTGATTTTTTTTTATCACCTAGATTTTGAATCGTGTGCTCAATGGTTTGCATTCTTATCAAATTTTACAAAAATCATGCGTTGGCACCTTTGCCAAATTCCATTTGAAGTGATAAATACTTCCATAGCATTCAAAGCCACAAAAATTGTATGATTTTGTTATAGTTTAGGAACGATTGTGCCATTTGTACCACAAAAATTCTCTAACGATAATTGGAAACCATAAAAAGTAAGGTTTTGGCTAGGGCTAAGGCATACCGAAAATTAAAAAATCCGTAATCCTCACCATATACCTTTAAACTAATTTCTTTTTTGGGATTTCTAATGTCAAAAACCATTTGGGGTTTAAAATTTTAAAACTCCTTTTTAAAAAAGGAGAGAAACACCATATGACCTTGAATTTTTTAAGAAAAGTAGAAAACCCACTTATATGTTGACAGTAGATGCAAATGCAAAGCTTCTTTAAAACCTTGATTGATTGGACTTGATCCACGTAATTTTTGCTTCATTAAACTTTCAATCTACCTCTGTAATTCCATTTTTATGCATAAAAATGCTCCTTGCATTGCAAACATATTTGAATTGTTTTTCTTGATAGTGTGTACTTTCATAACATGACATGGAGACTAAATTTGGCACAAGTTGGTATGTAAAGAAGATAAAGCTACGAATGTATCAAAATTGCAAGAGATTTTGGTGCAACCAAACAAAGAAGATAAAAAAACTCCCTCTCGAGCTAAGGCCAATTGATGTAAGTGTGAAAGTATGGAAAGAGCTTGTAAAAGAATATGAGAGGTCCGATGCACGAAGTAATTTCGATGAGGAGAGTACGTAGGTATTTGAATTTTCTGATAAGATTATATCAAATTTATTAAACAATTTTTAAATTTTATTTGTGCATAGTTAAATTGAATTAGTATATGTTTCAGGACAAGGCCTCCAAGGCTATGCTTGAAAAACTACGTGCCACACATCACAGTGGCCAGAAAGGTTTATAGGCCTTGATCTATACATTTGTAAGTATATTTAATATGTTAAATGATTTTTATTTTTTTTCCTAAGAAAAAGTAAATGATTGCATATTAATTAGTTTAACTAGTACATGTGCCATGTTTTGACAAGAGGAGAAATATGGTTGGCATCCAAACCAATTTGAAAAGGAAATGTTACAAAGCAAAAAATGGACTAATTTTGTAATTTGGATGAAGAACGAGGTATCAATAGTTGACTTTCAATAACTTAGTTGGATATTGTTCTGTTAATATATCAATTTGCATATCTTGTGTTGAGTTTCAATAATCTTTGAAGAGGTTATAGAGAGATACCTGAGACAAATAGTTACATTTGTACTATGTTTGTTGTGTTTGGTTTCTATTGGTCTTCTTGTCTTTTTGACTCAAGTGGATTGTTATTCATAGGTCACTTGTCATTCTTGTTGATCATGTGGATGTAGTTATCATTGAGTTTTCAGGTGGTCTCCTAAGTGAATAGACCAAAGGGTTTATCTCAATTCTTTGTTTCCTAACCTTTTATTATAAGACTTAAAGGGGGGCATGCATTAAAGTTACATTTTTGGTTATATTTCAAACCTTTGAAATATAATAGTGGGCATTTAAATTTTAATACGCACATTTTTTTTTGTTGAGAAGGAGACATCATTGGCAATAGGCATTAACTCTCCTTTTCCATAACAACTTTGGGAAGTACTAGTCTTTAATGTGATTGGTTTTAAGGGATATGAGGGAGAAAAGGAAGGAGTGAGGAACCATTTTGGGGGGGAATTCTTCTTTTTCCCTTGGGGCCAAGGAAGGAAGGTTGATATAATTTTATGATAACTATTAGTATTTATTGAAGTCCTTAGATGTAACCTTGTATTTCTATAATGGATGTGGTGGTACAATAGTGCATATGTTTTTTGTAGTGTTTTAATGAAGTATGAATCTATTGTATATGGCTTGAATAGTCTTGATAGTTAATTTGATTATGAACACTTGCTAAAATATGTGTAAATCATTGTAGAAATCAAGCTAACAAGAGTGAACTTTATAATATTACATAATGGGCGAATAAGACCTTGTCTTTACTCTAAGACATAAAGTTAGACAACAATGAACATTACTAAAAATATCGATGATAGCATTCTCATTAATAATTCATATAAAATGTATGAATGGAGAGACGATGACCTCATGAGATTGCATATTTAACTCAGACATGTTCAAAAACCATACAATTGACAAAATTGGCTTGATTAACTCAAAACCTAAGACATCGACTCAAAACACATTTTCTTTTTGCTTTCTACTTGCATACTTGACTCCAAAATTCAACAAAAGGCGTGTAAAATTGGCCTTCAATTCCCTTTTTATAGAATAAGGGAGCAAAACAAGCCTCAAGCCAAGTTGTACACATGTCACCCTCTCATTGGACCACAATACACACATTCCCTTTTGTAGTTATATTTACATATTCAAAATAGAGGGAAAAAGTGAGATGAAATATTTCCATTCGATGAAGAAAATGGACCCACCTTCCAAAAGGCATTCTATTGGAGAGAAGAATCTTCTAACCGTTGCAGCATATTCATTCCTTGAGCTAAAGAAAAAATATGAAAGAAAAAGAAAGGTCGACCCAAACTAGCATTCAAATCATCAGTGATTGATCTCTACCTGTGGTGTTTGCTATAAGAGACACATACTTTATGCATTTCAATTTCTTAGGCTAGACCTGTATTATACTTGACCAAATGTATATGTACTCTGCCTTTGTGCTCATAAATCCTATTCATCAATAAAAATATTTTTCCATTGTTCATATTCATCATCAGATGGCCAATTGAAATTAATGATTTCATCCATCTTTATTCTCTATGGAGCATATTTCACCATCACTGAAGTTGACTCTTTATCAAAATCCTCTAAAAAGCTGATAATGAAAGACAATTTCTCTAGAGAATCCTTCAATATAGCAATATCAACATGTTCACAAATCAGAACTGCATGTGAGGCAATAGTGGTATCCATTTGGTCCTTCCACACCTGTAGAGGCTTTACCTCATCGTATGTATGTTGGATATCTGATAGTAATGTCAACTCTACCTCATCATACTTATCCTTTACTTCTCTAATCCTTTGCTCCAATGGAGCGACATATCCATGTAACTTTTGTTCCTTAATTCCATCAACATATTTGTAGACTGGGATCACTCTGGGGTATCTATCTTCCTTCAATTTAGCCCCCACTGCCATGAATTTCAAATCACCAACCCTTGGAATCCACTTATCCAAGATTGGGATAGCTATATCCCTATCCCTCTGGGACAACCTTATTTCTTGTAAAATTGAAGAGTAATCTGTATGAAAAATATTTAATTTGCTTTGAATCCTATTGTTCATATGTTTGAGTACTGTATGAACAATATGAGCATTATTCTCATATATTGTATTTTGAGTTTGCTCAAGCAATTTCTTATGTACCTCAACTTGTTGAAGTAGTTGCTCCCTTGTAATCTCATCAATTGCATGTGGCTCCTCATCCAAGTTGTATGGTATTATGGTCATGGGATGTTCTAACAAAGGAGACGGTTGGGAATGTTCCACTGGAATGGTCGATGCAACTTGGCTTGAGCTAGTTTTTCCTTGAGACTTCAACATCTCTAATTTTCCTTTCCAAAGTGCTAGCTTTGTTTCTAGCTCAGCAACTCTCTATTGACTCTTATCTATTCAACTAGAAGATCATTATACTGTCCTATAAATTAGTCACTTTTAGTAGTTAAAATTTCTACAGTGTTTTTGGAAAACTTTGCAACATTCACCGTCATGTCTATTGCCTCTAGAGCTAGAGTGTCAGCAACTCTTCTTATAACCAATTGTCCACTAAAGTCAGTTGGTTCTGCCACAACTAGTTTCCTAGATCTCATAGATAATGACCAAATGGCCAAGGCATCCCATTCTTCACTAAATTCTCATCCATTGATTGTCAACCTAGCTTCTTCTTCAGTTTGAAATAATGGCCTTTTAGCTCTTCTTATGGTGTCCAATACAACATCAGCAATGTCTCATTCAAGCAATAATAGAACTCCACTTTTCTACACAAGCACCCTTCCTTCCTTAGTTGTAATACTTTTAAATTCCTTCTTCATGGATTTCATTACATTTGCTTGGATAACATTCTCAGGGAGTTCAGGATATAAACTCCTCTCCTTGGCTACATTCTCGGCATAAATTGGAACCTAAGCCCTCCAAGCAAAATCTTGAAATGCTCTTGTTTTAATAAAAGAGTCATCGTCCATAAATTCCTTACAAGCTTAATGTCTCAAGTAATCCAAGTAGCTTGTCCCACTCAACTCCCCTTTGTCCAATTTGAGGTTTCTTTCTATAGTATGTGCTACAACTTCCCTTAGAGGAGAAGGCATTCCCTGTTGCATCTCCTCGGGAGTGATTAATATTTCTTCTTCCTCAGTGTCCAGGTAGTAAAAAAAAATTCCCACCTCAACTTTTTTCTTCTTGGCCAGTGGTTTCTCTAATGGAGAAGGGCCTTTTAAGGTGAATCAATCACAATAACAACAAGCATAGCCTATCTAGAAGGTGATGAAACTGACCTAGTTGGAGAAGCTTCCCTTGACCTTTCTGAGGTAGTAGGGGTTGGCAATGTTTGTTGTTTCTTAACAATCTCCTTCCTCCTAGAATATATTTTGATCTTTTTTGGAGGCTCATAGGAAGGTATTTCCTCCTCATGTGAAAATTTTCCCTCTTCATTTTCCAATGACTCCCCCTTATCCTTAATTGTTCTTTCCCTTCTTAATACACCCACAACACTTTCAAAGTTTTTCAAAACATATTGTAGTCTTCCCGATTCTCCCTTGATATTTGGAAAAGGTTCATATCTAGGATTAGACTTCATGGCATTCTCAACCATCTTTTTGAAGGAAAGATACATGGCCTTCTTTTCCTCTTGCACCTTGAAATCCAAAATATTCTTGATAACATCTTCAAGGTAGTAGAATTTATGCAAAAATACACTGGTCCTTATCCTTTCCTTTATTGCAACAATGAAACCCTCAAGGTCATGGTTTCTAGGGTGCACTATCCTCAATTCATAGGGTTCCAAGATCTTAACAAAAGCTTTTAACCCTCCTTTAACCATCACAAAGTCTGCAAATGTTATCCATTCAGGGAATAAATACCCCTTCTTCTGATTTTCTGGCAGATGTGCCATTTTTACAGCTCCTAGTTGTCTCATTATTTCAATAAATCCAATCCTCAAATCTACATCCCTTGGTATCACATAAGGATTGATAGGTGTCCCATATACCCTGAATATAGTTGTATCTAGATAGGGAATGCTATCTCCCCAATTATGAATTATCTACAATTCAGGCCTCCATTCCATAGGTCTCAAGAAATCATGAATCTCCTTCAGGATCCTTGGTGGATCATGAATCAAGGATCTCCTCAGCTTGGAGGCAAACACATAATCAAACTTTTTATCATGTCTATCCAGAATCCTTGTCCAACACTGAATTGGCAGCTCAAGACCATCCTCTTTTGTCTTCAATGACCTATTTTTTCCAAAGTATTTCCTTCCCTTGTATATAAACATATGCATTAATAGGGAGTGCCACCAGAATTGAACCCAATTCTTTCTTTCCTTTAGATAAACCAAACCCTTGTGCATATGCTCTGCCAAGTAAGTAGCATAATCATAGACCACATTGAAAGCTCCATGTCAGATATGTCATGCCATGTACATATATTCTTTTGGCATAGTTTATGGTGGATCGAAACCAATGATTTGGCATAAGGAATAGAAGGTCTTCTTAAAGTAGTTAGAAAAATATTTCACAGGGAAAGGTTCCCTCTCATCTTTTCCAATCTTTATTTGTCTCTTATTTTTTCCATATCCTGTGGTATCAATATGTATTGGTAGCATTGTGGTTCTGAACAAGACCTTGGTATTTTCATACTCTTTTCTGAAAACATCTAGGTCAATAGGGATCATGTCTTCATTCCACTCAAACAATTCAAAGACTTCAGAAATTTCTTCTCTAGTAATCATGACCATCTCAGCGCCATCAAATGCCCTAATTACCCTAGAAACGAGGATATACCTTGCTGCAATTTCTTTCAGCAAGTCCACATCCATATAGACATTTGGGACCACAAGTTTTCCCATGTCTAATCTCTAGGTATTGCAAGTGGGAACTCCACAATTTCTATTTCCAAACCAATTCTTGAGCATGTGCTAGCCAGTGAAAGTTGTTTGAGCATCATTGATACAATATTTCTTATCTAGCAACCCCTCATAAATCTTAGGACCATAAAATATTACCTACCCCTAAGCTTTCTTACTTGTCGAGGGTTTGAGTTGGTCAACAATATCCTGAGAGAGTAACCTATTTGGGGTTTTACAACCAAACCCTTGGGCTTTGGGAGTCATGGAAAATTAGGTAGGTTCAAAGTAGGTTAGGCTTTTGACACAGGATAGATCAATACCTAGTGCTTAATTAACAACTAGAGAAAATTGGATATACAAGTTTTGAAGCACAAAAAAAGACCACACTTATGTGAAATTTTAAAGAAAAACAAAACAATTAAAACATGAAAGCTAATACAATTTGAAAGAAAGAAGTGAAAACCTACCTTAAATCAACATTGTTTAAAAGATAAATATTGTAATTTGACTTATGACTTTTTCATTCATAGGAAAATCTAAGTTGTTCGAGTTGCAGCTTGAAATACTTTGCACAATCTCTTGAAGGCTTTGAATTTACTTGCAATCCTGAATTGTGTGAGGAAAATAAGTTGTAATTAGCTTTAATGTTGAAAAAATAGCGGTTATGGGTGTCATGTCCACCATTATTGCTCGCTTGCGCAAAGAAAACGGTTCAATTAGCCATGCATCCAATTTTGAATAACAGCCATCAATCTCTTTCTAAGATGGCATAGAGAAGAGTTGAGATCAAGTCAACATGGTTTGAATTTTATTTGTCTTCATTCATTACCTCATTAGCCAATGAAAACTTGTTGACTAGAGACCATATCATCCTCTCCCATGGGCTCTGCGTCTTTTCCCAAGCGAACGAAATAGTCCACATGTCCATCATTCACATACCTCGCAATATTTTGGAGAGTACTTGTCTAAGTCGTGTGAGGTGTGTGATATACGACCAAGATTTTCCTTCAACATTGCAGGTGCACACATGTCAAAAATTCAATAACCTCACATCATTTCGGAGATCAATATTCAAATCCTGTGAGGTTTGCGAGCAACGACTGAGATGTGACCTTCAAATTGGATAGGCAAGATTTATACACATGCAATTAATGTTAGTTTTAAAATCATGACCATGACTAGGTTAACATGATTATAACCCATGAGGTGGACATCACAATAAACTAAAAAATAATAACAAGACTAACTTGGGAAAAATTAAATGGGGTGATATAACATTGAGCGACCGACAAACCTATGTAAGGGGGTGGGTAAAGATATGTTGATAATGACTTAAGTCATGACTTAAGTGACTAGTGACTGAATGAGAAATTCAACGAGGAATACAAAGCTAACAAGGTTTGATTCATCGGAGTAAGAAACAAATATCGCCAGAACACATCTTGTTGTCTCCTCGATAGCCCAAGCAAAGCATATCAGAGACACAAAATTATATCAAGGAAAGATGACATGTTGTCTCATTGATGGAACGATACAACAACTTGATGAAGATAGTTATTAATAAAGTACATAGTGCTATTGGTGATACAAAAACCTATCGGGTTGACAAAAAGCACGGTTTCCTCGATACAACAATGAGCTAACAAAAGAAAAGTGTATTGGGAGGAACGATTGCTATCGACGGAATATAAACAAAGTTTCCCCAATGAGCCGATAACACAAATAATGTCATAAATGATTAATTACACACCTAAGATATGATATCGGAGAGACTAAGGGGTGTCAGGGAGACATCATCCGATATCCCACCGATGCCCCGAAGGAATAACAATGACATACATTCGCATCGATGGGAAATATGGATATCAACTAGAGTAAAATCACGGTTCCACTAATAAAATAATAATGAATTCTTTTGAGTGATTTGGCAACCCAAGATATCGAGGAGATATTCAAATTAAATGTTCTCCCCGATGAAAAGATTGAGAGAAAGTGGGACATTAATGAACTAGAGCTGAGCAAAGTATACCTCAAATTGATCACTTTTTTGTCATAAAAATTAAAGAAGCTCATAGAAAGTGGGAATAGAGAAAAGGAGCTGAGAAAAATATACCTCAGATTGTATAGTCGAAGGTCGACATAAGCAATTTGACACAAGTAAGTATACCAATCCCAATTAGAAGGTTTTTCAGAAATAAAAAAGAACTATAAGAAGAATCTAGGGTTCTCACAACAATGGAGGAAAGCTTTGGGATACCAAAGACTAAAAAGAAAAAAATAGAGGCCAGACTCTTGAATCAAGATTTAATAGACCAGTGTCTTGGGTCAAGGTCGAGGCCTAAGAGGAGTGCACAATTAAATACTTCCATGGACAAACTATGGGATAAACACAAAGACCTAGGGGATGTCTGGACACCACAAAGAGGGTATGAATTGTTCATGTATCACTATAGAAAATAGTATAGGTTCCAACCCGTGTGTGATCCTTGGAGATTGAACCTAGGAAAACTAGTTGTGCCTAATGTATTTATCAGCGTGGAATTGATCAAAGAAATAGCTAACAAATATAACCCCAGGAGATGATCAATTCAGCTACACGATGGGTTTGAGTTCATTATCATTTCCAAAGACTTTATTTCTATTTTTTTCCAATTAGATTGCAGTATGCACCTATCATTCATAGTTAAGGACCTAATAACGGAATACCACCACATGGATACTAGTTAAAAAAGATGGAAGTTTCCCTTACACAAGCCCAGAGAAGATGGAAATCAACTTACAAAATTTTCTCACAATGAGCATCCTCCCTTTCATGAGGAATTGTTCAAGCAATACTTTCAATACACATACTATACTGCAGGACAAGTATTGGGAGTGGAGATCCCACCTCTTATGTCATTAGTCCCAATGGTGTTAGCAACAAATGTGCAAAGTAGAGATGCAAGGTCATTTGATTGTGCTAGCTACCTAGCCAATGTTTTAAATCAAGGATTGGAGAAAATAAAAAACAATAGTGAATATATTAATTTCAAGCATTATTCTTTGTTCATGCATTTTATTTTATGAAGGGAAATCTAGAGGGTTTTGGGGAGAGGAGATAAGGATAAGAGACACAAATGAGGATGGAAACTTTAAACCAATTCAGATGTGGACATCAATATGGGATAGTAGATGTGAAAGATCCCATTATTTGTATTTTGAAGAATATTTTGTTAAACCCTTGCTGAAATTGTTAGGATATCCATGTGATTATAACTTGTCTCCTGAGGTACAAAGGTTCCTTAGACCTAAGGAAAAGGATCCTTGAAGGAAATTGAACTACAATTTGGGATATTGGTATACTTATTTTGACTGCACTATAATTAGAGCATACAAGTTTGAAGGAGCTCCATACTTGTTACCAAAGATTTTTCCAGATATAGTAGCTTATTTGGAAATTGCAAGGCAATTACCTAAAGAAGATGCTAAGCATCTTAAGGGGCACAACAAGTAGTAAATTATGCCAAGTACACTATGCTCCGGGGAATTTACAGTTGTCTCTAGTGAAGGGTATGAGGATATTGACAAGAAACTGGCACATTATAGTCTACCATTGGGAAATGAAAGAAAGAGATTTAATTCAGAAAATGTTATCAATAGAGCAAGGTTGTCACAAGGGCTATCTAGGTATGTGCATCAATTCTCTGTGGATGATGTAATCAGAAATTGTGATGAAATTGTAACAATACAAAGGATTGCCAAATACAATAAGGTTGTGATAGCTGAGGATTGGAAAAGGAAAAATAATCCTTCATATATAAGGGCATTCAACCATATACAAGATCATCTAGAAAGGGTTGAACAATTGATCAATCATGAAGAAGAACTAACCATAGATGTGCCTTCTATGATCTTTGAGGCACGTGTGGAAACTGGCTCCAAAATGCATGCTAAGGAGATGGAACCCCTCGGTTACATACCCTCACAACCCACTCTAGAGATCATTTTTTTGTTGATACCGACATTAGTGGAGAAAGGGATGAAGAAGATAACGATGAGGAGGAAGATAAAATTGAATAGATAAGTGCACCAATTGTCACCAAATATGAGCCACCCAAAGAAAAAAAACATTTTCAAGTTTGAAACATCAAATGAACTTTTTGTTGATGTAAGAGTTAGGGCCAGACAAGAATTTGTTTCAGATAGTGATTTTGTCAAAACTTCAGAATGCAAGTCATTTTTTTATGAGCACAAGGGAAAAATAGTTAGGAAAATAATGAATAATTTCACTCCTGAGCAAGAGGCAATTTCCTTAGAAGAGTTAAGGAAAGAAGTAGATAAGGAGCTAGAATCCATTACACCTGAGAGAGGAAGAGAACTACTTCAAGAAGTTGGGGTCTTTCTTTTTCCTGGTTGGGATATTAGTTATGCTATAGTGTCTGATAGCTTCAGGAAGAGAGGGGATAAAAAATTGCATCTAATCGAAGAAGCTAGTGATAAAATGTATTCAGGATCAGGTTACAACCTAGATGAATCTACATTGTTGATTTGGTCACTACACCCTCAAGATAAGAGACCTGCTATTATCAGCAATCCAAGTTAGGTATTTGGACATCTCATGGTGCATAGAGTTGGGGATACTAATCCCATTGAAACTGCAAAATTGAACATAAATGTACCGAATTCAATAAAGCCCAAATTGAAAAGTTTGTGAAGGATAATGAAAATCTAAGGAAGGAGGTAGCTAGTTACAAAGACAAATCAACCTCTTCTTCTTCATCAGAGTTGTTTTCTCCATGGGTGGATTGTGAAAATAAAGTTTTAGATGCAATGGAAGATCTTATATATTGGAAGTGGTGTCACAAGAAAGCTCGGAAGAAATGCAATGAACTAGAGACAAAAATCAAAACTACTAAATTTGAGATGGCTTCTGAGATGATCAAACAAAGTTTTGAGAAAGTAATAAATCAGGCTGATCGGTATTGGGACCTCTTTGTAAAGGTGAACTCAACTTATCAAGAACATGGGAAGCTATAGGAAAGGGTGGAAGAAAAGAAAGAAGAATCGGTCAAGATGGAAGTCATGGATGAACAAATACTCCACAAATATAATGAATTAGTCAATCGACTTGAGGAGTTTCGTATTAGAATCAAGGTTGATCTCGATGACTTCGAGCAACCATTAGATATCCAATTTACTATGTTCTTTGATGGTGGGGGATTTAAAGAAAAGGATCAATGGAAGGATGAGTTGTTTGAGATATTACCACAAGCACTTGAGATAATCAATGATGAGGAAAATATATTGGATAACGCTCATAAATAGCTTGAAGGAATCATGTATCTGGAGTATAATATGAGGGATTTCTTGTCAAACATTGGCATTCACACCAGAGAGGATTACATCAGGCATATATCAGAAATGCACTTGTTCATTACTAGAAATGAAAGGGCTCTGAGTGTGGAGAAAGAAACTTTGCATCAAGACACGCAGGTTGATCAAGCACTTCATCATGGAGAAGAGAATCTCGTCGCATTCTAAGAAGTCATGAGTTCTCTATGATGACTAACAAAGCAAGTGTTATTGGCTACTATTGTTTCATTAAGTTAATTTTCTTATTTTTAACACATCACAATTAGTTAGCATTAGGAAAAGACAACTTTTCATGAATGGGCTTGTAGCTTGTCACTTCTCATATAATAAGGGAAATCAAGGCTCGATTTTGGATCATCATATCGTATTGCATTGATTTTATATAATGGGAAAATTTATGCAGTTTATCTATGCTATATGTCTATGTTGCATGTGAGTTTCCCTTCTTTGTTTTGTCATTGTGTATCTATGTTTTATTCATGTGTATACTTTTGTATGCATTTTTTTGTTTTACTATGGTCATTCCCCACTCCTTTTATTTTTTCTGGACTAAGTTATATTTATGAGTTTCAATATTTGAGTTTTAATCATGTGTTATGGTGTTTATATGTCTTAGTAAGTTCTTTATTGAAACCATTTTGTGGATTTAAATTCAAGAATGGTAATTTTTTTATTGTCACTTCACAAGCTGTGATCTTATCAAGAATTGAGATTCAGGAGAAATAAAATTTCATGGGCTTCTTTTCAACCTCTTAAATCATAAGAAATGTAGTGAATATTGCATTGAAAGAATAGGTGGTTGTTTCCTTGGAGCTTCACTATAAAAAGATCAATACCAAGAGAAATATTTCTTAAAAAATAGGAAAATGAACATATCCGAATGACACCTTTATCATTTGCACATCCATTTTATTGTAGGCCTAAAATCAGTTCTCGTGTCACCTCATTCTAGCCAATGAACATATTCAACATGTATGTTTAGTTGATAAGCTTAATTCCAGAGTTGCTTCAGTCTCTAGTATCTTGGAAGTGTGAAAGGTTGTAGGAGGTGATGCCTTGGTTGCTCATGGAGTACATCCTACTTGAAGTCTTTGAAAACAATAGCCATATCAAATTCCTTTTTCCCAAGTCCTACTCTCTCAAGTTTAACAATCTCAATCTCACTAATAGTGATTACTAAGAAAGGTACTTCCACCAACTCTACCAAATAGTTTACCATAGGAACAATAAAATCAGATGCTTTGAAAGGAACTCCATGAAAAACAAGCTCTCTAAATGGTATATCAAACTCTAGTTCAAAATATTTTAGATGAGGTTGCTCCCATAGCTGTGTTACTTGCTTGAAAAATCCTTGAAACTCTGCATTGATTTTATTTTTCCTATCCCTACCTTGGTGTTCTTCCTCAATTTCATCAGGATCACACATTGACCTTCTTTCCCCTCCTAAAGTTTGGATCACATCCATTACCTCCACATTAAACTAGACATCCTTGGTCTTCTTGGTTCACACCATGATATGGTTATGCAAATGAAAATGAAGCAAAGCAATCATCTCCTTCTCCGCTGGCTGGAAGAATCCATGCTTAATATTTTGATACATGATATTATCTCTCTCTTCTACTCTCATGGTTGAATACTAAAATCCGTTATGGTGGGCCTCTAGAGTTCTAACCATCTTTCTTCCTCTTCCACCAAATGTTGGCATATTTTACTAAAGTTTATTAGAATTGTTGCATGTTTTACATCATTGGAATGAAATATTAGTTGTAACTTTTTTGAATTTTTATTATGGTATGTGCACTTTGATATGATGTAATATGATTATGGTTTCATTGAACATATGTTGTAATATTAGATATATAACAGAAATATAATTATTGCATGAAATAAATAATAACTTTTCATTTTAAATGTTTTTTTTTGTAGGACACAAGTCTTCCAGAAGATCAAGATGATCCTCATGATGATACACAATATGTTGGTGGTACAGATCACATGGTAGAGGATGATGATGATGCAGATATAGAAGACACCGAGGCCGATGATGGTGATGATGTAGATACAAAAGACACCGAGGCCGATGATGATGATGATGACAATGACGATGACGATGACGATGACGATGATGATGATGATGATGATGATGATCACAATGATGATGATGATGAGGTAGTTTTTGTTAGTAGCCAGTAACATTCATGATCATATAGATTGCATCATGGATCATTGTTGATATTCATTATGATGCCTCTTCCATGGTTACTATCATATGTATCATTTTCACAACCTGCAGTACCATATTATTGAGTTGTATCATTTTGACATGTATTATTTTGACTTATATCATTTGGACATGTATCATCTTGACTTGTATCATTTTGAGTTACATAATTTATCATTTTTACTTATATCATTTGTACATGTATCATTTTGACATGTTATTTATCTACTGGCATATTTGACTTTCACTTGTTTTAGTTATATATGATGATGATATTATCAGTATTGACTTGTCAATTTATATATATTGAAAGTGGTCGATGATTTTAATTTACTACTCAGGATGGATGTGTCAAATTCAATTCAATTATAGATATTTGACTCACTTTTTTTAATTATAGATGATGATCATGTTATAATAATTATGTTGTTATTTAATCATGTGAGTTAAATAATTAAATTACTTACTCTATAATCATATGAGTTAAATAATTAAATTAATTTCTCTATAATCATATGAGTTATTTAAGAGGCATGATATATTTAACTAATTAAATTAAAATAAAACATATTAAATTAATAAATGGAAGTAAAATAAGAAGTATTTTTAGAAGAAAAAGAGGAAGAAACAATGAAAGCCAAACTAGAAGCAAACCAAAAGCAATCTTGGAAGCAAAACTTAGCATTATCTAGGAAGCAAAAATAGAAGCAATTTAGGTAGCAAACAAAGAAGTAATAATGGAAGCAATTTTAGAAGCAACAAAAGATGCAATAATAAAAGACATATTAGAAGTAACAAAAGATACAAAAATGGAAGCAAAGTTGGATGCAACAAGTGACATTATATTGGAAGCAAAATTGGAAGAAAAATTGGAAGCAAAATTGGAAGCAAAATTGGAAGAAAAACTCGAAGCAAAATCAGAAGCAAAATCGGAAGCAAACCTAGAAAAAAAACTGGAAGCAAAATTGGAAGCAAAACTAGAAGAAAAACTGGAAGAAAAATTGGAAGCAAACCTGGAAGCAAAATTGGAAGCAAAATTGGAAGCAAAACTAGAAGCAAATCTGGAAGCAACACAAGAAGCAAAACTAGAAGAAAAAATCGGAAGACAAATTGGAAGCACACCTGGAAGAAAAATTGGAAGCAAAACTGGAGCAAACCGTGAAGAAAAATAGGAAGGAAAACCAGAAGCAAACCGTGAAGCAAAATGAGAAGAAAAACTAGAAGCAAACCTAGAAGCAATAAAAGAAGAAAAACCAGAAGAAAAATCGGAAGCCAAACTGGAAGCAAACTTGGAAGCAAAATTGGAAGCAAAATTGGAAGCAAAATTGGAAGCAAAACAAGAAGCAAAATGGGAAGCAAAATTGGAAGCAAACCTAGTAGCAACACAAGATGAAAAACCAAAAGCAAAATTGGAAGCCAAATTGGAAGCAACAAATTTCGGTACAAAACTTGATGCAAAACCTGACACAAAATCCAATGCAAAACCTGGTGCCAAATTTGGTGCCAAAGTGAACATGTAGTTTAGCGCCGAGTTTGGTGCCAAGGGAAGTGCTCAATTCATGAACTCAAATGCACTAAAATTTGATGCTATTTTAGGCGCAAATTGCCTGTTTTGGTGTAGTGGGTCCTCATCAACCAGTAGATCATTGTTCTCCCAATCTAGATCATCATACGGGGAGGGAAAACAAGCCTACAAGGGTGGGATAGTGAGGGGAGCACCTTTTGACTCTCCTACAACAAAAGCTAAGGAAGATGACTCCTCAAGGTCTTCTTCACTCAAATCCTATGAGGTGAAAGTCATTGATCTTCCAAAGATCATTAAAAAAGTCAAGACATCATTTACCAAGTTAAACATGCACTTAACAGGAGTGCCATATGTTAACTAAATGGGAGATGAAGGAGGCGCCCAAGACCCACTATTCAACTTGTCAAAAGAGAGTGAAAAACTCGGGAGATGTTGCCTCCATTACTAGAATGGTTCAAGCCAAAGCATAACCCTCTCCCGAAGAAGGTAATACCTTCTTTCAACCTCCAATGGAAGTGATGTCATCCTCCAACTTACACTTCATTAGAGGATACATAATCCCCATAGAGGAAGTGGAAGGTGAGGAGGAAAAGGACATGGTCGCAACGAACACCACCGTGGTGTTCAACATGTCTATAGGATGGGAAAATGGAGGGATATCCAAAAGGGACATCAAAAGAGGAGGCTCCATCGAGGGAGAAATGAATACCTGCACCCTTTTGGGGTGCGGGTCATCAACATTCACGAGAGGAGATAGAAGGAAGATCAAGGTGATGGGAACCGAAGCAGAAGAAACAAAAGAGGGAGGCATATTAGGAGATTTCAAAACATGAGCTGCTAGCTCCTCTTCTACCTTCTGCAAGGTAGCTTACTCAACAACCAAAGCCTTTCTCCAACGCTTACACTCAAGCACAAGATAGTTTCGTCAACTCTGAGAACTAGAACTTGCTACTTGAGAAGGAGCAAGAGGCTCCTATTCCATCATAGGTGTGTCTTCCACAACCATTACCAGCAGAAGGGCAGCCTCTTAGATGGGAGAAGGAGTAGGAAGTACAGGATTAAAGACTGAAATAGGTGGAGAAGTAGAATCAGGTGCCTCGATAGCGGGCCTCTTCCCATTCACTACTAGAGGGGAAAGAGCAGTAGGAGGCTGCAAAGTCTGAGACATAGGGGCAACTCCATGAGGGCCCTTCCACTTATCATAGACAATGAGCCTCAACACTATGGGTAAGATAGGAAGTTCAAATACCTTACACTTGGACTTTTGCCAAGCAGGCACCATCAGACTCCCCATGTGAGGCATAGGAGCAGAGCTCGAAGGTGCCACAATAGGGTGAGAGGTAGAAGCGAATGAGACAAAAAAAGAAGAGGAAGAATCCTAGGCACAAGCAAACTTCCCCTTCCCCTTTTGAGAGGAAGAGGTAGCCTACTACTGCATGATCATGGAGGCTTTGACCAAAATCGATTAGGGGGAGATAGGGTAGGTCACCTTTAGCGCTATTCCCCCATTCTTGTATTTAACATAGGTGTGATACAACATGTTTGTTCTTGGAGGAAGCAAACCAACATGGCTAGGCCATAAGTGATCTAAAATGTAGCCCCCACACGACACCAAAGGTTTATATCCAGTTTAGTGCACAATGTGCATAGAGCCCTCATGAGAAAACTTCAAACACTTATGAATTACTGAAGCAACTGCATTCATAGAAACTAGCTAGGGGATGCCTAGTTTCACTCTAAACAAATTTGACTCTAGGATGATATCAAAAGTGTTGTGCATGTTTTTCACACACACCTCACCGTGGGTAGGGACCCCCTCTTTTCATTCCCAATGGGCTACTTTGCTCCCGTCTTGTTTTGCATGCCCCTTTCTTGGAGCCTAAATTGGTCATGTGACGTCAAACGATGAAACTCCCTTGACCAAATTCACCTACCTGAGTTTTGCTAAGTCGTTTGCTTTCGCGGAAGTGCCCCTGCAGGTTTCCCTTCACTCATTGCCCTGACGTCCTCCAAGCCTCATCCTTGCTCGCTCGATTCGCTTTTTCCTTCATTTTTTGACTTTGGGGACAGGTTTCCTATGGATTTGGGATGTTTTTGTGGTGCTTAAGTGAACTGCCAAGGTTTCGTTAAGTTTTGGGAAGTTGCAGAATTTTCATTCCGGAACTCCACCCCTCTGTGGCCATTTCTGGAGCTTTGTCCCTCCTTTGTCATTTTTCCTTTCATCCACCCTTGGCGTTCCGGCTCCTGGAACCTGACCCCTTCATGCCCATTTATGAAACTCCACCCCTTCATGGCCATTTTTGGAACTTTGTCCCTCCTTTTCCGTTTTTCCTTCCATCCACCCCCAACGTTCTAGCTCCCAAAACCCGGCCCCTCTATGGCCGTTTTCAGAACTCCACCCCTCCACGGTCGTTTCTGGAACTTCGTCCCTCCTTTGTCATTTATCCTTCCATCCACCCTGGGCATTTTGACTCCCAGAACCTGACCCCTCTGTGGCCGTTTCTGGAACTCCAACCATCCATGGCCATTTCCAAAACTCCGTCCCTCCTTTGCCATTTTGCCTTTCGTCTGCCCCCAGTGTTCTAGCTCATGGAACCCAGCCCCTTCATGGCCATTTCTAGAACTCCACCCCTCCATGTCTATTTCCAAAACTCCATCCCTCCTTTATCGTTTTGCGTTTCATCTACCCCCTGCGTTCCGGCTCTCGGAACTTGGCCCCTTCATGGTCGTTTCCGGAACTCCACCCCTTCGTGGCCATTTCTAGAACTGCATCCATCTTTTGTCATTTTTCCTTTCGTTTACCCCCGAAATTCTGGCTCTCGGAACCCGACCCCTCTATGGTCATTTTTAGAACTCCACCCCTTCATGGTCATTTCCAGAACTCTTTCCCTCCTTTGTCGTTTTGCCTTTCGTCTGCCCCCAGCATTTCAGTTCCCTGAACCTGGCCCCTACGTGGCCGTCTGGAACTTTCCTTTCAGGTTGCCATCCCTCCATGGTTGTTTTTCCTCTTGTCCATCGTCTACCTTCCCTCTGTCGTCCACCATCACCCATCACCCGTTGTTCGTCATCTTTTTTCCCTGTGGCGCCTGCACCCTAGATCACACATTAATGTTTATGGACCAAATGAGCTTGAAATATGAATATTATGATCTTTTGATGATGCATGAATGGATCTAACAAGGATTTTACAAGATTTGACTAAAATTTGCCTTGATTTATGTATGAAGGCACCTATGACACTTCATGTATGCAGGTTTCAAGAAGCCTACCATGGGTCCGTCTAGGAGACCCATTGAGAAACCTGAACAAGGAAAAGAACATAGCCCCTATTGCCATTCATTTTATGCCCACCTCTCTTTGTGGCACCCATCAATAGAGCTTGCATTAGAAGAAGGCATGTTCCAAGGAATTCAATGACAAAATGCAAGGGGGTGGCCTTGAAGATGCATAAGGGAGTTGTCCTACTTTTCACCAGATGATGGTGATCTTTAAGGGGTTGTCCGCCTGAATCGGGGGCAACCAATCCATTGGTGCCAGTCGTTGATGAGACCATTTGACCCAATGATGAAGGTTGCAAGTCTATCAAGAAAAGGGCAACTTTCAAGCAGTTTCAACTATAGTAAAAGGGAAATCAACTAGAAGACAAAACTGCTACAGCACCTGGGCACTAAAAGACAAAATAGAGAAAAAGATAAAAGATGTATTTTAAATTGCTGAATATTGTGGGGTAGGTGAAGCCCTAGTGCAATCAAATCTGGGCCACACAATGTAATTCAATCCTATCCATTCATTTATTCTTTGGAAAACTATAAATAGGGGTCTCCCCCTCATTTGTAAATGGTTGGAGAGCTGGTGTAAAGGCATTTTGCAGCAATAGAAAGCAAGATTGCATTATTTATGGATGTTTCCTTTTGAGTTTTCTCCTTATGTGTGCATGGTTCTACTTCCCATTTTAGTTTAGTTGTAGTTTCTTGAATGGAAGTGGTAATGGTGACTGTTGTTTTAATATTTGATGAATTTCCAGGTCATGCTTTTTATGGTTCATTGATGATGTATCACTTTGCAAAGCTAGTATGAGCTTCATTCTTTTATTGCCGCAAATTAGTTCAATTGCATGATGTGTGTGTGTGTAATTTGAAAATCTACAGTCCCTAGAAGATTGCACTAGTTTTGTGTAGCTGTAGGATCCTCTTGGCCAAGCAAAACCTAGTTTAGGGAGTTTTTCTACTGTAGTAGCCTCCATGATCACTGTTCATTCTTAGTTTTAGGTCTTGCAACTTACTCTCTTCCCTGCTCTTTTTCTTTTTTTTAATGGGTAACCTTAGGTAAGGTTCATTTCATATTATAAAGCTAAGTTCAATGATAAAATGTAGTTCAAGACTATTGTTTGAACCTGCAACAAACACACAACAACTCTCCCATCCTAAGAACTCCATTTGCAAACCCAACTTCTTGCACTTTGTAACTCATCTATAAGACTGCCTTGTGATTCCAGTAAATCACATTAAACAATTGAGATATTCCAAGCACTGTCAAGACCTGACATTAGAAACCTTGGGATAGTATTCTACAATCTGATTGTGGAAGATTTTCTTTCAAGAGAGGTGATGCACCTATGCATTACCTGTGTTGAGAAGTGCATAAGAAAACACATCAATAGAACTAGCACTAGAAGGAGGGCATGACATGTTGAGGCTACAAAGCTGAAAGTTGGTCCAAGTTGAAAGGAGCACTTTCAATGAAGAAATCTGAGATAGAGAGATCTCTTTTAATGCTGAAACATAAAATCAGAAAATTTTGAAGGCAAACAAAGTTGAGTTGAGATGGAGCAACATGTACAAATTGAAATCACTCTGCTACATGTAGATTTAAATAGAAGACTGAGGAAACCGTTGCAGCAATTCACATCAGTGGAAAAGTGCAAGATTCATTACACTCGTAGACACAATGAATTGGAGTGTCTAACATTCTTGGACAAAGTTGAAAGAGTCTTGCAGGGAGAAATTCCCTTTTGGGAAATCTATCAGCCTTTAGCCCATGCAGACCTAGAGGAAGAATTGACAACCATGGCAGCCAAGGCATTTGAAGAGATAATCCAAGAACATTTGAATAGCAAAGACGGACCAAGATAGGAGGAGGTGTTTATGTCTACTTGGTGCAGATTTCACAACGCACCTCACTTTGAATTCACTTGCTCATCATGCATGAACATTATCACTCAAACCCAGTGTTGTTTCAACGAGTTGAAGCAACCAAATTTCGATAAGGATGAGTCATTCCATGAGGAAAAGGAGTTGTCAAAATTTGGAGGACAACAAAGTAAAGATGAACCGAGAAATTGGACATGAGCTAGTGCTTGGACAACAAACACAGAATTTGAAAGTCAGAGAGAAGAAACCGATCCCCTTGAGACAATAGGCGGTCTCGATAAAAACTCAACTAGAAAGGAATTAGAAGGCCCTTTCTCCATCAGCAAAAGGCAGTCCTCTAATCTAGAAGAGAAGCTATTGACAGTTGATGATGAATCAATGAAGTTTGCAACAGCATATGCTAGGACAACCGACGCAGATGCTAAGAATCAGAAAGAGGAAAAGGTTGATAGCCTTGGTACAATAGAGAATGATGATGAATAAATAAGCGAGATTAGATTAGAAGACCTCTCCTTCATAAACGACAGCAATTGAGGATCTGAAAATGCAGATTTGGAGGAGTAGGAACAACCACTCACCATGGTTGTCTACTATTCAACTTCCTTCCCAAATGATGATGAGGACCCAGTAGTGGAAAGATATGACCAACTCGTCTCCAGATTAGCAAAGGATTTGTTAGAGCTGAAATACCAAGTGGATTTGGAGGTGTTGCTAATGCCGAATTGGTGCAGACTTCATGATTCATCGCACTTAGATTTTACATGCAGACTGTGCCAAGAAGCCATCAAGCAAGTCAAAGAACAAGCAAGGGAGCCAAGCACACCACTTCCTGCAGTTGCTTCAAGGATGGAACGTGAGGATCAAGAGCCTAAGCCAAGTGACAACCTAGTTGAAGGTAGTCCTCAAGAGGATGTTGGGACAACAATAGAAGGAAAACAATACAATCTCGAGCTTCTGAGCAACGAATTAGACCAAACAAGAAGGTTGTCCACCAGTCATCAACAATTTCTCCCTCTTCAAGAGAATTTTTCCACCATGGACGATAGGCTTTATGAAAAGTCCTTGGAGGGAGATTGCGTAGTGGATTTTGGTCCACTTGATGAGGTGCCATCAATTGATGACTTCTTTTCATTAGGAGTTGTACTGCGGAGGTATGCTCATGCCGAGGAAGAGCACATCCCAGAGGATGATAGCGATGCAGACATACTCCTTGAGCCTCTGAATGGTGATGCACTAGAGTTTTTGGATTGGGAAAGGGGTTCCTTCTTCGTCTATAGCGATAGTGAGCAAGGGGAAATGAGTGAACATCATGATGAGATGCATGAACAACAAAGAGAAGAAGACAAAGGTGTGGGTGCTAAGATAGCTTCCAATAGAGATGAAGCCCCTGGTCAACTACAAGATGCAACTTGGAGTCCTTCCAGAATGATCGTTATTGGTCCTCCTTCATATTCAGATGGCTGCAATAGGACAGATGTGTGCATGTCATTGTCCCACGACATTCAACACCACATAAATAAGGACAATACTTGGGAAAGGAGGTGGGACAACGTGTTTCCTTTTGAGGAAAACAATCAAGTAGACACTAGGTTTGCAGAAGATCAACAAGATGAAGTCTATCTTCTCAAAGAATAGCTAATAGGGATTGTCGATCCCACGCAAGATGTGGAAGAAGTGTTTTCTGCCCCGTTCTCCCTACCTTATGTAGGTTTGATTCCTGAAATGATGCACCGTCCACCATGCCCGCCCAAGGTTGTTGATGCAATGATCAACAATGTAGTGCTTGCTATTGATTGTCAAATGTTGCCACCTCCATGTGACGAAATCCAGGTTCTATCCTTCCTTGCTCATGTTAATTGTCATAGATGCACTTATCATTTTGATTATGGGAATGAGGGGAAACAGATGTGTTTATGGATTAATCACGGGTTTAATAAGCCTCCCTAATTGTTGATTCTTCATGATGTTGGGGTAGAACTTGAGTGTTGCAACGTTGAATTTATTTTTTTAGAATATAAATATAAATTTGCATGGTTAAGAATGATAAAGATTGCCCGTTTGCTTGTGCATGCACTACGAAATCCAATGAGCATTGACATCAGTTTGCCTTGCCTGAAAATAGTGCTTTATAAATATCTCTTTGTACATAGCTCATTTTGAGAAGTGTAGGTTTCCTATAAATACTCTGTTTTCCTTCTTTCAGTGGGTTAGTTGGTTTGTTGTAGGTTGCTTGCTTTAGAGTAGTTTATTTGTTGTTTTCTTTCATTGTCCCACTTTGGTTAGTTTTGGGTGTTTGCTTTGCTTCCGTTTTGTTGTTGCTTTGCTTGGGGTCCCTCTGCTTTTGGCTGGGCACATCTGTGCGCACAAGAACCATACTTATCACTTGGGGTTGTTCTATGTATTTCTTTGTCAAACTCTAATAAATTTTTTAGAGTGGATGGTGAGGATCTTCTGTTAGGGTCAAGTGATCTAGGTGTTTGATTCAAAGAGGATAAGTCATTGGTTGGTCTGATTTTGAAGTATTCTAAAATCTTATATCTCTCACACATTTTAATAATCTGACGGTTGTCGTAGGTCATTTGCGAAGTCTAGTTAAGTGAAAAATCTAAAATTTTGCTTCAGCACCACTGTGATTCTCAGTTCTGAGTGCGAGCTTCAAATGCTTGCGAGTTGAAATAAAAAGAATTGAAAATTGAAAATCAAAATAAAAGAAACAAAAAAAAGAAAGCAAAATATTGAAAATCAAAAGAAAAGAAATTCAGCCTTTTAGGGGTATCCAAGCAACTCTATCGGGGCTATGGATGCCTGGCCGGCAATAGAGCAATATTCGGGAGAATCACAATGATAACCTCATCGGGACTATGGAAGCCTGACTGGCAGTGATGCAATCTCTTAGATGCTTTTGGAGTTAGAATAAACTACGTAGCTTAACTTGATGGAGCTTAGGTTCTTGCAGCAATTGAAGGATGGGAATTAACACAATTGCACACACTTGGATTTTCAGCATACTGAAGGTTGGATTAACTAGTGGTTTTTATCCTTTGGTTGAGTGTTTGGTTTTTTTGCCCTAGCGTGAAGGTCGGAACCAGAGATTTTGGGTTTGTGATTCCATTTTGTCATCAAATTCTCTAGAGCATTTCCCCAGCGAGTCGCCATTTATTCTGCATGTTTTGCACACATGCCCCACCATGGGTAGGGACCCCCTCTTTTCATTCCTGATGGGTTGCTTTGCTCCTGTCTTATTTTGTGTGCCCCTTTCCTGGAGCCTAAATTGGTCATGTGATGTCAAACGATCAAATTCCCTTGACTAAATTCACCTACCTGAGTTTCGCTAAGTCTTTTTCTTTTGCGAAAGTGCCCCTACAAGTTTCCCTTCATTCATTGCCCCGACGTCCTCCATGCCTCATCCATGCTCGCTCAATTTGCTTTTTCCTTCATTTTTTGACTTTGGGGATAGGCTTCCTATGGATTTGGGATGTTTTTGTGGTGCCTAAGTGAACTGTCAAGGTTTTGTTAAGTTTCGAGAAGTTGCAGAATTTTCATTCCAGAACTCCACCCCTCCATGGCCGTTTCCAAAACTTCCTCCCTCCTTTGTCGTTTTGCCTTTCATCTGCCCCCTACGTTCCGGATCCTAGAACCTGGCCCCTCCATGGCCCTTTTTGGAACTCCACCCCTCCATGGTCTTTTTCAGAACTTCGTCCCTCCTTTTTTGTTTTGCCTTCCGTCTGCCCCTGGCGTTCCGGATTCTGAAACCCAGCCCCTCCGTGGCCATTTCCAGAACTCCACCCATCCATGGCCATTTCTAGAACTTCGTCCCTCCTTTTCCATTTTGCCTTCCATCCACCCTCGATGTTCTAGCTCCCAGAACCCGACCCCTCTGAGGCCTTTTTCGGAACTCCACCCCTCCGTGGCCGTTTCTGGAACTTTGTCCCTCCTTTGTCATTTTTCCTTTCATTTGTCCCTGGTGTTCTATCTCCTGGAACCCAGCCCCTCCATGGTCATTTCTGAAACTCCAACCCTCTGTGGTCATTTTTGGAACTCCATCCCTCTTTTTCCATTTTTCCTTCCATCCACCCCCGACGTTCCGGCTCTCGGAACCCGACCCCTTCATGCTCATTTTCGAAACTCCACCCCTCCGTGGTCGTTTCTGGAACTCCATCCCTCCTTTGTCATTTTTCCTTTCGTCCACCCCCAGCATTTTGGCTCTCAGAACCTGGCCCCTCCATGGCTTATTCCGAAACTCCACCCCTCCGTGGCCGTTTCCGGAACTCCATCCCTCCTTTGTCATTTTTCCTTTCATCCACCCCCGACATTCTGGCTCCCAGAACCCAGCCCCTCCGTGGTCATCTGGAACTTTCCTTTCAGGTCACCATCCCTCTGTGGTTGTTTTGCCTCTCATCTTTCGTCTGCCTTCCCTCTGTCATCCGCCATCACCCGTCGCCCGTCGTTTGTCATCTTTCTGCCCTATAGCACCTGCACCCTGGAGCACACATTAATTTTTATGGTCCAAATGAGCTTGAAATATGAATATAATGATCTTTTGATGATGCATGAATGGATCTAACAAGGATTTTGCAGGATTTGACTAACATTTGCCTTGATTTACGTATGAAGGAACTTATGAAAATTCATGTATGCAAGTTTCAAGAAGCCTACGGCGGGTCCGTCAGGGAGACCCATTGAGAAATTTGTACAAGGAAATTCACATAGCTCCTATCACCATTCATTTTATGCCCACCTCTCTTTGTGGCACCCATCAACAGAGTTGGAATTAAAAGAAGGCTTATGCCAAGGAAGTCAATGAAAAAATGCAAGCGGGTGGCCTTGAAGATGCATAAGGGAGTTGTCCTACTTTTCACCAGATGATGATGATATTTAAGGGGTTGTCTGCCCGAATTGGAGGCAACCAATCCATTGGTGTTAGTCGTCGACAAGACTGTTTGATCCAATGAAGAAGGTTGCAAGTCCATCAAGCAAAGGGCAGCTCTCAGGCAGTTTCAACTACAGTAAAAGGGAAATCAGCTAGAAGACAAAACTACTACAACACCTGGCACTAAAAGACAAAATAAAGGAAAAGACAAAAGATTTATTTTAAATTGTTGAATATTGTGGGGTAGGTGAAGCCCTAGTGCAATCAAATCTAGTCCACACAATGTAATTCAATCCTATCCATTCATTTATGCTTTGGAAAACTATAAATAGGGGTCTCCCCCTCATTTGTAAATGGTTGGAGAGTTGGTGTAAAGGTATTTTGCAGCAATAGAAAGCAACATTGCATGATTTATGGGTGTTTCCTTTTGAGTTTTTATTATTATGTATGCATGGTTCTACTTCCCATTTTAGTTTAGTTTTATTTTCTTGAATAGAAGTGGTAATGGTGACTGTTGTTTAGTTATTTGATGACTTTCCAGCTCATGCTTTTTGTGGTTCATTGATGATGAATCACTTTGCAAAGCTATTCTAAGCTTCATTCCTTTATTTCTGCAACTTAGTTCGATTGCATGTGCATGATGTGTGTGTGTAATCTGAAAATCTGCAGTCCTTAGAAGATTGCACTGGTTTTGTGTAACTGTAGGATCCTCTTGGCCAAGCAAAACCTAGTTTAGGGAGTTTCTCTACTGTAGTAGCCTCCATGATCACTGTTCATTCATAGTTTAAGGTCTAGGAACTTACTCTCTTCCCTACTCTTTTTTTTTTTTAATGGGTAACCTTAGGCAAGGCTCATTGCACATTATAAAGCTAAATTCAATGATAAAATGTAGTTCAAGACTGTTGTTTGAACCTGTAGAAAACACACAACTCTCCCATCCTAAGAACTCCATTTGCAGACCCAACTTCCTGCACTTTGTAACTCAACCATAAGAACGCCTTGTGATTCCAGCAAATCACATGAAACAATTGAGATATTCCAAGCACTGTCAAGACCTGACATTAGAAACCTTGGGATAGTCTTCTGTAATCTAATTGTGGAAAATTGTCTTTCAAGAGAGGTGATGCACCTATGCATTACCTGTGTTGAGAAGTGTATAAAAACACATCAACAGAAAGGAGCATTTATAGTATTGGGTCCTACTAGGACTGAGAGGGTGATGGAACTTATTGGAGGGACCGAGAGTCCATCGTGCGTATTTATTATGCTCTTTGATTCATCATACCCATCCTTATATAAGAAATTTATCAGCATAATCTCCTTTGTTATAACATTCACATGGCATGTAGGATCAACCAAAACACCAGTCACAATGTTCCTATTAATGCGAGTGGGAATGTACAGAGGAGAAGGCTCTCTATTCATGTTCATAGGCAGGTTCTGCGATGTAAAGATTATAACGGGTGATCCATTCCAAGGTTACACAAAAGGGATGGGGAGATGCATAAAAGAGGCCATGTTTACGTACCCTGAAAGGGATTTCTTAAGATACTTCAAAGGTTCGACAATCAGATAGTGACCTATCTATATTTCACTTCACAATGCCCATGGATCCTTTTAACTACACTGCTAGGGGTTGTAGGTTGGGTTGCAAGGCTATGCTCCCTGCAACACACAAACCTACAACACACCTAGAACATGAGAGAATATTTCTTCAACGTGCTATGAAATGGAACCAAAATAGTTCATGTCGGGTTCACCAAAATGTAGAGGAGGGGGACTAGCTACTTCAAGACCCAAGTCATAGGATGGTCCAAAGCAATGAGTTGTCATGATCTACTACAATCTTTTTATATGATTTGGAAGGGTTAAGCATTTAGGGTCGAAAATTAAGAGAAATCTAGTTGCTGCTATCCTTCTACTAACCCGAATGTTTTAGGAGGTCAAATAAGTCAATTCTTAGAGTCCAATCTACAATTCAAACAACTCACTGCCTAAGGACAACAATGTAGGACACAAAATTGAATGTGGCGCAATCAAGTCTCAATGGGGTGTTGGCATCTGTATGGACAGAGAGTGTGAAAAGAAGACAAAAACACTAGGGAATAAGCTAACAAATTGACTAAGAGGTTTTATGCTATACAAGAATATAAAGAAAATACAAAAACATAGTACAACAAGAAAAATTCTTTGACAACATTAAACTATAATTAACGTAAGAATGGTGAAAAGCTAGTACTGAACTTAGTGTAACTTGATTCCTTAAATAGCTCCAATCGAGAGGTACAGACACACAAAAGGATGGGAAAATGTGGGGGTTGTATTTAGAGGACTACCTTAATTAGTCGCCCACTTTGATGTTTCCACCTCCATGGACAATCGAATAGCAATGATTGTATGGAAATATGATAAAGAAACTGTAGAAATGGAAATACCAAGCAATACCCAAACAACAATATGCTACTACGTAAGTAGATGATGCAAAGGTAAATAGAAATGGATCTATATCACATTCTCAACCACGTTCTCTCAAGGCAAATGGAGGAAGGAGTGAGTTTGTAAGATCTCCAAATCCAACATTGTTGCAACAAGGAAGAGGAGCCAAAAAAGAAACAACTTGCAACTACAATGAAGGTGGTGAAACATGAAGGAGCTAAAAGTAAGTGTTAAGAAAGTGTGTAGAGTGAATTTTGATCAAGAAGTTGAAGAAGGAGCCAATCAAGAAGATAGCCATATGAAAAGAATAATGGAGGAAAAAGGGTCATTTGAAGTCGATCGGAGGAGAAGAAAGCATTAAACTTCATGTCCAATGGAGGACTGTAACACCTCTATAGATTCCAAAGGTGGGAATACTATTAGGACGATAGTGTGGAGTGTGTGCATCCCTGAAAAAATTCCTCCATCGACATGCAAAATAGTTGCTAAGTGGATGGGAAATAGAAGCGGATGTGGAAAATACATCATCGGGATCACATTTTCTAAGGTAATGGGTGTGTAAATGGGGAGTTTGCAAGGGGTGCAAATTCATGACATTATATTTTTCCCCCACTTTAGTGAGCATAAGTGTTAGTGAATCCATGATAAAGTAGAGTGAAAGAAGTCAAAGAGAATATACTTAAACCATCCAAGAAGAAAACTATATTTTTCCCCTACTTTAGCGAGCATAAGTGTTAGTGAATGCACGATAAAGTAGAGTGGAAGAAGTTAAAGAGAATATACCTAAACCATTGAGGAAGCAGACCATAATCTGACATGCTTGGAGGTGCAGGAGAGAGAGATGGCTCAACAGATACTCGATCCTATGGAAATTTGAACAAAAGCTTTATAGGTGCTCGGTCTCGGAGAAAGTGAACAAAGGTTCTATAGGTGCTCGGTCCTACAGAATGAAAACAGTTTATAGGTGCTTGGTCCTACAAAGGAGGTGCAATAGGTGCTCGGTCTTAAGGGAGGTCAGGTGTGAAAGGCTCTACAGAGTCTGATTGACCCTTATAGGAGCTCGGTCTCCCGAGCTTGATTGAAAAAGTAGCTTCACATGTGCTTGATCCTATAAAGCAACATGTTAATCCATAGAAAAAACATGTTAGGCAAGAAAAAGTCTTATAGACAGATAGACAGTCATATCACATAACAAGAAATTGAAAGAGAAGTTTGCAAAGGGGTCCCTCGAGAACCCTTAAAGATTGCAAGGGTTCCACGCAAAGGGATGCTCCATTTGAAACGAGATGACATTTTCGCAAATGATCCTATCATCAACGAATCCTTTTGAAATATTCTCTATTGTCAAGGAATCTAAAAAAGAAGAATGGCCTCCTCAAAGGAAAATTCTCAATTCTTTTTGCTACGAATTCAATAAATCAAAATAAAATCTTGCTAAGGAGATCCTTATTGAAGGATGTGATTTTGAAAAAATGTAAGAATTTCCAGCAAGGTATTCATTGGCCATCAAATAAACCTTATTGAAAATTGAAGTAGGAGCCCCCCTTAGGCTGGTGTGTACTACTTAGAGGAGCATGTGACATCCCAAGGAAAGGAAGAAAATGCAGAGATGTTGTGGCCCATGATACATGACAAGATGTAGATGTGGAAATGTTGTCACACACATGAGGGACAACACATAGGCACCACAACATCAAGAAGCAAGTAAAGAAGAGAGAAACATAAAAAGAGAGATAAGCAAAGATGAAGAAAACAAGAGATAAGGGGATATGAGAATTCAGGGTTAGATCAACTCATCAACATAGGTAACATGTAGTGTAGGAGTGAAAGATCATCAATCCCAGGAATTCACAGATATGAAGAATAGCACATGAAGACAAAATAAAAATTAAAAAATGGGTCAACATGGAAGGGAGGCCTAAATTCCCCCAACACTTTGCATTGTCCCCAATTGTCAAAAATCAAGGTACAACATATAGAAGAATGATGCAACACATAGAGGAGGTTTATGACACAATATCACTCATGTATCCAAGCACTTACAAGGGTGATAGGGGTCCTCCAAGAACACACAAAAAAAAGAACAGGGGAAACACAACACACACACACACAAATCTAGTCTATAGGTAAAGAAGAGTTACTCCCCTAGTCCTCATCAACCAAGAGGTCATCGTTCTCCCAATCTAGATCATCATACGGGGAGGGAAAACAAGCCTACAAGGGTGGGATAATGAGGGGAGCACCCTTCAAATCTCCTACAACAAGAGCTAAGGAAGAGGGCTCCTCAAAGTCTTCTTCACTCAAATCCTCTAAGGTGAAAGCCATTGATCTTGCAAAGATCACTGACAAAGTCAAGACATCATTTACTGAGTTAAACATGCACTTAAGAGGAGTGCCATGTGTTAACTGAATGGGAGATGAAGAAGGTGCCCAAGATCCACTATCAATCTCATCGAAAGAGATAGTGACAAAGTGAAAGTATAACCCTCTCCCAAAGAAGGCAGTCTCTTCTTCTGACCTCCATTGGAAGTGAGGTCATCCTCAAACTTACACTTCATCAAAGGATGCATAAACCCCATAGAGAAAGTGGAAGGTGAGGAGGAAGAGGACAAGTTCACAACAGACACCACCATGGTGTTTGAAATGTCTACAAGATGGGAAAATGGAGGGATATCCAAAAGAGACATAAAAAGAGGAGGCTTCGTTGAGGGAGCGATGAATACCTGTACCCTTTTGGGGTGAGGGTCATCAACATTCACAGGAGGAGTTAGAAGCAAGATCGAGGCAACGAGAATCAAAGCAGAAGAAATAAAAGAGGGAGGCATAGCAAGAGATGTCAAAACAGGAGTTGTTGGCTCCTCTTCTACCTTCTGTGAGGCAACTTGTTCAACTGCTAGAGCCTTTCTCCGACACTTACGCTCATGCACAAGCCAGTTTGGTCAACTTCGGGAACTAGAACTCACTGCTTGAGAAGGAGCAAGAGGCTCCTATTCCACCATAGGTGTTTCCTCCAAAGTCGTTACTAGTGGAAACACAACCTCCTAGACGGGAGTAAGAGTAGGAAGCACAGGAGTAGAGACTGGAATAGGTGGAGAAGAAAACTCGAGTGCCTCAATGACGGGCCTTTTCCTATTCACTCCTAGAGGGGAAAGAGCAATAGGAGGCTACAAAGGCTGAGACATAGGAGCAACTCTATGAGGACCCTTCCCCTTACCATAGACAATGGGCCTCAACACCATGGGTAAGACGAGAAGTTCAAATACCTAACGCTTGGCCTTTTTCCAAGTGAGCACCATCAGACTCTCCATGTGAGGCATGGGAGCAGAGCCCAAAGGCGCCACAATATGGTGAGAGGTAGAAGCAGATGAGACAAAAAAAGAAGAGGAAGGCTCCTAAGCACAAGCAGACTTCCCCTCCTCCTTTTGAGAGGAAGAGGTAGCCTGTTGTTGCATGATCATGGAGGCTTTGACTAAAATGTCATAGGGGGAGATAGGGTAGGCCACCTTTGGCATTATGCCCCCATTCTTGTATTTAACATAGGTGCGATAAAATAGGTTTGTTCTTGGAGGAAGCAGACCAACATGGGCAAGCCATAATTGATCTAACAAGTAGCCCTCACGTGACACTAGAGGTTTATATCCAGTGTTGTGCACAACATGCATAGAGCCCTCATGAGAAAACTTCAAACACTTATGAATTACTGAAGTGACTATGTTCATGGAAACTATCTAGGGGATGCCTATTTTCACTATGAACA
This sequence comes from Sequoiadendron giganteum, assembly GCA_007115665.2. Lineage (NCBI taxonomy): Eukaryota > Viridiplantae > Streptophyta > Pinopsida > Cupressales > Cupressaceae > Sequoiadendron > Sequoiadendron giganteum. The sequence goes on along the minus strand of CM021103.1, from coordinate 345,536,272 downwards.
AATTTGGATCAAGGATGATATTAAAAGGAGCATTTACAGTTCTGGGTCCTACCAGAACTGAGAGGGTAATGGAATCGATTAGAGGGACTGAGAGTCTATCATGCGTACATATTGTGCTCTTTGATTCACTATATCCATCCTTATGTAAGACATTTATTAGCATAATCTCCTTTGTTATAACATTCACATGGCATCTATGATCAACCAAAATACCAGTCACAATGTTCATGTTAATGCGAGCGAGAATGTACATAGGAGAAGGCTCTCTATTCATGTTCATAGGTAGGTCCTATGATGTAAAGGTTATAACAGGTGATCCATTCAGAGATTGCACAAAAGGAATGGGGAGATGTATAAAAGAGGCCATGTTTACACACCCTAAAAGGGATTTCTCAAGATACCCCAAAGGTTCGACAATTAGATAGTGACCTATCTAGATTTTTATTCACAATGCCCATAGATACTTCTAACTATGCTTCTAGGGGTCATAGGTTGGGTTGCAAGGCTATGTACCCTGCAACACATAAACCTACAACAAACCTAGAATATGAGAGAAGATTCCTTCAAAATTACAAAATGAAACCAAAATATTTTATGTCGAGCTCACCAAAATGTAGAGGGGGACCAATTGCTCTGAGACCCCAGGTCATGGGAGGGTCCAAAGCAACAGGTTGCCCTGATCTATTGCAATATTTTTATATGATTTGGAAGGGTTAAGCATTTAGGGTCGAAACGTAAGAGCAATCTAGTTGCTACTATCCTTCTGCTAACCCGAATGTTTCAGGAGGTCAAATGGGCCAATTCTTAGAGTCCAATATACAACTCAGATAACTCACCTCCTAAGGACAATAGCATAGGACACAAACCCCAACATCGCACAATAGAGTCTCAGTGGGGCTTTGGCATCTATATGGACATAGAGTGTGAAAAGAAGACAAAAACACCATGAAATAAGCTAAAAAATTGACTACGAGGTTTTTTTCTATACCATAATGTAAAGAAAATATAGAAACATAGTACAACAAGAAAAATAATTTAATAACATTAAACTAGAATTGACGTAAGAAGGGTGAAAAGAGAATACTGAACTTAGTGTAACTTGATTCTTCAAATAGCTCCAACCGAGAGGTACCTACACACAAAAGAATGGGAAAATGTTGGAGCTATATTTAGAGGACTACCTCAATCAGTCCCCCACTTTGGTGTTTCCACCTCCATGGATATCTAGATAGCAATGATTGTATGGAAAGATGATAAAGAAAGTGTAGAAATGGAAATACCAAACAATACTCAAACAAAAATATGCTACTATGCAAGTATATGATGCAAAGGTAAATGGAAATGGGTAGATATGGTTGGGAACAGGTGCCTCAACTTCTGGCTTAGACCTCTAAAAAGACATGGCAAAATTATCATCTTTCTACGCCTTTACCTCTCTACCGTTGAGAGTCTTTCATAGAGGCATGGTCTAGCGGTTTACCGCTTTACTGCAGGCCTTTATCAGCATGTCCACAGTTGGGCAATGTCACCACCATATTGCAGGGTCTTTGTCTCAAGCTGGTGGTAGCACGGTTGACGGGCGACAATGAAGAAATGTTCACCGCCATACCACGGGTATACCTCAGCGATGGTGCGGAGGCACGGTGAAGGGCGGTGGTCAAGATGACGATTACCGCCTTACCATGGGTATCCTTCAGTGAGGCCAAAGTGGTTGCGGTTAATAGCTCGTGGTCTGCGAAGAACTCTTACTTCCCTACTGTGAAGGCCTTTTGGCCATGTCACAGTGATGTGAAAAGTCATGGCGATCAATGTTAATAGTTATCTCCTTGCTGTGGAGGTCTTGTGGTCGGGGCCCGATAGCATAGTGGAGCTCAATGGTTGGCTCAGGCGGTTATCGCCATACCTCGGGAGGCTAAGCAGTGGCTTCACCATACCATGGAAGATCATGTTGAGCTCAGCGGTGGCACGGTAAGAGAATCTCAAAGCTCGAGTGGCAATTTTGACTCATGGTCAAAGCGATAAGCGAATGGGAAGGTGACGCATGGCAAGAAATCAATACTTGATTGGTCGATGTCTGGAGTAGTGAAAGTAGTAAATGCAAGATGTGTTTTGGTTGGTGAAAAAATCCGATTAAGGCAAGGAAGTTAATGCTTGGGCGGCCCAATGCAGAGAAGATTGGTCAAAAGATCATATTCCTTTCAAGCGGTATCAGAGCTTAGCCAGTTGTGTTATCCTTGTTAGTAAGGCAATGTTGGTTGCAAAAGTTTTTTCCCAGATAGAGGGAATTGATTATGGAGAATTTTTTTCCCTTGTAGCAAAGCTGACATCCATTAGATTTATGTTGTCATTGGCAACAGCATATGACTTGGAGATTGAGCAGATGGATGTGAAGACAACGTTTCTCCATGGAGAGATGGAAGAAGATATTTATATGTCCCAGCCTGAGCACTTCGTTAAAAAAGGTAAACAAAGTCTGGTCTGTACATTAAAGAAATCTCTGTATGGTTTGAAGCAGTCTCCTAGAATGTGGTACAGAAATTTGACACTTTTGTGTTGTCTATCGAATTTGTGAGATCAAAATATGATCATTGTGTTTATTATAAATCTAAATATGATTGTGATCTTATTATTACCCAGTACATGGATGATATGTTATTCATAGGAAATAGTAAGTTTATGATTTCTAATCTTAAATCTCAGTTGTCTGCAAAGTTCAAAATGAAAGATCTGGGTGCAGCAAGGTATATTCTGGGGATGGAGATAACCAGGGACAGAACAAGCAGAAAGCTCTAGGTAAGTCAAAGTAAATATGTTAATACAGTTCTAGAGAGATTTGGTATGGATGATTGCAAGCAACTAGTTGTTCCAGTTATGCAGGGAACAAAACTATCTATTGAAGACTATCCTAAATCTACTACTGAGATGGAGGACATGAACAGGGTACCTTATGCTAGTGTTGTTGGAATTTTAATGTACGCAATGGTCTATACAAGACCATACATTGCCCAAGCAGTGGGAGTTGTTAGCCGTTTTATGAAAAATTCAGAAAGATCACATTGGGATGTTGTGAAGAGAGTGTTTAGATATTTGAAGGGGAATTCAAAATATGCTCTGTGTGACCATGGGAGTTCGGTTGCATCGCAAAGAACACTCAACATTCATGGATATGTGGATTCTAATTGGGCAGGGGACATTGACAGCAAAAGATCCACAAGTGGATACACTTTCATGCTAAATGGTGGTGCAGTCAGTTGGATGAGCAAGTGACAGGTTGTAGTCACTTTATCCACTACAGAGGCTGAATACATGGCTACAACACACGCCTACAAAGAAGTAGTTTGGTTGAGTTGATTGTGCTCTGATATTGGTTCAACACAGGGCAGATCACAATTTGTTGTGACAGTCATAGTGCCATTTGTTTGGCAAAGAACTCGACTTTCCATGCCAGGACAAAGCACATTGATGTGCAGTATCACTTTGTGAGGGATATGGTGGAAGATGGAAAGATATGTTTGGAAAAGGTTGACACCTTGAAGAATGGTGTAGATGCATTAACAAAGCCAGTGAGCATGAACAAGTTCAGTTGGTGCATAGATTCGATGGGCCTTGGGGCCTATGATCGTTAGTAATTTTCTAAGTCTAGAGGAAGCCAAGAAGTCTTCATCAAGTGGGAGCTTGTTGGGAATAGGTGCCTCAACTTCTGGCTTAGACCTCTTAAAAGACTTGGCAAAATGATCATCTTTCTAAGCCTTTACCTCTCTATCGTTGAGAGTATTTCATAGAGGCGCGGTTTGGCGGTTTACCACTTTACTACGGGCCTCTATCAGTATGTCTAAGGTTGGGCGGTGTCACTTCCATACCATGGGGTCTTCGTCTCAGGCTGGTGGTAGCGTGGTTGATGGGAAAGAGTGAAGCAATGTTCACTGCCATATCGTGGGTATAGCTCAGAGATGGTGTAGCGGTGCGGTGAAGGGCAGTGATCAAGATGACGGTTACCGCCTTACCGTGGGTATCATTCAGTGAGGCCACAGTGGCTGCGGTTAACGGTTGGCAGTTTGTGAATAATGCTTACCACCCTACCGCGATGACCTTTTGGCCATGTCGTGATGGTGCGGTAATCCATGGAGATCGATGCTAATGGTTACCTCCTTACCATGGAGGTCTTGCGGTCGGGGCCTGGTAGCACGGTGGAGCTCGACGATCGGCTCAGGTGGTTACCGCCAGATCATCGGAGGCTTTGCTTAGCCTCATGGTTGAGCGGTGGCACCACCATACCGTGGAAGATTGTGCTAAACTCGGTGGTGGCATGGTAAGAGAAGTTTAGAGCTTGAGTGGAAATTTTGACTCATAGTCAAAGTGATAAGCGAATGGGAAGGCGACGCGTGGCAAGAAATCAATACTTGATTGGTCGATGTCTGGAGCGGTGAAAGCAGTAAATGCAAGACGTGTTTCGGCTGGTGACATAATCCAATTAAGGCAAGGAATTTAATGCCTGGGCGGCCCGATGCAGAGAAGATCGGACAGAAGATCAGATTACTTGATTGGGTGATCAGTACATCATTAAGACTTGTGATTGGTTGGAATGTTAAATGTGATGTAAGACTTGCACAATCAATTACATCATTGATATAAGTCAATCAAAGGGTGACGGTAATATGGTGTGTGAGAGCATGACATAATAGAATAGAATTGTATTCATTGTATACTATAAGAGTATTGTAACAGTGTGTGCATGAAAATACTCAAGTCTGTTGCTGTGAGCTAACAATCAAAAAGTGAGGATTGTGATCTTTGTATGTAATTTATTTTATTGTAATGCAAAGTGTCTTCTTTTGGTGTGGTGGGTTTCTTCCCGAAAGGGTTTTCCCACGTAACTCTGGTGTTATTTGTGATTGCTTATTTTTGTTATCTCTTCTACTTTGTATGTGTTTATCTCAGTTATTTTAAGAAGCTTTAAAACTGGTTTTTTGTACTTCTCTTATGTTGTATTAGTGTTAGGAAAGCGATTCCACACCTCTATTTTCCTTTCAAGTGGTATCAGAGCTTGGCCAGTTGTGTTATCCTTGTTAGTAAGGCAAGTTTGGTTGCAAAAGGTTTTTCCCAGATAGAGGGAATTTATTATGGAGAAATTTTTTCCCCTGTAGAAAAGCTAACATCTATCAGATTTATGTTGTCATTGGCAGCAACATATGACTTAGAGATTGAGCAGATGGATGCGAAGACAACGTTTCTCCATGGAGAGATGGAAGAAGAGATTTATATGTCCCAGCCTGAGCACTTCGTTGAACAAGGTAAACAAAGTTTGGTCTATAAATTAAAGAAATCTATGTATGGTTTGAAGTAGTCTCCTAGAATGTGGTACCAGAAATTTGACACTTTTGTGTTGTCTATGGGATTTGTGAGATCAAAATCTGATCATTGTGTTTATTATAAATCTGAAAATGATCATGTGCTTATTATTACCCTATACATGGATGATATGTTATTCATAGGAAATAGTAAGTCTATGATTTCTAATCTTAAATCTCAATTGTCTGCAAAGTTCGAAATGAAAGATCTAGGTGCAACAAGGTATATTCTAGGGATGGAGATAACTAGGGACAGAACAAGCAGAAAGCTCTGGGTAAGTCAGAGTAAATATGTCAATACAGTTCTAGAGAGATTTGGTATGGATGATTGCAAGCAGCTAGTTGTTCTAGTTATGCAAGGAATGAAACTATTTGTTGAAGACTGTCCTAAATCTGCTACTGAGATGGAGGACATGACTAGGGTACCTTATGCTAGTGTTGTTGGCAGTTTAATATATACAATGGTTTGTACAAGACCATACATTGCCCAAGCAGTGGGAGTTCTCAGCCATTTTATGGAAAATCTAGGAAGATCACATTGGGATGTTGTGAAGAGAGTGTTCAGATATTTGAAGGGGACTTCAGAATATGCTTTGTATTACCATGGGAGTTCGGTTGCATCACAGAGAACACTCTATTTGTGGATATGCGGATTATGATTGGGTAGGGGACATTGACAGCAGAAGATCCACCAGTGGATACACTTTCATGCTAAATGGTGGCACAGTTAGTTGGATGAGCAAGCAACAGTTTGTAGTCGCTTTATCCACTACAGAGGCTGAATACATGGTTGCAACACACACCTACAAAGAAGTAGTTTGGTCGAGTCGATTGTGCTCTGATATTGGTTTCAATGCAAGGCAGATCACAATTTGTTGTGACTGTCAGAGTGCCATTTGTTTGGCAAAGAACTCGAATTTCCATGCCAGGACAAAGCACATTGTTGTGTAGTATCACTTCGTGAGGGATATGGTGGAAGATGGAAAGATCTATTTGGAAAAGGTTGACACCTTGAAGAATGTTGCAGATGTGTTAACAAAGCCAATGATAACGAACAAGTTTAGCTGGTGCACAGATTCGATAGGCCTTGGGGCCTATGATCGTCAGTAGTTTTCTAAGTCTAGAGGAAGCCAAGAAGTCTTTGTTAAGTGGGAGCTTGTTGGGAATAGGTGTCTCAACTTCTAGTTTGGACCTCTGAAAAGACTTGGCGAAATTATCATCTTTCTAAGCCTTTACCTCTCTATTTCTAAGAGTCTTTCATAGAGGTGCGGTCTGGCAGTCTGGCAGTTTACCGCTTTACCGTGGGCCTCTGTTGGTATTTTCACAGTTGGGCGATGTCACCACCATACCGCGGGGTCTCCGTCTGAGGCTGGCGGTAGCACGGTTGACGGGCGACAGTGAAGCAATGTTCACCGCCATACCGCGGTTATAGCTCGGTGAAGGGCGACGATTAGGATGACGATTACCGCCTTACCTTGGGTATTGTTCAGTGAGGCCACATCGGCTGCGGTTAACGATTGGCAGTCTGCGAAGAACGCTTACCACCTTACCATGATGGCCTTTTGGCCATGTCGCGATGGTGCAGTAAGCCGTGGTGATCAATGCTAATGATTACCTCCTTACCGTGGAGGTCTTGCGGTCGGGGCCTGGTAGCACGGTGGAGCTCGACGATTGGCTCAAGTGGTTATCGCTAGACCGCAGGAGGCTTTACTTAGCCTCGCGGTTGGGCGGTGGCACCGTCATACCATGAAAGATCGTGTTGAGCTCGACGGTGGCACGGTAAGAGAAGCTCGGAGCTCGAGTGGCAGTTTTGACTCATGGTCAAAGCGATAAGTGAATGGGAAGGTGACATGTGGAAAGAAATCAATACTTGATTAGTCAGTGTCTGGAGCGGTGAAAGCAGTAAATACAAGACGTGTTTCAGTTCGTGACAAAATTCGATTAAGGCAAGGAAGTTAATGCCTGGGCGGCTTGATGCAGAGAAGATCGGTCAAAAGATCAAATTACTTGATTGGGTGATCGATACATCATTAAGACTTGCGATTGGTTGGAATGTTAAATGCGATGTAAGACTTGCACATTCGATTACATCATTGATATAAGTCAATTGAAGGGTGGTGGTAATATGGTGTGTGAGAGCATGACATAATATAATAGAATTGTATTCATTGTATACTATAAGATTATTGTAACAGTGTGTGCATGAAAATACTCAAGTCTGCTACTGTGAGCTAACAATCAAAGAGTGAGGACTGTGATCTTTGTATGTAATTTATTTTACTATAATACAAAGTGTCTTCTCTTGGCGTGGTGGGTTTTTTCCCGAAAGGGTTTTCCCATGTAACTTTGGTGTTATCTGTGATTGCTTATTTATGTTATCTCTTTTACTCTGTATGTGTTTATCTCAGTTGTTTTAAGAAGCTTTAAAACTGGTTTCTTGCACTTCTCTTCTGTTGTATTAGCGTTAGGAAATCGATTTCGCACCTCTGTTTTCCTTTCAAATATCACCTTCTCAACCATGTGCTCTCAAGGTAAACTGAGGAAGGAGTGATATTGCAAGATCTCCAAATCCAACGCTACCGTAACAACGAAGAGGACGAGCCAACAAAGTAGCAACTTCCAGCTACAATGAAGGTGGTGAAATATGAAGGAGTTGAAGGTGAGTGTTGAGCAAGTGTGTTAAGTGAAATTTGATCAAGAAGTTGAAGAAGGAGTCAATCAAGAAGATAGCCATTTGAAAAGAAGAATGGAAGAAAAAGGTTTGTTTGAAGTCGGTTGGAGGGGCAAGAAGCATTACACTTCATGTCTAATGGAGGAGTGTAACACCTCCGTAGATTCCAGAGGCAAGAATCCTGTCAGGATGGCAGTGCGACACACAAACATCTATGTGGCGCGCACACGTCCCTAACAAAATTCCTCCATCGAAACACAGAAAAGCCCCTAGGTGGATGGTAAATGGAAGTGGATGTGGAAAATACATCACCAAGATCACGTTTTCTAAGGTAAGGGGTGTGTAAATGGGGAATTTACAAGGGGTGCAAATTCACGCCATTACAGTTATATTTCATATTTTTTTTGGCTAGTTTTGGTTCTTGGAGGTGGAGGGTTTGTGGAAAACCTCCTTGGAGTTTTACTCTTTGAACTTTAGTAATAGTTGTTGCTATTTGGAAATCTTTGTGTACTTTTCTAAGTTTTCTTTAATTAATAAACTTATTTTTTGTTGGCCCACAATTGTCGTTGCACCAAAAGATCGACCTGTCAATGCCCGATACAACTGCCAGAGTTAATGGATCCACGGGAGGCGGTTAGTCCATGCCACGAATCCTGAGGGGAGCGCTGACCATCTGCCAACAAACTCCCCCTCAACATTACCCGAGGGGATTCAAACCCGACACCTTTGGCTCTGATACAACTTGTTGGCCCACAGTTGTCGTTGCACCAAAAGATCGACCAATCAATGCCCGATACAACTGCCAGAGTTAATGGATCCACGAGAGGCGGTTAGTCCATGTCACAAATCTGGAGGGGAGCACTGAACATCTGCCAACATCTTTCCCCCACCCCCTCAAAAACTTGAAAAAAATAATAACATTCAATAGTCTCTTCAAATAAATATCTATGGTAAAAAATAATTAAGCAAGACAATCACCTAACCTTATAAATTAATGAGTTGAGGTTTTCAAGATATTGAAATAAATGCATAAAATTTAGATGAATAGAATAATGATGCTTCAAACTTTAGATTTAATTTTTTTCATATATCATTAATTGATTCATCAATATGTCATAAAAATCTAAATTACTAGACAACCACTTTAGGGTTGAGAAAATTATTGTCCATTGTCCTAGTTCACTTTCATGTCTATATCTAGGATGTGGATATGAACATTAATTTTGATGTAAGGAGTTTGTACACTTTTATGGTTTGCAACTAATGTCTAAAAAGAAGGGTTATTGGTAGACACTATTTATGAGTTTGCTATGCTAAGACTATTCTCCTTTGATCAAATCCTTATTTAGTTCCAATAGTTTGGTGGAAATAATTGAACTACAGTAGCAAACAAAACATGCAATAATGTTTATGATGTTGATGTAAGGTGATAATATAATGAAGATGCTTTATAACTATGTTATGATATTTCATGTCCTTGAATGAATCTTTGATGCTATCTTTATTGTTCTAAAATAATTTGAAATTTATCCTCAAATACAATATCCTAACACAATAGTTAACTTATTTCACATCAAGACAACACATAACCTATTCCACACTCAAATCAACACATAACCTATTCCACACTCAAATCAACACATAATAATCATCTAGAAAAAATTCATTGAAACCAACAATTTTAAATTTAAATTTTCAAATTGAAAAGTCATTTCTACACCTACATATTTAACCTAAGATAATAAAAATAGATAAATCAATCCCTAAAGATAATTTCCCACCTATTACATAAAAATCCACCTGTTATACACTAATCATTACCTCAGTATAAAATTCAATGTATTTGGAACTTTGACAGGATATTCCCACATGTTTCACGAGCACGTGGGGCATATTGGGTTTAGATAAAGCAAAGGTAAAGGAAACCCGTTAATTAAAATATTTGATTACTTTTAAGTTATTCCGAACGCTGAAAGGCGAAGAACACGGCTGGCGTAGCGTATATATACGCACTAGGGCAAACTAACAAGCTCGTTAAGCAGCTACTTTATTTAATGGATGTGACACCTGAAACCTGTGAGAAACCACTTGTTTAGGGCTGACTCTGGAGTCAAGCCTCTTATCCCTTGTTCCTTTCTCCTCACCATACACGAAGTTCTCCAGAAATTGCCTCCTCCTTGGGGTTTTGCCTACTTATACCCTCTACTCTGCACACTCGTAAGATAGAACTGAACTCAAAATTCTTCCTCCTCTACTTGTGAGACATGGAAAGCTGGGATATTTCTCAAAATTCCCAAATCAATGTCCAGTCCCCTTACCAGAGCTTGGAGCCATTGATCTGGAATAATTCAATGGCCAGTAGCTCAGAGAGCTTACTCATAAACGAGCCTTTCTCTGATTATTCTGACCTTTTAGAGAAGGAACATTGGACTCAGTACCTTGCAGAGGACAACGAACATGACTACAGTGCCGCAAAGGAAGATAATGTAGAGGAGAAAACAGAAGAAGTTCGTGTCCACAGTCCTATGGCCGCTAGCAGCCTCTCTGGTTTTGACGAACAGCAGTCAGAAATTCTTTGTCCAGAAGAGCAGCAGGCCGACTTGTCCGATGACAGTGGCAGCAGAAAGTCTTCGGAGGGAGAGATTGTGTGAGTATCTTTCATTACAGGTTTGTTGAAGCTTAAATTTGCGGAACTTTGAGTTCTGATTCTCTGTGCAATTTGTGTGCAGTGATAGCAAGAGCAAGAAGAGGAAGAGGAGCGGGGAGAAAGGGCCCAAATATGCCTTCAAGACCAGATCTGATACCGATGTGTTGGAGGACGGCTACAAATGGCGCAAATATGGCAAGAAAACTATTAAGAGCAGCCCTCACCCTAGGTGTGTGTAAATTTTTGGAGTTGCTTTATTTACTGTGTGGTAGCGGCAGGACTATTAATTTTTTTGTTTTCCTTTCCTTGGATGCACCTCTGCCTGAATCATGGGGTGAAGCTGTGAATTATGGAATGGGGGTTTTATTCTCTCAGGCATGGAATGCCGTTTTTTGTCATGATGCTTCCCTTTTCTTCTCGTTTTGAAATGAACCTGCAAAATTCCTTGAGCTGCTTTGAATTTCACGTGTTATTTGTAATGGCTATAACTTTACATTTCTCAAAATTTCATTTTGCGTCCAAGAGCTCAAGAAATTTATTAATGGGGTTTATTTTGCAGAAGCTACTATAGGTGCTCTGACAGCAACTGCGAAGTGAAGAAGCGGGTAGAAAGAGATCCAACAGACGAGGGAGTGCTGATAACGACATACGAAGGCAAGCATAATCATGACAGCCCGTCGGTGATCTATTATGTCGGAAAGCCCATTATTCTGCAGCACCCCGGTTCGAAACCTGCCATAGTTCTTGTCAATGCGGGCTTGTACTCTTAAGATCTAAGCTGCTTACCATGTTAATCTAACACAGATATTGGGTCGGCTATGCGGAATTTTCGATCAGGGGTATGATCACTTTGTGTGCTTTTGCTTCCTTACAGTGAAGCTTTCAAATATATGTAAGTATGGGCGCTGTTAAATCGTCCAGGCGTACTGTGTTCCTTTGTATATCAATAACGACTGCTAAGCATTGGCGGACACGGCTTTTCTCATTTTGTCTCTAGTTATGTTTTTGTCTGGCAACAGCATTTCTTCTCCCCCTGTTGATTAATATTCTATCCGCGGCTGTAAATTTTAAACTAACATGTTAAGATCTTTTCTGGTGGCTGTACTTGTTACCCCATTAAGCCAACAGAATTTTGCTTCCACAATGATTGCATGCTCACAGATATCATCCAACATCTCCAACACTATATTTCTTTCAAGGGAATAAATAATTCATAGAATACTTTAGTGAGGTTTCCCCTTTCTATTATCACAATTTTTTTAATTGTTGATTTTGATGATGGATTATAGAATGTGATCTGAAATGGTAATATAAGAAAACTGTAACACAGTTGTATCCAGAAATATTTATAATTTCTTTTAATTATCTTTGAAATTATGTAAATCCTACCCACTCAGTCTCAAATTCTCAATTGCTTTGTGACTTACGTTCCCTTATATTCAGAAAGCATTGTCTTAAAATTAGCCTTCACTTGTGTTGAGAGGGCATTGTTATTAAAATTAGCCCACTTATGTTCAGAGGGTATTGTTCTTGAAATTAGGACTTTGATAGTAAATTTCTTATTTTACAATAACATGAAAATTAACATTAACATTAAGATTAAATGATAGTAAATCCCTAAGTTTACTAAAACATGAAATGATTCAACAGTCAAACAGTCAATAATAATTTTATATTTTTTTAAAAATATTTATTTGAATTGATGTAAATATGTGACATGAAAGATGTACATATAGGGGAGAGGACCCACTAGTTGTGCACCCTAACTTTGTGCTTCTCAAAATCCTATGTGGAAATTTCAAATCACTCCAAATTTTTTACAACAGCTTACATGGCAAGTCCCCTACTTAAAACTTCCGTTTCAGGGTCACATCATCAAATATGATGTCACATCAGCATGCTTTTTATCAAGGTGTCCAAAAAGGCCCAAAAAAAGGTGCTACCAATATTTGTGCATTCACATCATGGGTAGTTGAGCACTAATGTGGCATCACATGATTGGTTGCTTTTTAAATCAAAGGGATACATTTTGTTTAAGTTAGGGTACGAATGTCACAACTATTGGACATTATATTAACAACTACGATCACAACTATTGAAACATGCTCAACTAATGGGTCCTCACTCATACTCCAACCTTACAGAATTCATTCAAGATTAACCTCATGTCCCCATGCGGCTGCTTAGTTTATTTTGGCTAGCAACCACTGCTCAACTTATTTAGGAGTTATTTGTGGAGTTGATGGCCCCATGAATGCTTAGTTTTTTTGCTTATTTTTAAGTAGTCAGCTTAAATTTGTATTAATAGTATTAATAATAATTTGTACAATAAAAAATTAGAAAAACAAAAACAAAATCAAATATTAAAAAAGAGGGAAAGAAATTTGTGGAGCCACGTGGATTTTTAGAAATATGCAGTTGCTGCTTATTTCCAGCCCCTTTTTTTTTTCCACAGCTTATTTTCAATACCTAAACAGTAGCTGCTCCATTAAAATAGGAAAAGATTCCAAATTATCCTTTCCCAAAAATAAAATTTATGCATGGGAACACCTCTACTGCTTAAATTTAAGCAGAAAATCGAATTAAGCAACCGCATGAGGACATGAAGTAAGTTATTTTTACTTTACATGCTTAAAAATTTGTGCCACTTTTAGAGAAAAAAAAAGTAACATGAGACAACTCAGTTTCTTAATCTTTAGTTCAAATGGACTTAAGTTTTGACAGTTAATATTCCTGTCAAGCCAATCCTTTGTGATAGTTATCCATTCATAATTACTTTTCAAACTCAAAAATATATCTTATTTAAAAAAAAACCATAAATCAACTAATATTTTATTATAATATTTTTATATTATCAAAAATTTACACTTTCACAGAAATATTATCTTCTAAAACTTTAATAAATTACGATCAAATTTAAACGCTACTGCTCAGTTTCTTAGAGGGTGAATTGAAGTGACTTCAACATCAATAAGTTTAAAACAATTAAAATATTTTAAACGGTGTTCACTAAAGTTAAGTAGAGTGCGTTCCATAGAGCTCGGAAATTTGCGCAGCTAAGCAAATTGTATTCTTTCACGGACCCAGCTGCCGGGAATCTTCTGTCAATCAGACGGGCCCAAATTTTTAAGAAATTGCGCCCACTTTAGTGGGAAGAGTCGCGAATGCGAATGCGAATGCAATGAACGATAGATGTGTGCATGGCTACAAATGTGAGGAAGTTATGAAGTGATGTTGACGTCCCTGACGCAAACGTGTATTGGCTTACGTGAGCCCCCAAACGTAAGCGTGGGCCAACCACCTTCTAGTAGAAGGGACATGCCAGCAAATCCATGTGCGCACAATAATAGTAAACAACGAAGGGACTTGAGCAATTTGATTAATACGACAAGAGGTCCGATTTGATTTGGAGATCATTAAGGAAAAGGGAGGGCGTGGGGGTGCCAACAATATTCGTTTATGGACCACCAAATCTAGGCCTTTTCCTTTTCCTCTCTTTATACAAACCATCGTGAAGTTGGGAATAACGTGGAGAATGTCTTGTAGCAGGAAAATATTCTTAAATCATCTCCAAAAAGAACCAAGAGCCAAATTTAGCAAAAGAGCCCTTTGTGTATGTCAACATTATGTAGTTATCTTTGATGAACCTTTAGTAAGGAGTAAATCACAAGGCATGCAACCTTTTTTTTTTTAATGGTAGAGGAGCAAATTTAGGAGTGTAATTAGAGATAATATGTTTTTAATGGAGGATTTTATAGTATCTATAAGATTGTTTTGTTATTCAAGTTGAGAGTATGAGTTTAAGCTTGATTTTTTTTAATTTAGAGTTTTAATTGAGACGTATTCATTTTGTCAAATTTATCGAGGGCACGATCCCAACCTAATTCTTTATAGTGTTGAGGTCTTACATTCAACAAGGGCTAATCCTTAGTAGGCTCATTTTGAACCTGTTGGAACTCAAATTTGTTGTCCTAATTTTTGCTTGAATCCCTTCTTGTTCTTTCTTTTCTTGGCCCAAGTTTATAACCAATATGAGATCATGTATGTGGGCTTGTTTGTTTAAGTGTGCATTTTCCTTTAATGTTGCCTTTTGTTTTCACTTCAGTCAATTATCTAAGTGAAAAATTAAAAAAATGGCCATGTTTTGTTGACTTTCTTGAGTGGTTTCAAAACCCATGTCAGGCCTCGACAAGGTTCTCACAACCTTGTTGGAGCACAATGTGGTTTCTTTAACATTTTAAAATTGTCTAAGTCTTCATGTTGTCAACATTTTGTAGAGGTTCTTAAACATCTGTCAAAAGTCGATAAGGTTTTCATAACCTTGTCAGAGTTTGACAAAGGTTTTCTAGCCTATCCATTTTCCTTTTGGTTAAGTCTTTGTCAACAATTTTTGGAGGTTTCGAAATCTCTGTTGGGAGATGACAAGGTTCTCACAACCTTGTTGGAGCCTAACATTTGTTTCATAACCTTACGATTTCGATTATTGTCTTTGTGTTTCAATATTTTGTCAGTGATTGTTGGAGTCTGATGAAGATTTCTAAACTTCTTTGTTTTGTCGAAATAGTCTTTGTTTGTCAGTGATTGAAGGTGGTTTCAAAACTAGTGTCAATTTCCAACAAGGTTCTCACATCCCTCGACATCGTTTTTCAAACCTCTTTATTCTTCAAGTAATAGATAATTTTTTTAAAAGGCGAGTGTTAGTTTGTTTTCTACTTGACAATTTTCATGTTACTTCACCAAATTTTGAAGGAAGTGGATTTTAAGTGTTCGTCATATTTTCTAGAGGTTTTCACAACCTTGTTAGATTCCAACATGTTTATTCAAACTTTGTTGAATTTTAATGCTATTTTAAAGGTGTTTCTTGAGGCACAAATTTGAAGTGCTCATTGATAAGTTTTGATAATTGTTTAAAGCTGGTGTTAGCCCTTGACAAGGCTCTCACAACCTTATCAAAGCTTGATGAGGTTTTGGTAATTGTCATGTCTCATATTTTTGCTTGCATTTAGTAAATGTTAAGTTATTTAATATTAGTTGATTTGTGATAAATTTGAGATTTCAATGTCATTTGAAATGTATATATTCATATGATGGAATACAAATGATGAATGTTTTGATATAAAAAAGGAAATGTTTCATTTCGAGCATTAGTTATTGGTTACTGATGAAACTCTGCAAGTGCAAGTGTGAATGTAGGAATAGGTCGAAGATCGAGAACATGGTTGAGGTAGGAATATTTAGCCAGACAACAACAAGTTTGATGGAATCTAGGACATGCACACACAACTGTAAGACATTTGCATTGAAATTCCAATATGGTTGAAATCACTCTTAATGTGAAGTGGACTAATGAGTAAAAAAGTATGCTTGTAAAAAGAAAATCAATTAGATTACTTGTCTATCTTGTTTATTTGATGATATTGCATTCGAAAAAGAAAAGGAAACACTGGTGAATGGAGTGTTCTTGTTTACAAAAATGCTTGTATGCAAATAAACCTTACCTTTAGAGGAGGATTTGAATATATATATATATATATATATATATATATTGAATCGTAAAATAGGATGGTGAGTGACCACCTATTCTATCTTGGCCATTCGATTTTGTCCTAGGAGCCCTAATTGGATTGACTAGCAACCTCACAAGGTGAGTCAATTCATAGTGAGGAGAACATAGGAAGGGGTTCTTTCAACTTTAAGGGGTTAACCACCAAACAAATGCTTGGAAAAGACAAATGAACATTTGACCTACAAAACCTAATTATGCAAGCTAAATGAGGTATGCAAATAATGAAATTATGCAACAGGGAGATATGATATGTGTACCCGGGAAGTTTGGAGATGTTGTGAGGATTTTGAAAATGCAAAGAAGCTGCCAAAATATGTTGTGGAGGACTAACATGCCCAAGATGGCGTATTAGTCTCGCTGCTGATTTTTGGGGCAAATACAAAATCTCCAGATGTCGGAACCGAATCTGAAGGAATCTCTGAAAAATATGCTTGGGAGGACTAAGATTCCCATGATGGTGTATTAGTCCCATTCTGAATTTCTAAAAAGTATGAATGTGGTCCTGAGCTCCAATGTCTGTACTTGCTTCCTTTTTGATCTCGAGTTCTGAAACTTCCAGATTTGACTTGTAGGCAAGTTTCCATGAAGATGACAACTTTGTAATGCAACTTTTGCAACTTTACAATCTTGTACTCCAAATGATCTTCAAGACTTCAACCTAAACTTGTAAATACAAACATACAAGAGAGGGAAAAACTTGTTGATTGTTAGTGAATGGGGGTTTTCCTTGGTCAAAACCCTTGTTGGTAATTAAACCTTGAAATGAAATAAAGTAATGAAGGGAAATGGTGAATGAATAACATACAATGCTACAACTCACCAAACCCTTGTAAAGTCTACAAACTTGTGTGAAATGGTTGTAATGGATATGGATCTTGAGATGCTTGATAGATATGGACTTGAATTGCTTGCTTGAATCAAAACCCTACATCACAAATGTTAGCACAACACACATGATGCAAGAAGCTCTTTGATATGATGCTTGAATCTTGATGATGACTCCAAATGCTTGATGAATTGCTCTTGAATGCTCTTGATCTCATAATTTGCCTTAGGAATGAATACTCAAGTTGCTAGGATCAAAATGAATGAATGAACCTTGTTTTATACTTATCTATGCTTAATATCCCAAAATTATATCACACTAAGCCGACATATGAATTCATTAAATAAAGGAGGCTAAATCTCGCCAGAATTTGAAATTAAATCTCGAAAATGACTCAAGGAGGACTAAGACGCCCTAGGTGGCGTCTTAGTCCCAAGTCATGAAACTTCGGGCATAGACACCAAAAAGGGGTCCAATTAAGATGCCTCAAAATCATGGTCCCGAGACCTCGGGGAGACAAAGATGCCCTAGGTGGCATTTTAGTCCTGATAAAAAATTAGGGACACAAAAATCAAAATATGATGCAAAGAGGGATGGGGAAACCATTTAATATAATAAATCAATGAGAATCAATTAGATTCCAAAGAAAAATCAGAATTTCAACTCAAAATCCCAACTTCTACCAAGCTTTCCCTTGTAGCATAGGTAACTCGGTTCAAGGGCCTTTTCACCAAGATTTCTCAAAACAATTGAAAAAATCAGTGATGATTAAGATACCCATTTTTAAGTTATAAAACATAGATAAACCCCAACATCAACTCCTTTGGACCAACATGGAGATCCAATACACCTACCTTAAGGAAAGGTTATACAACTAGCCCAATTTGCAAAGGAAGCACCTTTTAAAGATGAGGTTTCCACTCAAACACCAAGAAGAGTCAATGATCATGATACCAAACCACCAATTTCATGATTATTTTTCCCACACAAGGCCATTACCCTGCTGCCCCAAGAAACCCTCCTATAACATGCAAAAATAAGGGTTTTGCTGGAATTCACACTTCTAACACTTCCCAGACCCAGACAATGGTTCAAACACCTCTCAATTCCCTTGCAAAGATATAATAACACTCAAAAAGCCAATACTTTCAATGATTCACCATAACACCACCATGGTTGCATATTTTCTCAAGGAAATAACAGTTTTCTAGCCTGGGACATTACTCCATCAGTCAATTTCATGCTCTTCCAAAACCCTAACTGCATTTTCCACCTATCCTAACATGGTACACACCAATCCACTGAGTTATAGATCCATTACAGTGGGTGGATTGGTGAAAATCAATACATTATGGCTTCAAACCCTTGCACAGTCAAAACAAGTCAGTCACTGAGTTTTATTGATTTCTCACACAAATCAATTATTTAAATCTTCAAAGAAACTTTAAATGAGAGAAAATACATGTATCAACATGCACTAGTAACCTCAAGCCATGACAGACCTATACGGGTCCGTACCAATAAAGAGAAGTTCAAGAAAATAGGGAAAAATGTGGAGATCAGTGTTGAAATCAAGTTTTCTTCTTTCAAATTTGAACAATCAATATTTTCCACGAGGGATTACATCATTTTATCATTGTACCAACTTAAAACTACCTCTAGAACTGACCAAATTACCTTAACCACCCTTTAAACTCTATTGACTCCTTAATTTGTAATTTGACAATCTTTGGTTTTAATCACCATTTACAACTGTGTTTTGCAATTTCACCCATTCTTGACTCCTACTGACTTAAAAACCTCAATTACATATTGAATGGTCATTTTAGACCTTATTCAAGAAGGAAAACATGAAAGATCAACTCTATACCATACTCTATCCACCTAGACCTTATTGTCAATATTGACATTGATTGACAACTTATTACATTGCATCATATTTTAGCATATTTTGCAACTTCCTTGTTGCATATTGATTAAAAGACCTTCAAATCAAACAGTGAACCTTCAAGACTCATTCTACTTTTATCCCAAGGTGTAGGTGCCCTTGCACCATACACTCCCCCATAGAAAAACTATTGACCCAAGAGTTGAAGGGTGCTCCATGCTTCAACATTGCTGCTCCATACATCTTCAGACCTGCTATCAATTTCCTCCTGATCCCTAGATCAAAACTTGATGACATCTCAGTCTTTGAACCTACAAAAAAACAATCATTAGCTTTGCCATTACCTGCCTTCTTCTTGGTTCCACCTACACACTTACATCCATCCATATTTGTTTGTATCCTCTGTCCTCTCATCACTGTCATCAGACCTTTGTTCCTTTGCTCACACTGTCTTGTCCTCATGGTTATTAGACCTTCATTATTTTTTTCCATACTGGCCTTTCCATAGTGTTAACAGATCCTTCTTACTATCATCAACCTGCACCATTATCTTACCAAACTTGCCAACTTCCTTGCCCTCGACCTTCACTTGTCTTGTGCCACTACTCTTCACTATAGGACATGTAATGGTCCCAACTATGAGTTCATATTGCTTTACAAACATTTCACCCTGGTTTCCATGCCCCTTTACACACTTACCATTCCCCACCTTGTTTACATCAGACTTAAGCATAAGTCCCTTCTCCATTGCAAAACTAAACTCCTCATTGTCCCTCTACCATTCACCGTAGCCAAATCAGGTTTAGGCATGAGGTCTTTCTCTGCATTTTGCAAAAATAAACTTTCCACTGTCTTAGCACCATTTGTAGGTGTCTCTGTTGTTGTCCCAACACCATAACCCCGCTCCAAATCAAAAATTATGTTTTCCTTGTTGTCTTCAAGATTTATAGGCTCTTTTTTTCCAAAGATCACAACCTTAGGCTTACCTTTATCCTTCTCTTTTCCCTACAAATGGGTTAGTTTAAAAATTTGATCATCCTTCCAAATGGTATAGGTATTTGCCCAACCATCATACATGGACCTTCTATCAAATTGCCATGGCCTCCCCAAGAGCACATGACAACAATCCATTGGAAATATATCACATAAGACTCTATCCTTATACTCCCCAATATGGAAATCTGCATAGGCTTACTCATTCACCACTAAGGTTTGACTATCATTCACCCAAGAAACCTTGTAAGGTGCTACACGAGGTATCTTTTCTAGACTTGACTTATCTACCATCTCCATAGACACCATATTATCTTGAGAACCAGAATCAATGACAACTTGACATACCTTACCTCTACACTTGCATGAAGTTCTAAATAGACTCCTTCTTTGACTCAAGTCTTCCTCCTTAGGTGCCTGCAACAAAGTCCTTCTTACCATAAGTGCTTCTCCCTCTTCTGGAACAATGGATTTTCCTAAACTTTCACGTTCTTCTTCTTGGACCAGTTGTGTTCTTCTCTCATTCCTATCACCACTTGATACTGAACCTTGACCTTAAGGACACTTGAAAAATGGGTGTCCAAATTCCTGACAATTGTAGCATCTCCCTGAAAAAGTGTTTGCATTTCTTCCTCCACTAAATCTGCCTCTTGAACCTCTCCATCCACCTTTGAAATCAGATTTCTCTTGTTCCTTCTTGAAATCTTCTTGACTCTCATTGTTTGTGTTTGAACTAGGGAAGGATCCTCTACCTCTAGAAGTGTTGTCTCTTCCTCTCACTTCCTTCTCTTGTCTCCTCTTTAGTTTTTCTTCTACCCTCATTGTCATTTGAAAGCATTGTTCAATTGATTTTTGTGCCATCAAAATAATCTCATCCTGAATGTTATATCTTAGACCATTCAAGTACCTAGCAACCATTTCTTCCTCATCTTCTTCATGTTTAGTTCTTATGCTTAGCCTATAAAATTCTTCAGTATATGCTTGCACATCTAATTCCTTTTGTTTAAGATTTTGCAACTTCTTAAGCAATTGTACATTATAAAGGAAGGAACTTACCTTTGATTTTTGTTTTCATCTTCTCCCAAGAAGTGATCTTTCTTTTTCCTTGCTTTTTCCTTTCCCCTTGCACAAAATTCCACCATACCAAAGCATGTCCTTTTAGTTTTGTTTTTGCCCTCTTCACCTTATGCCCTTCATCAACCTCTTCACCATCAAAATAGTTCTCCATGGCTCAAATCCAATCCAAGAGCTCTTCACTATCAAGTTTTCCTCCGTACATAGGCACATCCATTTTTCCATGTCCATCTTTCTTCACAACCTTCAAAAGCTTCATTGTCCTCACATCTTCTCGATTCATCTCCTCTTCTTCACTAGAGGTCTCTTCCTCTTCAGACTCACTTTCTTCCAAAAGAACCCTACCTTTAGCTTTTATCCTAGCAATCTCCTGCTTTAGGGCTTCTATTTCTTTGTCATGATTGTCAATCTTCCTTGCAACAAAATTCCCCTTAGGAGGCATTTTGATTCCTCCAATTACCTTCTTCTTACACACAAAATTCAACCTTGTTTTCACAAAAGACCTACTCCCTTGCTCTGATACCAATTTGATGCTGAGAGGGATGGGGAAACCATTCAATATACTAAATTGATGAGAATCAATCAGATTCCAAAGAAAAATTAGAAGTTCAACTCAAAATCCCAACTTCTACCAAGCTTTCCCTTGTAGCATAGGTAACCCGGTTCAAGGGCCTTTTCACCAAGATTTCCCAAAACACTTGACAAACTCAGGGATGATTAAGATACCCATTTGCAAGCTATAAAGCACACATAAACCCCAACATCAACTCCTTTGGACCAACATGGAGATCCAATACACCTACCTTAAGGAAAGGCTACTCAACTAGCCCAATTTGCAAAGGAAGCACCTTTTAAAGATGAGGTTTCCACTCAAACACCAAGAAAATCCAATGATCATGATATCAAACCACCAATTTCATGATTATTTTTCCCACACAAGGCCATTACCCTGTTGCCCCAAGAAACCCTCCTATAACATGCAAAAATAAGGGTTTTATTGGAATTCACACTTCTAACACTTCCCAGACCTAGACAATGGTTCAAACACTTCTTAATGCCCCTGCAAAGACATAAAAAATACTCACAAAGCCAAGACTTTCAATAATTCACCATAACACCACCATGGTTGCACATTTTCTCAAGGAAATAACACTGTTCCAATCTAGGACATTACTCCATCAGTCAATTTCATGCTCTTCCAAACCCCTAACTGCATTTTCCACCTATCCTAACATGGCACACACCAATCCACTGAGTTATAGACCCATTACAATGGGTGGATTGATGAAAATCAATACATTATGGCTTCAAACCCTTGCATAATCAAAACATGACAGTCACTGAGTTTTATTGATTTCTCACACAAATCAATGATTTAAATCTTCAAACCAACTTTAAATGAGATCAAATACATGTATCAACATGAATAGTAACCTCAAGCCATGACAGACCTGTACGGGTCTGTACCAATAAAGAGAAGTTCAGAAAAATAGGGAAAAATGTGATCAACGTTGAAATCAAGTTTTCTTCTTTCAAATATGAACAATCAATCTTTTCCATGAGGGATTACATCGTTTTATCATTGTACCAACTTCAAAATACCTCTAGAACTGACCAACTTCCCTTAACCACCCTTTAAACTCTATTGACTCCTTAATTTGCAATTTGACAATCTTTGGTCTTAATCACCATTTACAGTTGTGTTTTGCAATTTTCACCCATTCTTGACTCCTACTGACTTAAAAACCTCAATTACATATTGAATGGTCATTTTAGACCTTATTCAAGAAGGAAAACATGAAATATCAACTCTATACCATGCTCTATCCACCTAGACCTTATTGTCAATATTGACATTGATTGACAACTTATTACATTGCATCATATTTTGCAACTTCCTCATTGTATATTGATTAAAAGACCTTCAAATCAAACTATGAACCATCAAGACTCATTCTATTTTCATCCCAAGGTGTAGGTGCCCCTGCACCAAAATTATTGGATTTTCATTTATGCATTGGAGAATGTTGAGATTAGCTAGAAAAAGATACCATTCATAAGGCTTGTGGACAGAAAATAGGACCAATTAAGTCATAAATGAGGATAAATAAAGTAAGGCGGGCCCAAAAAAGTTTTAAAATGCAAGGGTATGCATTTTACTACACTATATTTAGCCCCCACTTTATTAAGAGGATGAACTTGCTTCAAACTCACACTAAAGTATCCAACCACGCAATCAAGAGGGGTTCAAATGTACAAATGTTAGTAAGATAGGATGACAATAATCAAGAGGGATGATCAATCCCCCAGGATCAAGATCCTATGATAGACCAACATAGGCACAAAGTAACACGCTTGCGGATGATATATGAAGCTATAACCATATCACAAACATACACCATCAAAGATAGGAAAAAGGAAAAAGGAAAAGAGAAAAAATACAGCAAATCAAGCTTCAACTGGCCGTCCGACACAGTGGATCGGGTCTAGGCTTGAATAATTTTACAAGTGGAACACACTATCCACTATGCAAACAAAACACACGCTCACAAGGGCTAGTGGGAGCTAGGTGTCCACTAGGTGAGCCCCAGGGGACCATATCAAAGCCATACCTCCATGACTTTAATAAGGTACAAAAATGCATGCTCACAAGGGCTAGTGAAGCTAGTTGTTCACTAGGTGAGCCCTAAGAGGTCCATATCAAAGTCATACCTCCATGACTTTAATAAGGACAAAAAGAAAATGCACGCTCACATGGGCTAGTGAAGCTAGTTGTTCACTAGGTGAGCCCCATGAAGTCCATATCAAAGCCATACCTCCATGACTTTAATAAGGACAAAAGGAAAATACAACAAGAAAGAGAGAGATGCTAAAAGGGATTTCACTTAGTTCATGTGAGGTCTTACTCCTAGGGGACATCATGCTTAACATCTCCAAGAGAGGATAGATACAAGGTCTCATCCTAGGGAACATCATACCCAATGCTTCCAAGAGAGGACACACACAAAAGATCTCATATTGTTTCTAAGAAAGGACAAGTGTAAGGTCTCATCCTAGGGAACAGGGTATCTAATGTTTCCAAGAGAGGACAAGGAAATATCATTCTCTCAAAGGGATTCAAACCCAAAGACACCACCAAGAGGAAAAATGCATCGCATAAAGAAAGAAAATCACATCAAGGAACATGAGAAAGAAAATGCAAATGAAACCATGCTAAAATAATGCCAATGTATGCCCCCACTTTGAAGAAATTGCTAACACCATGCTGTGAGAAATTACTTTAAAGTAGCCAAAAGATGAAAAGGAAAAGAGGGTTACCCCCCAGAAACACATAAGGGATCTATGGATTTGGGGTCAGTATCTATCTTTGTTGTAGTAATATTAGAGAGGTCAAAACTATTACCATTCCCCAAATACACACAAAACTGGAAGAATGACACAAAGAGAGCAAAAAAAAAAGAAAAGCCTTTTGGGTCAACATGGAAGAGACATAGGGTGTCTCGATGCCTTGTATCATCCCCAAAAGGAAAACAAAAGACAAAAAGTGAAAATTGAAAAAGGCAAAGAGGTTTACGACATATAGAAGAATGAAGGAACAAATAGAGGAATTCACAAAGAGACGAAAACATCAAACAAAACATCACGGGGGATCACGATACACACATGCAAGCGGAAGTGAAAAGAAAATGAAAAAGGCTAGTAAGGAACTTGAAGATCAACCATCTAGCAAGTCATCTGGATCCTAGTCTTGTTTAGTATATGCAAAATGCAAATCACTAGTGAGAGAGATCACATCATGTTGTATTAGGATAATCACTAGGTTCAACACATGGTGAATCACTAGGTTTAGAAGGATCATCATGGTTATTGTTTAAGCTCATGGATGAGGAGAATAACAAATTCAACTTATTATGCACTTCCCCATTGATTTTAACTATTTCCTCATCGTCATCCAGGTTAACCACAACAGGAGGATGAATGATAATATCCATAGAAGGTTTTGGTCCTTATTGTATTGGAGACGTAGAATTTACAAGCTCTAGTAAGAGAGGAGGCTCATCATTTATTGCTTTTGTCAAGTTCGGATTTTTATTTTCAATGTCATTCTTGCCACTCATCTTTTGAGCAATAGCACGACGCCTACACCTACACTCTCTAGCATTACAGTTTAAATTTTTTTTTTGTGTAGGAGTGGGTTTATCAACCATAGGTTCCTTTTCTTCTTGTGAGGGAAGAACAGAAGAAACCATGGAAAGTTGTTCAACCACTTTCTCTTTGGATTTATAAATTTTCTTAGGAGGCAGATTAAGACTTGTTTGGTTTTCTCTAGGTCTCTTGTAGGAAACAGTTAAGGGTTTATTCATGGATGGGTCTTTTTATTGGAAGGTCTTTAGGCTTAGCATTGTTTTGTTTGGGTGGCAGAGGTTCAAGCATGGGTGGAGGTTTGATCATGGGTGGAGGCAAGTTTTTAAGGGATAATTTGGTTATACATTTTGCTTTGAACTTTTGGTAGGATAGGAAAATGAAGTCTTCACACTGTCTTATAGGTTGCATGGGCTCAGGCCAAAAATAATCTAAGGAGAAATTTCCATAGGAAGACGGGGGTCTAAAGCCACTATGGTTTACAATGAATATTTCATTTCTGACTAGAAACTTTAAGCACTTATGGACAATGGATGGGACTGCATTCATGGAGTGAAGCTATTTGTAGCCTAACTTCACACAAAATTGGTTTGAATTAGAGATAATAGAGAATGATACATTTGATTTCTTCGGTTCTACTTGTAATGGGAGTGTGATCGAGCCCATCGTAGCACAAGCAGAACCATTATGCGTTTTAATCCATGCTTTTGGTTTATCATATCTATCTTGAGTGAATTCATGCACATATAAGAGTTATTCTATGATCACATTCTCTCCACAGATGGGATCAATTAAAATCCTAGGAGTGAGCTTGTTATTGATTATGCCGTCTATGTAAATAGGACCATCAGGTGCATGTTTAATTATTTCTTCTGAAGAGAAAGTAATGTCAATGGTTTGATTTTTACGAGGCTCGATGTCAATCACTCCTATCATTGTATCAATAGGAACTTGTTCATTAGTATCCATAGGACTCTATTCATCATCATCATCCATAGGACTTTGTTCATGATTTATCATATATTCATCATTCATGTCAACATTCATCACATCGGGCTTAGTTTCACTAGCCTTAACAAATGAAATATTATGGTTTGGCATAGGATTGGTAAATATTTGCAAGTTTTGGTTGGGAGGATCCACAGACTTATTACCTTTGTCATTCACACCTCTAATCAAGATATGATTGGAATCAATGAGGTCTTGCACAAGATGTTTAAGATGCTTGCAATGTTTCGTATCATGTCCGTTTTTTTGGTGATAAGCACAATAGGCATTGTGTCTAAAGCTCTAAGGTAATGGCTTTCCAGGGTCAAGGGGTCGGACGGGAGGTAAGGTAAGCATGTTTTTATTTAAGATTCAGGTCATGATATTGTGAAGGGTGTTAGGTAAAGGTGTGAATTATCTTTGCGAATCCCCAAATATATAAGGATTACTCTTCTTTATAGCAACTACTTGGGTATCAACTGGTTGGGTAGGTTTGAGAGGTGGAATTTAGTTGAAGGAAACTTTTAGTTTTTCTTCTGAAAGGTTGATAAGTGTTTTGGTTTGAAGTTCCATACTTTTTAGGATGGGTAGGGGTAGCTTTAGGTTCACTAGCACTTACAACATTTTGATAATCTTGAAGGCTAGTGCATAGGTGCATGAAGGAAGGAAATTTCATCATGGTGAGCTTATACCTTATGTTGCTTTTTAAATTTTATATGAACATATTTTGAAGGTGGGAATCGAGAATCTTCACATTGATTTGGGAATAAAGCAACTAGTAGCATGAAATAAAGTCAGTGAATTTTTCACCCTCGTTTTGCTTGCATCTCATCAAATCAACCAATGTCATTTCATGAACCATGTGCACTTGGAATTGGTTAATAAAGGCCTCAACAAGTTCATTGAATTAATGAATTGAGTTGTTCAGTAATGCAAAAAACTAATCTAAGGCAATATCTTTCAAGGATCGGGGAAAAAATTTAGCCAAAAGTTTTTCCTCAAAGATAAAGTCACTACACAAAGCAGTGAAGGCATTGACATGATTAGTAGGATCTCCCTTTCCTCCATATTTCTCAAATCTAGGGATCTCTATACCTTGTGGCACTGGAGTTCTCGATATCTCCAAGGATAGTGGGTTGCTTTTGACATAGTATGAAGGTGGACCATTTTGATTTTGATTTACGATAGAAACTTGACGTTGAAGGGATTAAAAGCTTTGTAAAAGGTGGTTAATGATAGGATCATTTCTTATGGTTTGGGATGGAGGTGAATATGGTGGTGGTGTGTATGTGTTGGAAGGACAAATGAATGGATTTCTTGTGGGAGGAGGTATGATATTAGATGCCTCATAGGTATAAGGAGCACTAGTGGAAATGTATGAGGTAGGAAGGATATTGCTAGTAGGTTGCATCATTGTTGTCACTTGAAGAGTTGTATAGGTGGGAATGGATGCTATGGTTGAAGAGGGAGGAGTTTGATTTCCTCCTTGCACATTGTTTGAAGTTTGGGCACCATTAGTGGTGGGAGGAAGGTGTTTTCCAAAGATGTGAGCTATGTTACACACAACTTCTAGTCCTACATCACTTTACATCATGCAGTGAAGGCTATCTATAGAAAGTATAAAAATGTTGTAAATGTTTTCAATACTCACACTATCCTGTAAATGAGCTAAGTCTTCATGTATTTTCATTATGTTTTCTTGAGGAATATGATCAACCATTGTTTGAACACTTGGCATAACACTTGTACATAAGCTAGGCATAGCAAAAGAGGTGTCAAAGGTATGGTCCGTACCTAGTGAACTAATGCCAATACTAAAAGTAAGAGAGCTTGATAACCCAAGATCCACAATGAGTGTCTTATCACGGGATGCCATGAGTATCACACTTTGTCTAACCACAGTATTAGCAGCAGGACACCAAGTACTACAACTCATATAAGTAATAAACCATAGAAAGTGAAATGGACACAATATCATATGCTTGCAATTACACTTGAAATGAAAGAAATTAGAATAACAATGATTTTGGAAGCTAAAACAAAAAACTAAAGGTAGCCCACAAAAGCACAGAAAAGCAATTTTAGACCCTAAAAATTGGAGAGTCAAAGTCAACAGGGACTAAGACACCAGTAAGGGAATCTTGGTCCTCCTAGTGAGATTCTAAAGTTCTAGGGAGTGAAATAGACAACAAACAACAAAGAGAGGATTCTGAAGCAAAAACCTTGAGAGGGACTAAGATGCCAGGAAGGGCGTTTTAGTCCTAGTAGAGGTTTTTCTTAGAAAAAAACAAATTCTGGTTTGATAAAAACTTTCTTAGGTTGCGTACCCAGGGACTTGATGTTTGGAAATAGGAAACTGTGCAAATGGATGTAAAGAAAAACAACTACTCACAAGCAATTGAATGCAAGATTTGAATGCAAGTTTTCAATTTTCAATGCAATAACAATGTTTCTAAATGCAATTAAGAAGATGAAAAATGCACTTTTCAGTTTTTCAATAAAATGAAATGATGCAAGAAAGTAAAAATGAAACCTATATGCACTTTCAATAATGCAAAAATAAGAAACCCTAAATGTAATTTCACTAATGCAAGATGCAAGAAACCCTAGATGCACTTTTACTAATGAAAGATGCAATTTAGATCTAGGACTTTAATGGAATCCAAATCAAAAAAAGAATTCTCAAACAAGTCGGGTTCACCAAAATGAACCGCAAATAAAATAGGATGAGGGGTGACCACCTATTCTATCTTGGTCATTTGATTATATCTTAGGAGTCCTAATTGGATTGACTAGAAACCTCACAAGGTGAGTCAATTCACAATGAGGAGAACTTAGGAAGGGGTTCTTTCATCTTGAAGGGGTTCACCACCAAGAAAATGCTTGGAGAAGACAAAGGAACATTCAACCTACAAAACCTAGTTATGCAAGCTAAATGAGGTATGCAAATAATGAAATTATGCAAGAAGGAAATATGATATGTGTACTTGGGAAGTCTGGAGATGTTGTAAGGATTCTAGAAATCCAAATAAGCTATCAAAACGTGTTGTGGCTAAGATGCCCAAGATGGCATATTAGTCTTGTTGCCAATTTGCAGGGAAAATACAAAATCTTTGAATATCAGAACCAGATCTAAAGGAATCCTTGAAAAAATATGCCTAGGAGGACTAAAACGCCCAAGATGGCATATTAGTCCTTTTTTGAATTTATGAAAAGTCTGAATGTGGTTCAGAGCTCCAAGGTCTGCACTTTCTTCCTTTCCAATCTCGGGTTTTGAAACTTCCAGATCTAACCTGTAGGCGAGTTTCCATAAAGATGTCAACTTTACAATGTAACTTTTGTAACTTTGCATTCTTTCACTCGAAATGATCTTCAAGAATTTAACTTAAACTACAAATACAAACATACAAGAGAGGGAAAATCTTGTTGATTGTTAGTGAGTTGGGGTTTGCCTTGGTCATACCCCTTGATGGTAATTAAACCTTGAAATGAAATAAAGTAATGATGGGAAATGGTGAATGAACAACATGCAATGCTACA
This sequence comes from Sequoiadendron giganteum, assembly GCA_007115665.2. Taxonomy (NCBI): domain Eukaryota; kingdom Viridiplantae; phylum Streptophyta; class Pinopsida; order Cupressales; family Cupressaceae; genus Sequoiadendron; species Sequoiadendron giganteum. Next base: position 345,506,589 of record CM021103.1, on the reverse strand, counting down.
ACTCACCAAACTCTCGTAAAGTCTGCAAACTTGTGTGAAATGGCTGCAATGGATATGGATCTTGAGATGCTTGATAGATATAGACTTGAATTTCTTGCTTGAATCAAAACCCTACATCATATATGTTAGCACAACAACACACATGATGCAATAAGCTCTTTGATATGATGCTTGAATCTTGACGATGACTCCAAATGCTTGATGAATTGCTCTTGAATGCTCTTGATCTCATAAATTTGTCTTAGGAATGAATACTCAAGTTGCTAGGATCAGAATGAATGAATGAACCTTATATTTATACTTATATATGCTTAATATCCCAAAATTATATCACACTAAGCCGACATATGAATTCATTAAATAAAGGAGGCTAAATCCCGCCATAATTTGAAATTGAATCCCAATAATGACTTGAGGACTAAGATGCCCTAAGTGGTGCCTTAGTTCCAAATCATGAAACTTGGGGCACAAACACCAAAAAGGGTCCCAGTTAAGATGCCTCAAAATCAAGGTCTCGAGACATTGAGGGGACAAAGACGCACTAGGTGGCATTTTAGTCCCGATCAAAAATCAAGGACACATAGATCAAAATCATTGGATTATCATTTATGCATTGGATAATATCGGGATTAGCTAGAAAAAAATGCCATTCATAGGGCTTGTGGACACAAAATAGGACCAATTAAACCATAAATAAGGATAAATAAAGCAAGGCGGGCCCAAACAAGTGTGCAAATGCAAGGGTATGCATTTTACTACACTACATATATGTATGTATGTATGTATGTATGTGAATATGTGTAAGGGATTATAATATTTTAAAATAGATTTATTTTGAGTTGATAATCATTATCTATCAAAATTTGAATTTGGAATCTGAACGAATGGGTGGAAGCCACCCATGACCCCCCAAAATCAAAAGAAAAGCTAAGTGCAAGGAGGAGGGGGTGGCTACCATAATGACACATTCCAATTTTGGAAGAGGGCACAAAGTTAGTGGATGAAAAATCATGCAAAATAAAAAGGAATTGGAGGAGAAACAGGGAAAAAGAGGGTAAGAATTTTGGTGGAAAAAGTAGGAAAAAAGGTCATTTTAGGGATAGCCAAGTAGGGAAAATAATGATTCCATAGCTTTCTAGAGGTCATCTCTTCTTATATTGATTCGATTGGATACCAGATAGAGGTAAGAATTGAATCTTAAGGAATGTTTCCATTGTTTCAATACTTTTCCTGTACTATCGAAACCTCTGTTTTTCCATTATCATTCTATTTTAAAAAATAGCCAGCTCTTGAATATGTTTGTACTCGAATTATTTGATTGGTAAACTACAAGCTTGTCATAACGACAATGAACCCATTTCTCGAGTCTGAGAATGCTTAATTCATGAGCTTGCCTCTTAGCATGGGAATCACCTCCTTGGTCGAACTTATTTCTTTGGGTCACTCTGTCTAAAATCGATAGAGGTAGGGGTGTAATGCACCCTGCATGAATTGCATGTGAATTGGGTCGAAGGTCGAATCCATATTTAATCAAGTGAAGCCATATATCAGCTATTCAATAATATTGACATCGAGTGTATAATAATGTTTCATTTGGGTGATATCCCAACCCACGTGCAATCTCTATGTTTTTGTAAACCTTTGAATCGAGTGGAATGCAACCGAGAACGGTATGACCATTTCATACTTGGTAAGATTTAATCACTGTAATATGTTTTATGTCGAACAATTTTCATTTTTCTAGTTACTAAATTCATATTCCAAAGAGAAATCAAATACCCATGATGTTATTCATGCCTTAGCAGGCCTCACAATGAAGATTCATCGCTTAAATTTAAATGATCAAAACAAATGATAACGTTGTATATATGTGTATATATATTTGAAGATGTATATGTATATACAAACATTAGTCTAATATGGTAAAATATTAAGTGATTCTTGGCTCTTTTATTCTTATCTCAGTCGGAACAACAAACTCCATAATGTCAAAAGACATCGAGCAAGAATTCATAGTGTATTGAGCCGAATGATGGCATTGGTATCATTCCCACAATATCTTATTTATTGTCTCTCAATCTATTACCAGCTGTTGTATAAAATATGAAGAACAAAATGAAGTCCTTCACATTGATCCACTTAATGTTAACATTTTCCTTATGGTAATGTAACGATATAGGGTTAACTACATCAGTCAAAATGTGCCTTGAGAAGAGTAAAATAGGGCCAAATGATAATTATTTACTTTTTTTGTAACACCATATTTAAGCCCATATTCTATAGACAAGGCAACAATCTCTAATGTCCCTAAGCACAATTCGATGCTTCTTTTTGTAGCAGACCCACTAGAAGTGTATGATATCAACCCCTATACTTAAATGTAATCTTCATTCTATGAAATAAACAAAGTTTTGAAGGATGATTACTCAAATGTTTTTGTTAATGAATTGAATAAAACTGATTATGCATAACACTGTTGTTTGCCTCTATGATGAATGGTTACTTGAAGAAGGTCAAATTCAATCTAGTATGTTAGAATTCAATGGAATATGCAGAATTATAGTGTTTTCAGTTACTTGTTGATTTATGTTGAATGACACAATGACATATTATTTAAAAATGTAGGCATATAAAAATGACCTAATGCATCACACATCTTGAATGACATTTTTCATCATTGACATCATTGACATAATTATCATTAATATCACTATATTTCACACCATTTACATCAAAAACCCTATTTTCCTCTATTAATTGAATAATTTTTAAATTATTTAATTAATTCACTATTTCATCATTTATCTAATTTCTATTCCTCCAAATTAATTAAATAACACAAATTATTTAATTGTCACTAATATACCCTATTCTTCTAAATCAATCAAATCGTTATCACTTAATAGTTTGATTAAATCACTTCCTCCTCTCTAAATTAGAATAATTAAATTAATTATTCAACATCATTCAAAAGGGTCAACAAACAAATATAACTTTATTTGTTAAAGTCAAACATGGCTTGCACATTCAAACTCTAAAGGTTAATTAATTAAATTAATTATCTTCACCCCTTTTGTGCTTGAGCGAATCACGAGCACTGATTTCTCATCCTGATTGGCTAACTAATTCATCTATTTCCTAACTAACCCATCTATTCTTCAATCCCATTAACAACTCAACTTGATTTCCTCAATTCCATAGATTATTCAATCTAAATCCCCTAATTGTGCAATTAACATTCTTAATTGATTTGATCACATAATCTAACTGAGAAATCTATTTCCTCTCAACGATTATCAACTATTGATTGGGATTTTGTATTGTTGTAATCTTGCAAGTTCATCTCAAAACAAGAAATCTATAAAATAGCGTTCTACCTTCTCACAAATCATCTAGAATTTACATAAGAGAAGCGATACACAATTCTCTCTTGAGCAAGTTACGAGTTATCATCACATTCTAGTTCATCATCTACGCACGTTCTTTGAAGCTTTGGAAACATCAACAATGGAGGTTTTGCATTGAATCGAGCAATCCGATATCCAAATGTTAATGCAAACACAAATCTAACATGGGATGGTATATGCTTTAAATTTTTGAATTCGATTTGTATTATCTTAGGATTTCATTCTTTTGATTTTGTAGTTTTAAAGCTTAATTTCATGAGTAATGGGTTTAAGGATCTTAATCTTGTTTTGAATTAAGCTTTGTTTAATTCATAAACATTCGTTTTCCATATGATTTATCCCCCCCTTACAACATTTAGCATGCCCGGTGGGACCTAGGTCCTTAACATTAACATTTTCTTTGAGTTTGATAAACATTTGTGGGTGGGTGCATGGAAATGGGTAGCAATTCCGTGGACACCCTCAAAAAAAAAAGTTGAAAACCATAACGCGAGCACGTTATAATGCGCTCGTATTATGTCTTCCGTTAAACCTAGGCAAGGTCCTGGTGGCTACAACTACAAATCCATAATGTGAGCATGTTATAACATGCCAGCGTTATCGATTGTTAAAAGAAAAGAACAAATGCAAATCTCTCATTTTCATTTCGACTCATTTTTTTGCTGCACCCGTAGCCAAAAACCCCAAAATAGCACACTCGCAATCTAGGAGAAGAATTTCTTCACCAAGAATCCGAATTTCTTCGCAACGATGGCGCCACGACAACGAGGAGTTGTAAGAGGTAAGGATTCTATGCTTTTTGTTTTGAATTTGTTAGTTTTAGGTTGAATTTGATATCTATTTGTTTGAATTTTTAGGAGATGCAAATCAACTTGCAAACCCTCAAAATCCTCAATATGAGGACCAACCAAATCCTCAAGATAAAAATCAACCACAACATCAACCTCCTCCACCAATCACTCAACCCCCTCCTAGCACTCAACAAAATTTAATGAGTGAAATTGAGAACAAAAAAAAACAAATTGAGGATTTGATCAATAGGTTGAGTGATCCAAATGGTTCAAACACAGAAAGAATGACCCTAGCAAATTCATTGTAAGATATGTTAACAAACATAGATTCAATTAGCAAACAAATAACTGGATGGGAAGATAGGAGGCAGGCGGCTAGGGAGTATTCTGTAAATAAACTATCATACAAGGATGTGAAAGATTTTAAAATAGCGAAAGGTGATTTGTGCTCATTATTCACCAACCCATGCACAAATCAAAATCTTACCCTCAATGCAAAGAGGTTTCCTATCCAATTGTGCCACCACCAACAAATGAAGGAGCGGTTTTATGATAGGTGGTACATGGTCTTCGATTACCCATCGTGCAACAATTGCAAGGTCCTGCAATATTTCCTTAGGAAACTATACAATGAGTTCATATTGAACAAAATACCAAATTATTTTGATATGAGGGATTTCTAGGGGAGAGGTGGGGGGTCAACTCAGGATAGACCTGGTGCACAACTGGATCCTACGCGGCAAGGTAGATGAGCTATCGCTAGGCCACCTCATGAGCACATTGTTATGCCTTCCGTCGTGAAGGAAAGTGCTGATGTAGAGACATTGCAGGCAATCAACACTTTGAACCAGAGTGTCATCCATCATACTAGTCCTATTCTACAATGCCATCCAGGGGAGTCTTCTAGTGGTGGTCTTCGAACACATGTGTGTCAATCTTGCGGGGCTACTTGTTCACATGACCTCACCGACCCTCAAGAGACTGGTACGTAGGATCCATCTGCAGCTATGGAGATGGAGAGGGCAGCTGAAATTTTGCATGAGGCATATGGCATTGATAGTTAGGTAAAAGTTAGTGCATGTGTTCATTGAATTTAATTTATTAAATTTCGATTTTGAAATGCAAGATTAACTAAAAATGTTTTATGATTTTAATAAAATTGCAGGGTCACAATGTTGAGACTAGATACACTAGCCCCCCACCAACCTATTTTTGCAGTACACCTATCACTAGGGTATGTAACTAGTAAACAATTATAAGTTTATTGCATATTAATGGCATTGTTTTACGAATGGTAATTTAATATGCAATTTTGGATGTTGAACAGACTAATATTGGAGGTTTTGATGGAACACTTCCCAGTGGTGGTGGATTTACTCAAACCTTCACGCAGGTAATAGAATAAAGAGTTTAACTAATGAATCAAGTAATTAATAGATTTGTGTAGTTTATACATGCACATCGTTGATTACGTTGAATAATTTGTTGTTTTATTTTCAGTTGTTGCGAGACGATACACCTCTGAATGTGACAAAGGCATTGGATATTGGTGTGACATCTGCTATACAATCCTCGATGGCTCTAATAGAAGAGGTATGAGGCAAACTAGTAAATTTTAATTTACATTTGTTGTTATAGATGTTAGTTAGTGAGAAATCAAACCATTATTGATTCACGTAGTTTTTTTCTATTTGTATGGTTTATACAGGGCTTGAGCACGCCTGAGCATGGGCGTGAGGATATTTCCCTCATGGCGAGAGATCGTGAGATGGCTCTAAGTGATTATTTTGTCAAATATATCATTTTTATAATGTAATTTCTATATATTCATGTCTTTACTTCTTATTGTAATAGTTAAAACTTTACCATGAACTAAACCCTAGGAGGAGTAGCAGGAGCACTCCACGAGTGCAACAAAAATGAGTGATAGACTTATCGCCATCTGAGCGAAAAGGAAAGAGAAATATTTTATTTCCTAGGCATGGAGAGCAATGACTTTTGATTCCAGAGTCCTTTATTGTATGCCTGCATGGTAGTTTTGTACATATTTTTAATTGGACATATTTGACATTATATGCCTAGATGGCATTCTCGTAAGCCTATATAGCTATTTTGTACATATATTTCATACTTATATCGACATATATTTATGTATGCCTACATGGCTATTTGGTTAATACAAATATCTTTTTTTGATGCCTATCCATATTTGCATTCTAAATTGATGGTTCAATAGATATGAGTTACGTATATTCAAGTGTATACTTTACAACTTACATGTATACTTTGTGACTTATGTGCATTCGAGTGTATACTTTGTGGCTTACATGTTTTCATGCATATACCTTGTATTTGTGCATATACTTTATTTTAATTTGTGTATACTATGTATTCGTGTGTATACTTTTTGAGGCTTACGTGTTTATGAGTACTTGTAGTTCCCTTATTGACATGTACATGTTTGACTTATTCACATGTATAATTATTAATTGGTTAGCCCTAGCATTGATCTATGTCATCCTCAATGCATGATACTTGAGATGGAGTAAGTACACCCTCAAGGTCAAAAGGAGTTTCACATGCATTCTTCGTAGGCTCATTTTGGTAGTGAAACCAAAAACCTCTTGCATCATTGAAATGAAAAAAAAATTCCTTTATAGCAGGTCTGAAGCCATTATCATTCTCCATTAGTTCTTCATGTATCCACTCCCCATTAATGGTTGTCTCATGACCTTCATGAAACCAAGCACTTATCTCATTTGTGATAGAAGAAATGTATGAAGATTTATCTTCCTCCTTATGAACCATTCATTATCATGAGAGATGGGTTCTTGTGAACCACTACTGATGAATCATGGGTCAATGAGTTTGACTTGTAAAACTACACAATTGAATCCTGATAGCAATATCACAATATTTATATATCTAAATGTGTTATTTCCTTCAGCTAAAATTTGTGCTTATACTTATGTGATTGATGTATGTTTGTGTATGGGATCATAGTAATTTTTATTTGATGATGCTATTGTGCCTTTAAGGTTTATTTATTAAAGGGTGCATGAAACAAGTTTTAAATTTTACAAATCTTTGAATTTCTTAGGTTTTTCTATTTGTCGAGTCTGGGCTCTGAGCCCGAGTCCAAGTCAAAAAATGGCTTGTCAAGTCTGAGGCGAGTCCTAGTCTTGTAACACTAGTGTGAACACATCGAGGAATAATGTATATGCCGATGAAGAGAGAACCCATCCTTGTTTCCAAACAAACCATGGTATAGATATGGTTGGTCGAGATAAAACATCACTCTCCTGGATAGTTCGAACCATAATCTTTCATGGCTACAAACACACCTTCATTATGTGTGTTCTTGATCCTACTGAATAAATGGTGGAACATGTTGTAGATCAAATATTACAACCCTAAGTCCACAAGAAGGTTACTTGTCCTGATTTCCGCAAATGTCTTTAAGATGTTCATCCTTCTTGAGTAATGTGAACTATTGATGTTATCTAGATCTTTGAAACTATCTGCAATCATGTGCAATACTGTAGAAGCTAGAGATATATCTAATACTACAAATGACTGCTCAATGGAATCCTGATAGAAATATCTCAATTTGACACATTGTAGAAAATACCTCCTACTTATCAATTGATGAGCTAAAGTGATGGGGAGTCCTATCCCTCAAGAGCACTCTTGCTCTTCCCAAGACCTATTCTTTGGTCTTCCTAGGGTATTACTCTCTACCCTACTTAGGGATCACTCCTAAACCCCTCTCACCACGTAAGACTCTCCACCAATTTCAAATTCTTCTCCATCACTCCCAATCCACCACTAAGCTTCCTTGGGCTCCACACTGACCTAAAGTGTCCTAACCACTCCAGGGCTAGGGAAGGATATCCTAGTTGTACCTTTGTTTATTTTTCTCCTCAATGATCCATCTTATTGGATTCTTTCACCTTTTACCCATCACTTTCTTGAAAAACTCAATTTTAGGCCTTGTAGCCTTCTACCCCAATTTGGCCTCCTAGAACCCGTTTTCTTGACTTTTCTCACAAATAGTCTTAACAACCCCTAAATTTTTTTGTATATTATTTCTTTTGACCATCAAGGCTTCAATATTTACTAGTCCTTAGGTCCTACAAGTGTCCATACATATGATTCTCCTCAAACCCCCTATTTTTAAGGGTTCCTAGGGTTTTTGGCTCTTTTTCCTTCTTTGAGGGCTTCAATGACCTCCTCAGCTCTCCTCTTGGCACACACATGACTGAGATACATGTGCCTACACTCCCATACTCTTTATTGGCACAAAAAAATCCATTTAGCAACTCTCCTTGCTGCTGTCCTCTCCAAGCTACTAGCCATAATGCACTTGCACTCGCCTAGTGCTTGATGATTTCATCACTTTCCCTGCAAAACAAGACCCCATAACCTATATGTACACTATTTACATAGTCCCCAAATTGATTCCAAGTTTCCATGAGAGGAAAGCCACGGGAAGTCAAGTGGGACTCATTATTCACAAAACTGACCTGAACCGACAATGAGATCAAGAACACCAAAAACTTGCAGAAAGATAACCAGTCATTCTAGATGACTAATCTAATGCTACACAAGGTAAGTAAGTGACACAAATGGAAGACTCAAAGCATTAGATAAGTCCTTTCAATCCATTCTTGACTGGATGAAGGCTCAAACACATAAATTCAATGAAAACTTGCTCTCTTCCAATCACAAAAATGTACTCTCCAAGTCTCAATTCGTGAAAACAATCCTCCAACCTAGGTATTAGGGTTTTTCTGACCTTATATACCTTTCTCCCACATGCTAGGACCCTTGGGTCGGGCTTAGAGCATCATTAATGCCATTTTCCAACTTTTAGGACAAATAACCAAGGCAACATTGCTCAAAATGCTCACCGTGTCCAAGACTTACCTAAACCGCAAGCCCCTAACAAACCTATTTCCAATCCACTCATCAAAAACACTCTTGGGACTTTACATCATAGTCCTTATTCCCTTGGTGGTTGGCTAGAACCACCTACAATCCAAAATTGCAAAGATTTGTCCAAAAGACCTTAAGGTGCTCCTGCACCATTCTTCCCCCTGCAACAAAGAAGTTAAGGAACCTGTGGTGTCAAGAGCTCCTCACTAATTCCATGCTTCTTAAAGTCACTTTTTTCTATCCAAGTAGCCTCTGACTCTAATTGATGTCTCCACTTCACTAGGTGCTCCATGTATGTCTTGTGCCTAGTCTTCTTCTTCACCCTTGAGTCTAGAATCTTGTCCACTTGTGGTCTGATCTGATCAGGTACCTTGAGTTCATCCACATCCTTACTCACCTCAACACTATACTGTTCCTCATCCATTTCTGGTCCTTTATACTTCACCAAGTCCTTCACATTGAAGATAGGTGAAATGGACATCTCCTTGGGTAACTCCACCTTGTATGCATTGGATCCATACTTAGCCAACACTTTAGATGTCCCTATCCTTTTCATCTGAAGCTTACTTGGCATGCCTTTCTATAGTCTTGCCTTGTTCAAGTATACCATCACCAAATCACCTATTTCAAATTGTAGATCTCTCTTCCCTTCATCTCTTTTAGCCTTCAAATTCTGGTTAGCCTTCATTAATGTCTTCTTTACCTGCTCATGAACCTCTCTCATTGACTAAGAAAAATCATCAGCATGTCCATTGATTCCTTCATAACCTTTTAGGTCTCTTAGCTCAAGTACACCCCTTGGATGTAACCCATATACAATTTCAAATGGGCTCTTACCAGTTGACCTGTTTGTGCTATCATTGTAGGCAAATTCTGCATGTGAAATGACTTGTTCCCATCCTTGTCCATACTCCTTAGTTAGACACCTCAACAAGTTACCAAGTACCCTATTTATGAGGATTTATGGTGAGCTTCTCCTCTTGAAGTTTCTTCAACACAAGTTCTAGGTGCTTCATATGTTCTTCTTTTGTTTTGCTAAAGATGAGGATATCATCTAAGTAGACTACCACAAAGACTCCTATAAAGTCCTTCAAGACCTCATTCATCACCCTCATAAAAGTGCTAGGTGCATTTGTAAGCCTGAATGGCATTACTAACCACTCATATAACCCCTTTGTGGTTTTAAAAGCCGACTTCCATTCATCTCCCTCTTTCATCCTAATCTGATAGCAGCCAATTTTTAAATCAATCTTGGAGTAGTACTTAGAACCCCCAAAATAGTCCATTAAGTCTTCTATCCTAGGAATAGGAAACCTATATCTAATGGTCATCCTATTTATGGCCCTAGAATCAATACACATTCTCCACTTATCTCCCTTCTTAGGTGCCAACACCACTAGAATAGCACATGGGATTATGCTTTTCCTGATCAACCCTTGGTCCAAAACTTCTTGAACTTTCCTTGCTATCTCCTTGTTCTGCTCCGGTGTCATTTTGTATGTAGCCTTGTTAGGCAATGTTGCTCCTGGTCCAAAGTCAATTTGATGACTAGTTGCCCTCTTAGGTGGTAGTGTAGCTGGTGTGCCTTCACAAATGATATCCCTGAACTAATCCAACAGTTGCTTCACCTCTGTTGTCATAGGTAGCCGACTAGGTGACTCCTCCTCCTTTGGATTCAACATGATTGCATAGACAAATCCTTCTTCCTCCTTCATGTCTCTTAGGAATTCCTTTCCACTCATCAAAATTACAATGGATTCTGCCTTTTCCACTGTGCCTTCTTGGGGAAAAAACTTCGTGGTTAAGCGCTTGAGCTGGAGTATATTGGAATGGGTGACCTCCCAGGAAGGCCTAGTGCCTCACCTCTGTGAGCATCACTTAGATGCAATGAGTGCTAAGTGGGCCATTCAATATCATTTCAAATTTGTTGCTTTAAGCAACTTACAAATTTGCAACTTAAGACTCCTCCAACCTAAGGGATAGATCCGGTGGAACATAGCTCAGAGTGATTCCACATGTTTCGGTGCAAAAGAGGACCATTCCTAGCATAAACATACCTATTTGAACATGATGGAACAATCCGATCGGTCACACAAGTTGCAGAACGAAAGTTGCACCACTTTGCAACTTTGCACTGCTTGTATTTGATGCTTTTTCCATCAAGTGAAAATCTGCCACCACTGGAAAACCACTCTGAGATAGCCAAAATCGAGAGAGGTTTTTGTAGATAGACTCAACACAATCCTATAGGATTAGAAGAGAAGTTTCTAAGCATCACAACATCTGAGTAATATCATGCTAAAGTTTGTAGCCATTTTGCACTTTGGACCCTTAAGGGATCGATCCGGTGGAACATAGCTCAGAGCGATTCGACATGTTTCGGTGTGAAAGAGGACCATGCCTAGCGTAAACATACCTATTTGAACATGTTGGAACAGTCCGCTTGGTCACATGAGTTGCAGAGTGAAAGTTGCACCACTTTGCAACTTTCCACAGCTTGAATTTGACACGTTTTCCATCAAGTGAAAATCCTCCACCATGAGAAAACCACTCCAAGATAGCCAAAATCGAGAGAGGTTTTTCTAGAGGGGTCCAATTCCTTTCTATAGGATTAGACGAGAAGTTTTTAAGTGTCATGGTATCCAAGTAATAGCATGCTGAAGTTTGCAGCTATTTTGCACTTTGGACCCTTAAGGGATCGATCCGGTGGAACATAGCTCGGAGTGATTCCACATGTTTCGGTGCAAAAGAAGACCATTCCTAATGTACACATACCTATTTGAATGTGTTGGAATAGTCCGCTTGGTCACACGAGTTGTAGAGCGAAAGTTGCACCACTTTGCAACTTTGCACAGCTTGAATTTGACACCTTTTCCATCAAGTGAAAATCCGCTGCCATGAGAAAATCACTCCAAGATAGCCAAAATTGAGAGAGATTTTTATAGAGGGGCCTAATGCCTTTTTGTAGGATTAGACGAGAAGTTTCTAAGTGTCACGGTATTCGAGTACTAGCATGCTGAAGTTTGCAGCCATTTTGCACTTTGGACCCTTAAGGGATCGATCTAGTGGAACATAGCTCAGAGTGATTCTACGTGTTTCGGTGTGAAAAAATACCATGCCTAGTGTAAACATACCTATTCAGACGTGTTGGAACAGTTCGCTTGGTCACAGGAGTTGCATAGCGAAAGTTGCACCACTTTGCAACTTTGCACTGCTTGAATTTGACACTTTTTCCATCAAGTGAAAATTTGCCACCATGAGAAAACCACTCCAAGATAGCCAGAACTGAGAGAGGTTTTTCTAGAGAGGCCCAATGTCTTTTTGTAAGACCAGACGAGAAGTTTCTAAGTGTCACGGTATTCGAGTACTAGCATGCTGAAGTTTGCAGCCATTTTGCACTTTGGACCCTTAAGGGATCGATCTGGTGGAACATAGCTCGGAGCGATTCTACATGTTTCGGTGTGAAAAAAGACTATTCCTAGTGTAAACATACCTATTTAGATGTGTTGGAACAATCCGCTTCGTCACACAAGTTGCAGAGCGAAAGTTGCACCACTTTGCAACTTTGCACTACTTGAATTTGACACTTTTTCCATCAAGTGAAAATCTGCTGCCACGAGAAAACCACTACAAGATAGCCAAAACTGAGAGAGTTTTTTCTAGAGGGGCCCAACTTCCTTTCTATAAGATCAGATGAGAATTTTCTAAGTGTCACGGTATCCGAGTACTAGCATGTTGAAGTTTGTAGCCATTTTGCACTTTGGACCCTTAAGGGATCGATCCGGTGGAACATAGCTCAGAGCGATTCTACGTGTTTCGATGCGAAAGAGGACCATGCCTAGTGTAAAAATACCTATTCCGATGTGTTGGAATAGTCTGCTTGGTCACATGAGTTACAGAAAAATGTGTACAAATTGTTTACATGACCTTTATATGACGTTTTTCACATTGTTTACATTTCAAAATTCAAACTTTGCAAATTTTCCTACTCAAGGCATTTACAGAACAAGGTGCTACTACACCAAACATGAACTTCAACCTTACAATATTTGAGTATATATCATTATGTAATTAAATCTTATTACAATGCCTCTGACACTTCGTTCTCTCAGATCTTTTACAATGTCACTCATATATTCAAGATTCTCTTTAAATGTCTACATCATAGGTGCTCATCATGAGGTTAACTTCAAATGAGTAACTTGAGATTCCCTCACTAAGCTTCACATGCTCTCTTATAATGGCTTGAAATCAAAATTGAGATTTTTCAAAATCATCAAAATAAGTATGTTGCATTGCTTTTTTGGCTGAGATTTTCTTTGATGGCTCTTAAATCAGCATTTTCTACAACGAAAGATCAATCAACCCTTAGTAGTTTACTTACAAATACGCAAAGTAAAAGAGAAAAAGAAAGAGCATCCAAAATGGAAATGAAATAAAAATAGATGGAAGGCACTTACAGATGTTGCATGCAAGCATCAAAATAAGGATGTTGCATTGCTTTTCTGGTTGACATTCTCTTGGATGGCTCATATATCTGCATTTTTTGCAAGGGGACACCAATCACTGTAAAAGAAGATGATAGCATTGGCATCAAAAAAATTAATGTGCATACAAGTATAAATTAATAAGAACCAATGTGCATATACTTACAAATTAATCCAACAAACCATCCAGGTCTGCTCTACTCTTTATTGTGTCAAGTATTGCCTCATGGTCAAACTCACGGACCTTCCATAGCGTCTTGTTCAAAGGTCTACCCCCATATTTGGTCAAATGAACATTGGATGCCACGACAAGGTTCGAGTAATGAAGAATCTTACGATGCATGTCAAAGTCCTGAAATAGCTAATGTTTAACACTTGAATGTGGGTACCTTCTAAGCCATGTTCCAGTAACTACAACTGAGCCTGTAGGGTATTCGATGTTTCCTCCATCTATAACTGGGGCCTCCAATTTCTTTTTGGTCTCAACACAATGACACAAGTAATAGTTTGTTCCCTCTTCATTGTCTTCATCTGCAATAATTGCATAAACATGCCCTACATTGATATGTGCAAAAAATCTCTTGAAATTTGTCAACATTACGAATATAGTACAAAGTAAGATCTAACGATATGGAATTTCAACAACTAAGAAAGTAGATATATCACCTCATTGAACTAGATCTGATATGTGGTCAAAGTCGACTGATGATTCTATCTGTGTCAGTTCCAATGCCGTCGGAGGGCGATACGTGTGAAGTGGGCTAAGATAACTTGTGAACCATTTGTCAACCCACTCCCTTGACTCACAATCATTCCAGTCTTGCATTGTACATGAAGAACAAAAGCATGCCGTCTTTTGTGTATTGATACTCCATGAACCTGTATTTGAGCTAAGGAAAGAGTGTACCTCACTCGATCCTATTAGTGTACAACAGTCTTCATATGGTGCAATGTTAGTATCATTCATCAACCAAAAAAATCTATGAACTGAAGACGTACCTTCATTACCTGGACCCATCAAAGCATTACACCACTTGACAATTAATTTTGCATTTGTCAACTTTGCACTATCTTTATACTTTAACTCTTCTCGTGCTAATGCTCTTTTCACGCATGCTCCTGCACCATCATGCTCCCCCTTTCCATGTCCAGCCTCACAAAATTTCCACATATGTTGAACACTTGTAATGACATGCATCCTGCACAACCAGTAGAACATGTGTGAGTTCTTGAATTGTGTTGCACAGTTATCAGACCATATTATATGTTGATCGTATTCTATGCCCCTCTGAGCCAAACCACTGTAGAACATCTAGAAGCAACCTTGCACGAACTCTGGAGAATGTGTGCGATCATCACTAATGTAAAAGTGGTACTCCCTCAATACCTTCCTTTGCTCATCTATACTATCAAATGCATGAATGAATGCTATGTGCACAAATATCAAAACTTGTGTAGAGTTGTAATACTATGACTGCACCTCATGTTGTGGTTGTAGAGTGTAGTTCTCTACAAAGTTAACCACGGATACTATGCTTCTAATTGGAAAGGTGTCCTTTCATAGCTTGAACTGCGTGTCCAACCATCGGGCTCTATTGGTATGCATTGCATACTCAGATAGTATACTGTCACGAAATGTGGTCATAAATTTGTACACTGGAATCTTCTCAATAACCAAATCACACCTTTTTGCTTGAGTCCCATCTTTTGTAGCATATGCCATTGTTTTATACTTCCCGAACTCTATTAGTTTTTGTCCCACCTCATCTGTGCTTTCCATATGTTGACATACTGGCATACGCTGGAAGCCACCGCAACGCTCACATGAACCATCCAAGCATGTTGTCCTATAGAATATCTAGCCATCCTCTATTTCACATAATTTTTTTGATAAGAATTCTCTTGAAGATTTTGGTGGGGCTTCTATGCCACAATCCTGCAAAACATCATTAGTATGCAAATCTAAACATATAGAACGATAAACATAATAATGGTTAGAAAATTCAATATGTAGTCTACAACAACAAGTAGTGCATGTGTGATTTATCTCGACATACAAAGTTTTAAGCAGTTCAAAAAATCTTTGAGAAATACTAATTTGAGGATAATCATTTTCAAATTTCCAAAAAAATTGGGTTTGAGTCATATCCAAAAAATGCTTTGGATGTGGTTCACAATTTCGACTACCAATTCTCCTTCTTACCACATCCCTTTGATTCGGGGATGGCCTTGTGTTATTCTTCCAATACTCTTCAATTAGTGTTCTCAAGGCTTCGAGAACTTCTTTATCTTTTCGTGACAGTCGCCCCGTGAATGCCCATAATTCATTTGTATCATTGCCCTCAATTCTTTGCCGCCTTTAAATGGCTCTTGATAAAGTTTTTCTACTAATTCTCATTTTTTCACTAGTCTTTTTAATTAGGCGAGCTCTCTTTGTTTGACAACTTACCAAAGTCGATGTAATGACACGTTGGGTGACATTACTATCCTTTGAGCGCGAGGTCTTACCCACACTCTCATAAGCATCCATTAGATTCTTCACAATAGTGTCTTCACTCGATGCATTCGATGTTCTCAACCCAAGAGTCTTCATGATGTTCCTATACTTTACACCCCGCATCATTTCAACAAATAGTTGACATCTTGCAGTCTCATTTAGCCTTTCAAAGAATCGTTCCCAAATCTTATCAGCATATCTTCTACAAGTGCGTGTTGAAATCTTACCTTCCATGTGCTGCAAAATCTCATCATCAATATTAATCAAATACTTTGGCTTTCTATGCAAAATTCTTAGTGGTTTTCTCCTAGGTACATACATCTCAACATTAGGAATTTCATCAATATTTAATTGAGGTGGGCTAGATTGCATACCTTCGATCGAGGGTGGAGAAGAAGACATACCTTGAGGTTCACATGGGAATGATGGCATACCTTCTTCGTCAATTTTGAGTGATGATGTACTCTCAACTTGAGATGTGTTGGATGGTGTCCAACAATATTCACTTGTGGTAAATGGTGTCCCTCCATATTCACTTGCAGTAGATGGTGTCCGTCCATATTCACTTGTGCTAGATGGTGTCCCTCCATATTCACTTGTGCTTAATGGAATCCCTTCATATTCACTTATCATAGAGGTTGTGTCTCCAACTACGGTATCTGAATCTATCTTACGACAATGCTTTTGCATTCGTGCTTGTTGTGCTGCCAATTCTCGTTCCCTTTTTGATGGTTGAGGTTCCTCTACAATCGGGTTGTTTTCATCAATCGTTTCCAATTTCTTCTTTTCACGATATGCCGCCACCCGAACTCTCTCCTTTTCTTTCAAGGTTTCGTTCTCTTCGTTTGTTAGTTTCCTCTTTGTATTTTTCTTCAGCATGGCAGATAATTTTATCTATACCATGGTAATGAGATGAATATTAGTTCCTAAAAAATGTATCCATTCAAGATAATTGAAAAATATATGTCATTGAAGGCTTCATTTAAATAATACTTACAATCATTGTGTACAAAAGTAGGGTCTTTTATTGTTGAACATGCCTTGGAATGAAACTAATGACAATAGGATATGTGGTTCTTAGCTCAAACAAGCACTTTTCCATGAGAATTTGAGGAACCAAGGAGTGATTTTGAAAAATTGTTGGTGCAGGAGCACCTTAAAGGTCTTTTGGAAGATCTTGGCAATTTTGGCTTGTAGGTGATTCTAGCCAACCACCAAGGGAATAAGGACTATGATTTAAAGTCCCAAAATTGTTTTTGATATGTGAGTTAAGGCAAACCTAGGGTAGTCTAGAGCCTTGAAGTTTCGAGAAGCCTGAATGATGAAATTAGGCAAATTAGTCCATGTAGACTTGGCAATATGTCCTAAAAGTGGGAAAAGGGCATTAATGATGCTCTAAGCCTGACCGAAGGGTCCTATCATGTGGGAGAAAGGTATATAAGTTCATAAAAACCCTAATTGAGCATGTGGGAAAGCTATTGTATGATTTGGAGTTTTGGAAGGGGAATTTGTGAGTTGGAAGAGTGCAAATTTAATTGAATTTCTATTTTTGTGCCTTCATCCAGTCAAGAATGGATTGAAAGGACCTATCTAATGATTTTATTCTTTCAATTGTGTCACTTAATTATTATGTGAAGCATTAGATTAGCTATTTAGTTCAATTGCTTTCTGTTTTGCAAGTTTTTAGAGTTTTTGGTCTCATAGCCGGTTCAGCCCAGTTTTTGTAAATAATGATCCCCACTTGAATTCCTGTGGCAAGGCTACCATGGACACTTGGAATAAAGTAGGGGACTATTTTTACAGTGTACACATGGTGTTTGGTGTCTTGGTTTGCAAGGGATATGGTGAATTCATCAAGAACTAGGCGAGTGCAAATGCGTTTTGGTTAGTGGCTTGGAGAGGACAGTAGTAAAGAAAGTTGTTAAATGGATTGTTTTGTGCCAATAAAGAGAAAGATAGTGTGGGAAAATGTATTCTAGACATGTGTGTGCAAGGAGGAGAATTGAGGAGGTCATTGAAGCCCTCAAAGTTGGAAAAAGGAGCCAGAACCCTAGAAACCCTTGAAAATAGGGGGTATGAGGACAGTCCTATGTACGGATGCCAAAGAGACTAAAAACATAGTAAATATTGAAGCCTAGGGTACCACTAGAAATAATATATAAAAATATTTGGGGGTTGTTAAGATCGTTTTTGAGAAAAGCCAAGAAAACTAGTTCAAGGAGGCTTAATTGGGCAAAAGGCTACAAGGCCTAAAATTGGGTTTTTCAAGAAAGTGATGGGTACAAGGTGAAAGAATCCTATGAGATGGATCAGTGAGGAGTCAAATAAATAAGGGGATAGTGAGAATACCCTTTCCTAGCCCCTAGAGTGATTAGGACACTTTGGGTTAGTGTGGAGCCCAGGGAAGCTTAGTGTTGAATTGAGAGCAATGGTGAAGAATTTGAAATTGGTGGAGAGTCTTATGAGGTGAGAGGGGTTTAGGAGGGATCCTTCAGTAGGGTAGAGAGGAATACCCTAGGAAGACCAGAGAATAGGTCTTGGGAAGAGCAAGATTGCTCTTGAAAGATAAGACTCCCCACCAATTGTTGAAGGAGTGGTCTATGTAATGAACTTTTGACCTTGTGCAGGGTATTTTGAAGATGTTTAATGCTTTGGAATGGTCTGGGAAGGCCCGGGTATAGCAGTTTCTATAAACCCTCCCTCTTTGCATTGAAAAATGGGGGTTTTTGTATTCGAAGCCTAGTTGAGCGGGTAAGGTCCTAAGACCTAGAAATTATCTTGTTTTGAGACCTAATTAAAGACTATTTTTGGGTTTGGAAGTCTGCTGTGAAGATCTAAGGGTAGTTCCTTTGTAAAATTGGCCTACTTGGACGCCTAAAATAGTGAAAAAGGTTAGATTTCTTAATGTTGTCCCAAAGGAGTCATGTGATGGGTTAAGTTATGTCTTGCAACTCTGAAATTGGTGCTATAATCATTCTTTTATTTTCCTGGTGTTTTCGAAAGTTTTGGAGTTAAGGGCCCAAAACTGGTTTTGCACAATAACTAGATTCCAAGGGTGAAATTTGGGAAATAATGTTTTTGTTTGTTGTCCAGCTTGGAGGAGTGTTGGGATTGGTCCATTACGCCTTTTTAATCTTCTTAGATGGCTCTTGAAGGCAAGTTGACATCTTCAATGGTTTTGGGTCCTCTTACTTTGCATAAAAAATGAGTATCACAGTTTGAAGTGTGTGCATGGTTTGGGAGATACATGTGACAGTTTGTAGATGCTTGGCTACTAGTAATGTGGATAGTGAACAAAGGAACTAAGTTTGTGTGCAATGGCAGATTTCTGAAATGTTTCATTTTTGTTTTACTAACTCAAACAAAGATTTATTAAGCAAATAATGGTTTGGTTGTGCCTTAAGAATTATAGTTTGTATTTGTAAACAATGGTGCCATTATGGAAGATCTAAGACAACTTGTGAATGACATAATCATTGGTTGATGTTTTGAGGAACCTAGTTGATTGTAATCAATTATTTTTAATATTTTCAAGGTGTTTTGAAGGTCCTTAAGGAATTGGGAACTCTTAATGCTAATTTGAGTATACGAATCAAATATTTTGTGAAGGGAAATATAGTTGAATAAGTGTGTCAAGAAAGGTGTTGATTTCTTCCTTTGTACTGCATCAGTTTGTGCAGAGGTATTGGAAGGTGTTTGGACCCTTCAAAGGAATGGGAGAGGCTTGGAGTTGTCTTAAAGGATGAATTTCTATAATTGGCAAGTGTAATAATTGTGTATATAATTTGGTAATTTAATATGTGAATTGACAACCTAAGGTTATAATGACAAACAAAAATGAAAGCAAGCCATAATAGAATGAAAGAAAATTTGTAAAGACATCACATACCTTAAAAACTAGACTTTCAAATGGAGGAGTTCAACCCAATTATGTAGCCTTAGCTTCTTCTTTCTTTAAACTCCACAACAATTTGACTTGTTCAAAAGATTGTTCCCTTCCACACGTCAATTGTATATCAATTTTCAATGGAATTCAAACTTCAATTGATATTATATGTCTTTCAACGTGGAAACTTTGCTATTTCATGCAAAGGTGGTAAAAAGATCATGGAAAAGGTGATGGAATGTGAAAAAGATGCTTGCACACTTCACAACATCATCAAAAAGATATTTTTTGTCGAAGCACGCGCAGAACCAGGGGAATATGCAGACAGTGGGCCTTCAAATCATGGGTATATAGATTTTTTTACCGTTTTAGTGGAGTACAAAATGCGCTCGCATTATAACGCGCGGGCATTATAACATGAGCGCATTATGTGAAATTTGGTTTTCTTAGTTTATTTTTGAGAGTATAGGAGTTTCTGAGAGAGTGGGAGGGAGAGAGGGGGAGAGTGGAAGATAGAGAGGGAGGGAGAAGGGGAGAGTGGGAGAAAGAGAGAGGGAGAGAGTGGGAGATAAAGTGGGAGGGAGAGAGGGGAGAGTGGGAGATAGAGAGGGAGGGAGAGAGGGGAGAGGGGGAGAGAGTGGGAGAAGGGGAGAAGTGGGGAGTGGGAGATAGAGACCTAAACCCTAAACACTAAACCCTCAACCTTTAAACCCTAATCCCTCAACCCCTATACCCTCTTAATCCCTGAACCCTTAAACCCTAATCCCTCAACCCCTATACCCTCTTAATCCCTCAACCCTTAAACCCTAATCCCTCAACCCATATACCCTCTTAATCCCTCAACCCTTAAACCCTAATCCCTCAAACATTAAACCCTAATCCCTCAACCCCTATACCCTTTTAATCCCTCAACCCTTAAACCCTAATCCATCAACCCTTAAACCCTAATCCCTCAACCCCTATACCCTCTTAATCCCTCAACCCTTAAACCCTAATCCCTCAAACCCTATTCCCTCTTAATCCCTCAACCCCTATCCTCAACCCTTAAACCCTAATCCCTCAACCCCTATACCCTCTTAATCCTTTAACCCTCAACCCTCAACCCTTAAATCGTAATCCCTCAACCCCTATACCCTCTTAATCCCTCAACCCTAAACCCTAACCCTTAAACCCTAATCCCTCAACCCCTATACCCTCTTAATCCCTCAACCCTTAACCTCTAATCCCTCAACCCCTATACCTTCTTAATTTGTCAACCCTCAACCCTCAACCCACAACCCTTAAACCCTAATCCCTCAACCCCTATACCCTCTTAATCCCTCAACCCTTAAACCCTAATCCCTCAACCTCCATACCCTCTTAATCCCTCAACCCTTAAACCCTAATCCCTCAACCCCTATACCCTCTTAATCCCTCAACCCTCAACCCTTAAAATCTAATCCCTCAACCCCTATACACTCTTAAATCTCTCAACCCTAAACCCTCAACCCTTAAACCCTAATCCCTCAAC